>CM046354.1:3125917-3603806 GCA_025403435.1 Artocarpus heterophyllus
GTTATACTCCTAACGGGTATTGAGGTAATTAAATTAATTTTTAATGTATAAAAAAAATTGCTTCATTTAAATTTATTTTATAATATTTATTTTTATCTATTTTTAAATTTTCTAAAATTCTCCTATATTTATTTAGTATGATTACTAAAAAGCCTTAGAACTTCTAATAAATCTCAAAAATGTCATATTGGCATTATGTGTGTTAAAGTCTTAGATGAGACATAAGGATATCTTTTTCAAACTACTCTTGACCCTCATTTTCTTTATTTCCTCCGTGACATGCTTCAACATGTCTCCTCTATAATTGTTTCTATCACTTCTCTTCAAAGACTTCATCTTTTCTTCCTTTCTCTTCCACGGTTTCCCACACTCTTCTTCTCATTTCTTTGCTGAAGCAAAATACTTAGAGAACTTCTTCAAGGCAGCCATAAAAATCAGCCACCATCACCTCCATTTGAGCAAGAATTTCAGTCATACCGAAGTAAAGGAACCTGTTTTGAAGCCATTTCAAGCTTCCAACTAACCATAATCCGAGGTTAGAATCTTATGAACAAATTTAGTCTTTCATTTATAAATTTTCTTTTATACTAAAGGATTATTCAAATTTGCGTTCTTAAACCTAAGTATATGTTTGTTGCTATTTTGGAGCATATGTATGAAGTCTAAGTGTATATGCCCTAGACAGAAAATTTATATTGTTAAACTTTGTAATACCTCTATGGGCAGTGGTTATTTCTTGAAATTCTAAGATTAAATTAAAATGAATTTTATGAATTGGTTTGCATATTTGAAAAGTAGCATCCTAGGCTTTCTAACGAGCTATCATAAACCTAAATCGGAGTTGTATTTTATTTTCTAAGAATTATTTAATTTTTGTATTGGAAACTAGTAAATCTGCCAGTTTGTTATGGTATACCAGCTGCTAACCTGAACCAAGAACCCATCTTTGCTCACCACCTAATTCTTTAATGTCTTGCAACCTTTCCAATATTATCCTAAGTGATTGATGAATCTTATTAGGGACTAAAACAATATAGATTACTTGTTCACATTTTATATTGTGTTAAGACAAAAATTGTTTACTGTGGTATTCGAAAGAGATTTATATAAAAGCTTTAATGGCATACTAGTAAGATAGGTTTACACATGATCTATTTATGAATGTAGTTGTATGTTGTGCTTTAGTTTTAATTGTCCTTATGCACGCCTTAGGATCAAGGGAGTATGGAGCTAACGTTAATTGATTCCAGGATTAAAAGATTGTTGATAAGCTTGAAAGGTAGGGATTCTATTACTCATCTTTGTAAGGTTTTTATAGAATTAAAATTGATTGTTTTGCCGCAATATATATATCTATGTTGAACTGATATTATATGAGTATCACATATGAAACTATGACATGGACTCGTCTTGTATTGTACGGCGAGGAACATAATGAATTTACACATGTTTATAAATTGAGAAGCATGGTTAGGAAAACTAACTCTATTGATAATGATTCAATATAGAGAAATTGTAAGACATGAAGAGGGCGACGGTTACGTCCTTGGGCATGAATACCCTAAAAGGTAAAATAGGGGGAAGGCGATGACGCTTCCTTGGGTTGAAAGTCCCATAACACACTGTACAGGAATCGACTTGGTGAGGACTCGGGGCTTGATGTCCCCTCACCGGAACACCCTTGGAATGTTTATAGGGTGATCAAGTGCGCCCATTTGGGTTTCGATGAGTTGAGTGATACTCAATTTAACATGGATACCTATGAACAATGATGATTGGTAATATTTGTATAAATGTGTAATTATGACACTTGGTAATGATTAACTACGGTATCCATAAGATGTGATCATAATAAACCTCATAATGTGGAATATGATGTAACCTACTAACCATGCAGATTTTAATGTGGTAATGATAGAGGTGAGTAATGGCTTTCTCTACTGAGCATAGTGTTGCTCATACCCTTATGTTTATATCTTTTCAGGACTCACTAAGTGTGAGGTGGCTACGAGAAATATAGTTGAGGAAGTGATGTAGCTATATTACATTGGGACTGCTTCAATTGTTGAGAATGTTCTTCATGATAATGTAAGCATCAATTGTTACTTTCTGTGACTGTATTACAATGTGTTGAGGGTTAAAATGATGATGACAACAGTTTATATTATTAAATTTAAGGTGCTACATTAAAACTGTGGTTTATTTGTCGTTTATATTTTTATTTTTGAGTTGAGAGTTTTCATTTAAGTCCCGGGCAAATTTTATTTTTAAGGTTTTACTTTTATTATTTATTTTTATTTTATCTCATTAAAAACTGTTAACCCCCATATAGGGGCGTTACAGAATTTTTGGTATCAGAGCCTAGGTTCGGTTAACCTAGGGAGTGTAGCACCACTTTAAAAAAAATATATTTTTGAGATGGTTTGAAGCTGAATTTTTATTGTCATCATCAAAATGAACCTTCACATTGATTTATACAGTCTAGAAGGATGTAACATGGAAAGGCCATAGAATGAAAATACTAATGGTTATATGAGTACAATAATTACATAGAAGGAAAGTATTAATAGTTATGAGGGAATGATAATTATATGGAATGAGTTTATAAGTAGAATGCTTATGAGAGATTCGTATAATATTAGGATCTATAAGCATATCTAATTCGTATAAACGATGAGAAATTCGTGTAGATACGAGGATTTAAGAGCCTTTTGTCTCGTGAAAAACAATAAGAAATATAAGGCTTGATTTATTGATTTTAAAGTTTGACATAGATATGCCAAATTTTTCGTAATTGATTCAAACCTAAGTAATGATTATGTGTGGATTCGATGGAGCACATAAGTGTCAATAACTTTTCTTAAAAGTTCTATTTATTTGAGGAATATGATATAAGTTGGGAATCATGGTATTGAATCTTGAGAGAGATAAATGTTAGACTTTTGGTCTGTTGAGACTGTGTAAAGTCTAGAATGCATGAATCTCAAAATTGGAATATTTCGTTACGTACATTGTATTAAGTGTATCAGTGAATCTTTTGGTTACCTAAGGTTTTGTTATATGAGGAAATTATATATTGTATGAGTAGAATTATGGGGATTGTAGATGTTCTTAAGTAGTAACATCTAGTGTCTTTGTTCATTGATATGGTCTATGTTGAAAGACGTAAATCGTATTGATTTCAAGGTTAGTCGCATTCTAAACCCTTGGTAGTAATAATGATGAATCCATTGATAGATGTTAAGTATTAGGAATAACATATGGGTGTATGCATTGTTCAATAAGGTTTTGATTAAAACAAAATTATTTGAGTTGCTGGATCATTCAGGAAGATCCTTGTTGTCGTTAAATTAGATTTGTTGTTTATAGTTAACTTTATCTATAGTGGACTTTGAATTGGGTTTAAGATTCATACGAATTGGTTTTCAATTTTATGTTTGTTATTTAACTCGTTCTAAATGTGTTAAGGCCCGAAACAACCTGACCATTTTCAACTAAGAACATTTGGGCCTAGTTCAAATCTTAAATCAGTTTGATTCACACTGTCTCTCCCACGTGGTCTCTATACGTGTCATATACAGTGGTTTAATTATTGTTTACATATACGTTTACTGTGCGTAAGACCTTATTTCTCCGAGTTCACTTTTTCTCTCTTAATTTGTTATTTTCTCTCTAAATCGCAAATCCTCTTCTTTTTCATTAAAAATTCTTCTTTTCCTCAAAAAGAAGAAGGAATTCTAGGATTCTGCAATTTACTATCTTAATTTTTCCTTTCTATTTACTCTTCTTTCATCTCATCATGGACCCAAAGTACCAACACCTGAGAAAGTATTTCCCATCACTCTCCCAAAAGATTCTTAGAAAGAAATACAAGGCTAGAATTACTCGGTTGTGGATTCTTATGCGTTTTGGCATCCCTTGTGATGTGAGAATGTTAATAGAGGGGAAAATCCGTCCGAGTGACTTTAGTCAAGATGTCGGTTTACCAGGAACAGGTACCAGTCGTAGTGCAATGAAAAGAAGAGCTCGTGCCATCGTGGTCACTTGTAACAAATGTGGAAGACAAAATTGTAACGGTAAATGTACTTCACCTGGTTATATGTCTACGAATAGAGAGGATAAAATAAGGTTTTGTAGGGATGGACTTTCAAAGGAGAACTTGGATAGCATCCATCCTCCTCTCCACGGTCACCCTAGTGGATATGTTCAAGGAGCTATTTTTAAACTCTGGCCTAAATTTTATACAGAAAGACAACGCCTCAGGAATATGGTATTTCTAGATCCTGTTTGTCAAGTCATAAGAAAACTGGATGGGGAATAAGTTATCGCTCTATAAAGGTTATTTAGTCTTTGCTTATTTGAAGCAGTTTTAGCTGATGTTCAACAGTTTGTGTTTTTCTTTTACTCAGAATATTTGCTTTTGTGTTTGAAATAATTGTGATTATTAGATTGATACAGTAAGTGTTAATATCTTATTTAATTTATGATTTTCTTAAATATATATATAATAAAATATATTATCTTATCAGACACGTCACATACGGTACAGTAATATGTTTGAATTTTGAAAAGCTTATCCAGATATTTCAAGATTTGTGTCTCAAATTTCAAAAGTTCTACAGTATTTGTCGTTTATATTAAATTTCTAGACTTGGTGTATATTTGTCAAAAAGTCTACAGTTGTGTCATGAGGGTCTTCTGTCAAATTGTTCTCAATCGTCAAAAGTTATACAATTAGAGTCTAATCTTTTTCAAAAAGTGAATCAGATTTTCTGTAAACTATCAATCACCTTATCTTACTTTCTTATCCGCACAAGATTTTGTTTAAATCTTTGGATTACCTTTTCATTACCTACTCGTCTATCTCTTTAGCCCTTTTTGTGTATTTCTCATCTTTAAAACTCATGTAGAACCCGAAGTCTAAGTGGAGCAGACATTAAGCAACCACTTCTATAAACCAAATATGCCTACCTCCCAGTCCACGAAGAAAATAAGAATGTCTGTGTCTTTTGTGGTTTCAGTCTTGGAAAAGATAAAGCTTATTTAGAAGCTGCAAATCACTTAGGGCAAGTCCTAGCACGCAAGAAGATTAACATAATCTATGGGGGTGGTAGTATAAAAATGATGGTAAATATGGCACTAACAGCTAGGTCTAGCGACGCTACTGATGTAAGAATTTGGCCTCATATTCCAGTTGAAGGAAACCTTTGTAAGGAAGCCATAGGTAAGGGAGAAGGAGTCAGGAGTATCCCTAAAAATTTTAAAGACATAATCTATAATTCTGATGCTTTTATAGCATTACCTGGTGGTCTAGGTACTCTTGAGGAAATATTTATAGTTGCTTGTGGGCAATTGTTGGGCTTTTATTCCAAACCTTTGGGACTGCTGAACGTAAAGGGTTTTTATGACGGTCTTTTGAAATTTCTAGATTACGCTGTGGAAGAAAACATCACTACAGAATCGGAGAGACAAATCTTTGTCACTGCTTCAACAGCTGAGGAATTGATAGATAAAATGCAAATCATACATCCAGAATCCGACACTGCAACATCCAAGCTTGAATGGGAAAGGGAAAGCCGGGAGCGGCCAATTGATTTGAATCTCCATCTGTAATCTTTTTGTTTATCTTTGGCATGTAGGCATGTGTGTCCGTATTTCGTGTGTTACGAATAACCGTTTGCCTTGTATTCTGTGTTTCTTGTGGTACGTTGTTGTTCAATCTTTTAGATTCATTGAGCCTAATGCCGGGATGGCTGGATACGGAGTACTTGATGCTCTCGAAACGCATCCTTCTTAAGGTCCGATCTTTTGTTTATCGATGTTTTTGTATCCTCTAAGCATGCATGATATGGATAGCTGGTATACGGAGTGCCTTGTACTCTCGAAACGTATCCGTATTATGTTTGTAATGTGTAATATTCTGTTAATATTATGTGGAAGTACCAGAGTCAGTTATGGGGATATTCCATATGAAATATGAGTATAGTATTTGGGTTGAATGTTTGTGTCATGAGGATAGCTGTTTAATGAAAAATATGTCGGGTATGTTTGCAACTCTGAGATTCCGTTTAATATCTCTATGAGTAAGTTTAATGTATAGTTTTGAATAAAAGCGTTTGTGATATATGTTTTATGATTATGTTTTAGTTTATTAGTTGAGGTATGAAATCAAATATATTTGACTTTTCCTTACTCAAAAAGGAAAAGGAACCTAAAGATGAAGTATATAAAATTTCTCTGGCAATCTTCTTAAATGTGATTGTAAATCACAGTCCATGGACAATGAAGGACTGGAATCATGGTATGGTCAATATGTATGCCTGATCAGATTCTTAGACTATTATACGGTGTTATAAGTTGAAACTTGTCAGAAATACTCTCATTGAGGGATTTAGGAGTAAGATTTATTATGCAAGTAAATAAGTGGAGATACGATAACTTAACTTTGGAAGATAAACAACATTAACGGTTTAGACTCGGAATTGGAATCATAATGGAATTAAAATTTTTACTAGTATTGCTAGAATTGAAATTTCGAGGACGAAATTTCTTTAAGGGGGGTAGAGCTGTGACACCCGTTATTCTCCTAACGGGTATTGAGGTAATTAAATTAATTTTTAATGTATAAAAAAAATTGCTTCATTTAAATTTATTTTATAATATTTATTTTTATCTATTTTTAAATTTTCTAAAATTCTCCTATATTTATTTAGTATGATTACTAAAAAGCCTTAGAACTTCTAATAAATCTCAAAAATGTCATATTGGCATTATGTGTGTTAAAGTCTTTAGATGAGACATAAGGATATCTTTTTCAACTACTCTTGACCCTCATTTTCTTTATTTCCTCCGTGACATGCTTCAACATGTCTCCTCTATAATTGTTTCTATCACTTCTCTTCAAAGACTTCATCTTTTCTTCCTTTCTCTTCCACGGTTCCCACACTCTTCTTCTCATTTCTTTGCTGAAGCAAAATACTTAGAGAACTTCTTCAAGGCAGCCATAAAAATCAGCCACCATCACCTCCATTTGAGCAAGAATTTCAGTCATACCGAAGTAAAGGAACCTGTTTTGAAGCCATTTCAAGCTTCCAACTAACCATAATCCGAGGTTAGAATCTTATGAACAAATTTAGTCTTTCATTTATAAATTTTCTTTTATACTAAAGGATTATTCAAATTTGCGTTCTTAAACCTAAGTATATGTTTGTTGCTATTTTGGAGCATATGTATGAAGTCTAAGTGTATATGCCCTAGACAGAAAATTTATATTGTTAAACTTTGTAATACCTCTATGGGCAGTGGTTATTTCTTGAAATTCTAAGATTAAATTAAAATGAATTTTATGAATTGGTTTGCATATTTGAAAAGTAGCATCCTAGGCTTTCTAACGAGCTATCATAAACCTAAATCGGAGTTGTATTTTATTTTCTAAGAATTATTTAATTTTTGTATTGGAAACTAGTAAATCTGCCAGTTTGTTATGGTATACCAGCTGCTAACCTGAACCAAGAACCCATCTTTGCTCACCACCTAATTCTTTAATGTCTTGCAACCTTTCCAATATTATCCTAAGTGATTGATGAATCTTATTAGGGACTAAAACAATATAGATTACTTGTTCACATTTTATATTGTGTTAAGACAAAAATTGTTTACTGTGGTATTCGAAAGAGATTTATATAAAAGCTTTAATGGCATACTAGTAAGATAGGTTTACACATGATCTATTTATGAATGTAGTTGTATGTTGTGCTTTAGTTTTAATTGTCCTTATGCACGCCTTAGGATCAAGGGAGTATGGAGCTAACGTTAATTGATTCCAGGATTAAAAGATTGTTGATAAGCTTGAAAGGTAGGGATTCTATTACTCATCTTTTGTAAGGTTTTTATAGAATTAAAATTGATTGTTTTGCCGCAATATATATATCTATGTTGAACTGATATTATATGAGTATCACATATGAAACTATGACATGGACTCGTCTTGTATTGTACGGCGAGGAACATAATGAATTTACACATGTTATAAATTGAGAAGCATGGTTAGGAAAACTAACTCTATTGATAATGATTCAATATAGAGAAATTGTAAGACATGAAGAGGGCGACGGTTACGTCCTTGGGCATGAATACCCTAAAAGGTAAAATAGGGGGAAGGCGATGACGCTTCCTTGGGTTGAAAGTCCCAGAACACACTGTACAGGAATCGACTTGGTGAGGACTCGGGGCTTGATGTCCCCTCACCGGAACACCCTTGGAATGTTTATAGGGTGATCAAGTGCGCCCATTTGGGTTTCGATGAGTTGAGTGATACTCAATTTAACATGGATACCTATGAACAATGATGATTGGTAATATTTGTATAAATGTGTAATTATGACACTTGGTAATGATTAACTACGGTATCCATAAGATGTGATCATAATAAACCTCATAATGTGGAATATGATGTAACCTACTAACCATGCAGATTTTAATGTGGTAATGATAGAGGTGAGTAATGGCTTTCTCTACTGAGCATAGTGTTGCTCATACCCTTATGTTTATATCTTTTCAGGACTCACTAAGTGTGAGGTGGCTACGAGAAATATAGTTGAGGAAGTGATGTAGCTATATTACATTGGGACTGCTTCAATTGTTGAGAATGTTCTTCATGATAATGTAAGCATCAATTGTTACTTTCTGTGACTGTATTACAATGTGTTGAGGGTTAAAATGATGATGACAACAGTTTATATTATTAAATTTAAGGTGCTACATTAAAACTGTGGTTTATTTATCGTTTATATTTTTATTTTTGAGTTGAGAGTTTTCATTTAAGTCCCGGGCAAATTTTATTTTTAAGGTTTTACTTTTATTATTTATTTTTATTTTATCTCATTAAAAACTGTTAACCCCCACATAGGGGCGTTACAAATAGTCTAAGAATCTGATCAGGCATACATATTGACCATACCATGATTCCAGTCCTTCATTGTCCATGGACTGTGATTTACAATCACATTTAAGGAGATTGCTAGAGAAATTTTATATACTTCATCTTTAGCTTCCTTTTCCTTTTTGAGTAAGGAAAAGTCAAATATATTTGATTTCATACCTCAACTAATAAACTAAAACATAATCATAAAACATATATCACAAACACTTCTATTCAAAACCATACATTAAACTTATTCATAGAGATATTAAACGGAATCTCTGGTTGCAAACATACCCGACATATTTTTCATTAAACAGCTATCCTCATGACACAAACATTCAATCCAAATAATATACTCATATTTCATATGGAATATCTCCATAACTGACTCTGGTACTTCCACATAATATTAACAGAATATTACACATTACAAACATGATACGGATACGTTTCGAGAGTACAAGGCACTCCGTATACCAGCTATCCATATCATGCATGCTTAGAGGATACAAAAACATCGATAAATAAAAGATCGGACCTTAAGAAGGATGCGTTTCGAGAGCATCAAGTACTCCGTATCCAGCCATCCCGGAATTAGGCTCAATGAATCTAAAAGATTGAACAACGACGTACCACAAGAAACACATAATACAAGGCAAACGGTTATTCGTAACACACGAAGTACAGACACACATGCCTACATGCCAAAGATAAAACAAAAAGATTACAGATGGAGATTCAAATCAATTGGCCGCTCCCGGCTTTCCCTTTCCCATTCAAGCTTGGATGTTGCAGTGTCGGATTCTGGATGTATGATTTGCATTTTATCTATCAATTCCTCAGCTGTTGAAGCAGTAACAAAGATTTGTCTCTCCGATTCTGTAGTGATGTTTTCTTCCACAGCGTAATCTAGAAATTTCAAAAGACCGTCATAAAAACCATTTACATTCAGCAGTCCCAAAGGTTTGGAATAAAAGCCCAACAATTGCCCACAAGCAACTACGAATATTTCCTCAAGAGTACCTAGACCACCAGGTAATGCTATAAAAGCATCAGAATTATAGATTATGTCTTTAAAATTTCTAGGGATACTCCTGACTCCTTCTCCCTTACCTATGGCTTCCTTATAAAGGTTTCCTTCAACTGGAATATGAGGCCAAATTCTTACATCAGTAGCGTCGCTAGACCTAGCTGTTAGTGCCATATTTACCATCATTTTTATACTACCACCCCCATAGATTATGTTAATCTTCTTGCGTGCTAGGACTTGCCCTAAGTGATTTGCAGCTTCTAAATAAGCTTTATCTTTTCCAAGGCTGGAACCACAAAAGACACAGACGTTCTTTATTTTCTTCGTGGACTGGGAGGTAGACATATTTGGTTTATAGAAGTGGTTGCTTAATGTCTGCTCCACTTAGACTTCGGGTTCTACATGAGATTTTAAATATGAGAAATATACAAAAAGGGCTAAAGAGATAGACGAGTAGGTAATGAAAAGGTAATCCAAAGATTTAAACAAAATCTTGTGCGGATAAGAAAGTAAGATAAGGTGATTGATAGTTTACAGAAAATCTGATTCACTTTTTGAAAAAGATTAGACTCTAATTGTATAACTTTTGACAATTGAGAACAATTCGACAGAAGACCCTCTTGACACAACTGTAGACTTTTTGACAAAAATACACCAAGTCTAGAAATTTAATATAAACGACAAATACTGTAGAACTTTTGAAATTTGAGACACAAATCTTGAAATATCTGGATAAGCTTTTCAAAATTCAAACATATTACTGTACCGTATGTGACGTGTCTGATAAGATAATATATTTTATTATATATATATTTAAGAAAATCATAAATTAAATAAGATATTAACACTTACTGTATCAATCTAATAATCACAATTATTTCAAACACAAAAGCAAATATTCTGAGTAAAAGAAAAACACAAACTGTTGAACATCAGCTAAAACTGCTTCAAATAAGTAAAGACTAAATAACCTTTATAGAGCGATGACTTATTCCCCATCCAGTTTTCTTATGGCTTGGCAAACAGGATCTAGAAATACCATATTCCTGATGCGTTGTCTTTTTGCATAAAATTTAGGCCAGAGTTTAAAAATAGCTCCTTGAACATATCCACTAGGGTGACCGTGGAGAGGAGGATGGATGCTATCCAAGTTCTCCTTTGAAAGTCCATCCCTACAAAACCTTATTTTATCCTCTATTCGTAGACATATAACCAGGTGAAGTACATTTACCGTTACAATTATGTCTTCCACATTTGTTACAAGTGACCACGATGGCACGAGCTCTTCTTTTCATTGCACTACGACTGGTACCTGTTCCTGGTAAACCGACATCTTGACTAAAGTCACTCGGACGGATTTTCCCCTCTATTAACATTCTCACATCACAAGGGATACCAAAATGCATAAGAATCCACAACCGAGTAATTCTAGCCTTTGAGAATCTTTTGGGAGAGTGATGGGAAATACTTTCTCAGGTGTTGGTACTTTGGGTCCATGATGAGATGAAAGAAGAGTAAATAGAAAGGAAAAATTAAGATAGTAAATTGCAGAATCCTAGAATTCCTTCTTCTTTTAGAGAAAAGAAGAATTTTTAATGAAAAAGAAGAGGATTTGCGATTTAAAGAGAAAATAACAAATTAAGAGAGAAAAAGTGAACTCGGAGAAATAAGCTCTTATGCACAGTAAACGTATTTGTAAACAATAATTAAACCACTGTATATGACACGTATAGAGACCACGTGGGAGAGACAGTGTGAATCAAACTGATTTAAGATTTGAACTAGGCCCAAATGTTCTTAGTTGAAAATGGTCAGGTTGTTTCGGGCCTTAACACATTTAGAACGAGTTAAATAACAAACATAAAATTGAAAACCAATTTGTATAAATCTTAAACCCAATTCAAAGTCCACTATAGATAAGTTAACTATGAACAACAAATCTAATTTAACGACAACAAGGATCTTCCTGAATGATCCAGCAACTCAAATAATTTTGTTTTAATCAAAACCTTATTGAACAATGCATACACCCATATGTTATTCCTAATACTCAACATCTATCAATGGATTCATCATCATTACTACCAAGGGTTTAGAATGCGACTAACCTTGAAATCAATACGATTTACGTCTTCCAACATAGACCATATCAATGAACAAAGACACTTGATGTTACTACTTAAGAACATCTACAATCCCCACAATTCTACTTATACAATATCGAATTTCCTCATATAACAAAACCGTAGGTAACCAAAAGATTCACATCTAAACATCTAAAACTTAAACATTTTATCGTAATTATCCAAAATTATTATAAGTGCCTTAAGTATTATGATTTACTTAAGGAAACTCCTATTGATCATTTTTCTATTGCATCTATATATAAAGATTCACTGATACACTTAAATACAATGTACGTAACAAAATATTCCAATTTTGAGATTCATGCATTCTAGACTTTACACAGTCTCAACAGACCAAAAGTCTAACATTTATCTCTCTCAAGATTCAATACCATGATTCCCAACTTATATCATATTCCTCAAATATATAGAACTTTTAAGAAAAGACATTGACACTTATGTGCTCCATCGAATCCACACATAATCATTACTTAGGTTTGAATCAATTACGAAAAATTTGGCATATCTATGTCAAACTTTAAAATCAATAAATCAAGCCTTATATTTCTTATTGTTTTTCACGAGACAAAAGGCTTTTAAATCCTCGTATCTACACGAATTTCTCATCGTTTATACGAATTAAATATGCTTATAGATCCAAATATTATACGAATCTCTCATAAGCATTCTACTTATAAACTCATTCCATATAATTATCATTCCCTTATAACTATTAATACTTTCCTTCTATATAATTATTGTACTCATATAACTATTGATATTTTCATTCTATGGCCTTTCCATGTTACATCCTTCTAGACTGTATAAATCAATGTGAAGGTTCATTTTGATGATGACAATGAAAATTCAGCTTCAAAACCATCTCAAAAATATATTTTTTTAAAGTGGTGCTACACTCCCTAGGTTAACCGAACCTAGGCTCTGATACCAAAAATTCTGTAACGCCCCTATATGGGGGTTAACAGTTTTTAATGAGATAAAATAAAAATAAATAATAAAAGTAAAACCTTAAAAATAAAATTTGCCCGGGACTTAAATGAAAACTCTCAACTCAAAAATAAAAATATAAACGACAAATAAACCACAGTTTTAATGTAGCACCTTAAATTTAATAATATAAACTGTTGTCATCATCATTTTAACCCTCAACACATTGTAATACAGTCACAGAAAGTAACAATTGATGCTTACATTATCATGAAGAACATTCTCAACGATTGAAGCAGTCCCAATGTAATATAGTTACATCACTTCCTCAACTATATTTCTCGTAGCCACCTCACACTTAGTGAGTCCTGAAAAGATATAAACATAAGGGAATGAGCGACACTATGCTCAGTAGAGAAAGCCATTACTCACCTTTAGGTTTTTATCATTACCACATTAAAATCTGCATGGTTAGTAAGTCACATCATATTCCAGATTATGAGGTTTATTATGATCACATCTTATGGATACCGTAGTTAATCATTACCAAGTGTCATAATTACACATTTATACAAATATTACCAATCATCATTGTTCCTAGGTATCCATGTTAAATTGAGTATCACTCAACTCATCGAAACCCAAATGGGCGCACTTGATCACCCTATAAACATTCCAAGGGTGTTCCGGTGAGGGGACATCAAGCCCCGAGTCCTCACCAAATCGATTCCTGTACAGTGTGTTCTGGGACTTTCAACCCAAGGAAGCGTCATCGCCTTCCCCCTATTTTACCTTTTAGGGTATTCATGCCCAAGGACGTAACCGTCGCCCTCTTCATGTCTCACAATTTCTCTATATTGAATCATTATCAATAGAGTTAGTTTTCCTAACCATGCTTCTCAATTTATAACATGTGTCAATTCATTATGTTCCTCGCCGTACAATACAAGACGAGTCCATGTCATAGTTTCATATGTGATACTCATATAATATTAGTTCAACATAGATATATATATTGCGGCAAAACAATCAATTTTAATTCTATAAAAACCTCACAAAAATGAGTAATAGAATCCCTACCTTTCAAGCTTATCAACAGTCTCTTAATCCTGGAATCAATTAACGTTAGCTCCATACTCCCTTGATCTTGAACTCCAAGCAAAACAGATCCAATTGTATCTCGTTGTATCTACGAAGCATCCTCTGTAGTGCTCCTCGATCGACTATGAATGGCTAGGAATGCTTCCTGGAGATCATACATTCTTGAAAACGTCATTCTGGACTCCGATACTGCTGTTTGAATCGCCTCGATTCGCGTGCAGTCGATACCAGATGATTTTCATCGGAGTGGAATTTGCTCAAACGGAGGTCACCATTGCATCCAGAGCATCGAAACGAGTCAAGAGGCGGTCTCGGATCTTCGATCGGAGGTCCGGATCACAAAATTCCAATTTAGCCTTTGACTGGCCGTTGACCGGCGTTGACCGACTTTGACCGTCGTTGACCGGCGTCAATCGGAGTCCGTTGGCAGCTGGGCTCGGGCCTACCCCCCCTAAATCGACCCTTCTGAGTCCAATGGTGGGGTCAATTTCACCCAATTCTACCTCTAACATAGCGGGTCATGAAGTACAACGTCGGTAGAAATGGATGAGCTCCGATCTTGATTCTCCGACGATGGAAACCTGAAATTGGCTGAGGGCTTTTGCTACCCATCCTCCTATGAGCATTTCCCCTCATCCAATTTGAAGAAACGTGGCTGGAAAGAGCCAAAACGGAGGCTCCCGCGGCGGTTGAAGGCGGCGTTGGCCGTTCTCCGGTGAAACCGGCTCCTTCCATGCAATTGATCGAGGGGTTTTACTCCCCTTGATCCTCTGAACTCATTGGGAGGGGTGGTGTCAGTAACCTCCTCCGGCAAGGCGGAGTTCCACCATGGGGGCGGCGGTGCACGGCGGCAATAGGCGGGCAGAGCAATCCGGCGGTTGTTGAGCTGCCACCAAGGGTGGGTTTTGTTCCTCTCATCACGGTGGTCGTGTAGGAACAAGAATCACGTCGATCGGACGTCGGATGGCGAAGATATCTCGTCGGAAAGAAATGGGTTTTGCCGCCACTTTGGGCGGCGCGTGTGGTCTCCTCCGGCGGCGTTTTGGGCGGCGCGGCACCTCGTTGGACTCAGCTCGTCGAGAGCTTTCCATTGGTGCAGGAGGTGTCGAAAACGGATGCCGAAATCTCAAACGATCTTTGAGGAGAGAGAGAGAATTTTTTTAGAGAGAGAAAGTAGAGAGAGAGAGAGTTTCGAATTATGAGAGATTTTCTGATTTTTTTTATATATATACTAGGTAATTAATCTAATTACCTTAATACCCTTAGGAGAATAACGGGTGTCACATTTACCCATAGCCTGTACATCCGCGTTTCATGTGTCATGATTAACCGTTTTCCCTACACTTTGTATTTCTTATGGTATGTTGTTGTTAAAACCTTTAGATTCATTGACCCTAATGCTGGGATGGCTGATGATACGGAGTACTTAATACTCTCAAACGCATCCTATTTAAGGTCTGATCTTTTATTTATCGATGTTTTTGTATTCTCCAAGCATGCATGATATGGATAGCTGGTATACGAAGTGCCTTATACTCTCGAAACGTATCCGTATCATGTTTGTAATGTGTGGTATTTTGTTAATGTTTTGTGGAAGTACCAAAATAAATTGTGGGATACTCTGTAGAAAATATGAGTATGTTATTTGGGATGAATGTTTGTGTGTCATGAAGGTAGTCGTTTAATGAAGAATCAGTCGAGTTTGTTTACAACTACGAGATTCCATTTAATATCTCTATGTATAAGTTTAGTGTATGGTTTTGAATAGAAGTGTTTGTGTTATATGTTTCATGATTATGTTTTAGTTTATTAGTTGGAATATGAAATCAACTATCATTGACTTTTTCTTATTCAGAAGGAAAAGGAACTCAAAGATGAAGTATGTAGAATTTCTCGAGCAATCACCTTAATGTAATCGTAGATCATGGTCCATGGACAGTGAAGGACTGGAAAAATAAAACGATCAACATGTGTACCTTTTTTATCAGATTTCTTAAACCGTAGTACAGTGTTGTCAATTTAGAACATGTTAGAAATATTCTTATCGAAGGATTTAGTATTTAGAGTGAGATTGATAGTTCAAGTAAATAAGTGGAAATATGGTAATCCACATTGAAGACAAATAACATCAACGGTTTAGAGTCCAAAGTGGAATCATAATGGAATTGTGATTTTTATTAGTATTGCTAGATTTGAAATTTCGAGGACAAAATTTTTTTAAAGGGGTAGAGCTGTGACACCCGTTATTTTTCCTAACGGGTATTAAGGTAATTAAATTAATTTTTAGTGTGCCAATCAAATATTTGTTTCATTTAAAATCTATTTCACAATATTTATTTCTACTTACTTTTAGAATTTTCAAAAATTACCTATACTTATTTAGTATATTTACCAAAATGCCATGGTAGACCATCTTTTATTGTCTTTCACATGTAATGGTTAAAAAGAAAATAAATAAATAAAAGATAAGACTTGAATCAAACAAGTCACATGCCTTGGTTCTCCATAAAGACCTTATCCCCTTTCTTTTCTTTATTTTTCTGAGTCTCCCAATAAGACTATTTATTCACATGCCCAAAGCCACCAACTCCTAAAATATATTAGACAACTCATTTTCCCCCACATTTCACACCACTGACCCTTTCTCTCCCTCTTTCTATTTTGTCTCTCTCCTTCATTTTCTTAATCTGATCAAAAAGTTCCATCTCAACTTAGGATCTCTTTCCTCAAACAAAAAGTCAAACCTAATAATAATTTCTCAAGGAAACAAAGTAGAGTTTCTAACCAAAAACCCAAATTCTTCTCTACCTTTCATTTATTCCAAGTTACTATATTTAGATTATGTAATTGTTCTTCATTTCGTGATCTGTGCTTGTGCTTTTCTATGCATGCAAATTGAATTATGTTTGTTTTGGGTTTGAACAATTTCCTATTTAGATCACGTTTTTGTAAAGTTATGCAAAAATCAACGTTTGAGAATTTTAAACATGTTTTATGCATAAAAATTTGGGGAAAAAGATTTATATGTTTTATTGGTATGATAATCTATGGTTTCTATGTATTTTTCATGTTCTGGGATTTGTTAAAACAAGTCAAACTGAGCTTTAAAGCTCAAAATCTTTAAAAACAGAAAGCTGGAGTTTTCTAGATTTTGCCTCGATCAACAGGTCGGACTATGCCAATCGGTAGGCTGATAGGACAGTCCAAATTCATATGTTTTTCACCGTTTTGTGTTATACAAATGTTCCAAAGATTTCATATAAATGATTATGACACACTAATACGAAAGTAGAATAGATAGTAATCGGTATGACTATGGATTATGAATTGAGCTAAAGTATGGTAATTTTATGCACCATAGGATAATGAAGTACTTGGAGCTTACGTGGTGAGCTTGGTATCGTGAGTTAGAAGTTATTAGCATGGTATTCACCAAGAGGTAGGGATTATATTACTCACTTTTTGTGAGGTTTTGGTAAATTAAAATTTATTGTTTTATGTTACAAGATATGTGTATGATGTTTTGAATGTATATGGTTATATCTATAACATGATGATGTGGAACTCGTCCTGTATTGTACAGCGAGGAACATAATGATTTGACACATATTGTTGTAAATTGAGAAGCTTGGTTAGGAAAACTAACTCTATAAATAACAGATGAATATAAAGAAATTGTGAGACGTGAAGAGGTCAGCGTTTACGTCCTTGGGCACGAATACCCTAAAAGGTAAAATAGGGGGAGGTGATGACGCTCCCTTGGGTCGAAAGTCCCAGAATGCACTGTACAAGAATCGACTTGGTGAGGACTCAGGGCTTGATGTCCTCTCACCGAAACACCATTGGAATGTTTGGATGGTGATCAAGCGCACCCAATTGGGTTTCGTTAAGTTGAGTGATAAGATATTCTATTACATGATGGATATAAATGAGCATAATTGATCCTGAATTAATATGTATATATATATATATATATGTGGAACTTGGTAAGAATGATCATAAGAAATCCATCGGAATTGAACATAATAATATTGATAATTAATGTTGAGAACTAACTAACCATGCAGGTTTTAATGTGGCAAGAACCAAAAAAAAAAAAAAAAAACTTAAAGGTGAGTAATGTTTTCCTTATTGAGCATGTTGTCGCTCATTCCCTTATGTTTTATTTTTTAGGACTCACAAAGTGTGGGTCGCTACGAGGAAAATAGTTGAGGAAGCTTTGTAATTATACTACGTTAGGGATTGCTTTAATTGTTAAGAATGCTCTTCATGATAATGTAAGCATATATTGCTACTTTTTGTGACTGTATTAAGATATGTTAAGGGTTGAAATAATGATGATGACAGTTTTATATTATTAAATTTTAAGGTGCTACATTAAACTGTGGTTAAATTATTGTTTATGTTATTATTTTGATTTGAGAGTTTTCATTTAAGTCCCGGGCAATTTTATTTTTGAAGTTTTACTTTTATTTCTGATCTTTATTTTAATTCATTAAAATTGCTAACCCCATATAGTGTCATTACAAATTAGCATACTTAATTAATACGTTAATAAATAACATTTTTATCAATTTTTTTAAAAAAGTTTAGTTGTAGTATTCTAATTTTACACAAATTCAACTAGCTACAAATCAAAAAACCCTAACCCTAACCCAAATTGAAAAAAAAAAAAAACCTCTCTCCTCCCTCCATCTCTCTCTAGTGACCTCCATTTATCTTTGATGACGACGATGACACCAATGACAAGTTTGTGGTGAAATGACCTTCACCTCCAACACCATTGGTACCACCATTTTTCTCTTTCTTTATCCTTCGATTCCTATGAATCTTTCGTGATCAACAACAAACAAAACAACTCATCTTTCTCTCTCTTTCTTCTCCGTTGTGAGAAGCTTTCGTTGTTCTTCCTCCAACGACGACGCACTTTAAACGAACTTGGGTCTCTTTCATCTTTTCCTTTGTGAAGAACCAAAGTTCTTTGAGTTGGAATCAGACAGTGATTGTCACATTGGATTCTTATGTGCTAGCAAACATTCCCATGAATAGCGTACCTTATAAGCCAACGCAACGCCGTTGAAGTCAATCTTCGGTGAGATGTGGTAGGAGGAGAGAGAGAAACAGAGACTAGGGGAGAGAACGTGAGGAATTTTATGTGGACATAACATTTTTTGAATTTGACATAAAATTATGTTATTTTTCCACTGAAAAATATGCCATTAATTTTTATGGGGTAATTGCATGATTAATCTCATAGTTTTAATTATCTCTCAATTTATCTCTCTATTTAAAAAACTATAAAAATGTCATTTAAATTTGAAAAACTTGATTTAATTTTATTAATTTTATCCTTTCACAAACCTTTTGGACCAAAAAATATATGTAGATAAAACAAACATACCCTTAATTAGACCGAATTTATTTCTAAAATATATATTTCTTCTTGATAGATTTTTTTAAAAAAATTTATTTCAAAAGTCATAAAACTTAAGATTTTTTTTTGAAATTTGATGTGTTGTTTTAGAAGTTTTATGTTTTTAATTTCATACGATATTTTTCATAAATGTTTAAAGGTAATTATATTATTTTGCCAATTTTTTATACCTATAGGGAGGAAACTGAAACATTTTTTAATTTAAATGACAACTTTATAGTTTCTATAAATAGAGATATAAATTAAGAAATAGTTAAATTAGGAGGTATAATTATGTAATTTTTTTTTTATAAATTTGTAAATTCTTTCTTAGTTAGTTCAAAAGAATAGAATTGGCTGATATTATAACAATACTAGGTAGCATAGATATCAATATGAGATAAGTTTGTTGTTAAAATGATAATTGATAGAACAAAAACAAAAAAATATTAATTTTTTTTTCTAGATTCAACATTTTAAAAGAGAGTTATAGAATTATATTATATAGACGCTTATTCTTATTTTTACTCCTGTATTTAGAATCACAGTAGGAAATAGGTGCATTAGTAATTGTATGGTTAGAAGGAGAGAGAAAATTACATACTATACTATATTTTAAAAAGTTATATTTATTTATGTTATATTTAAAAAATTTATACTATATTGTTATTTTTATTACAAGTTAAGCCATGTCACAAATAAATATACAAGATATTTATAAAAAAATAAATCTTCTACGAAAATATCCATAAGGAAACAACATTGTATTGGACCTGAATACCGGCCCATCCCATTTATATGGCCCAGCACATCGCACTCATCCATGTACGGAAAAGCTGTGAACCAAAAAGTCGTGATCGGATCCCACCACCTCTTTCAAGAATTTCTTCTCGGGCAAGGAAATCGTTCACTATTTGGCGCTTTCTCTTCCAACCAGTTCCCCTCAACCAATGCTATATTGCCACCTGTCCTCGTGCATAAAGCTTCCCCCACACACTAGTCTTCTTCCCCTGGTCAGTTTTCCTTTTTATGCCCCTGGACTCCCCCCACTTCCCACACTCTACTCTTTACTAAAAAAAGCCAGCTGAAAACTCCAATCGTCGACTATTATCTCTCTCTTTCTCTCTCTCTCTAAAATCTCTGAGTCGTCGTCTTCGTTTACTTAGGGTTTCTACTTTTCACAGCAAACTCTCGCTCTTCGTCTCTGGTACGTTGAACAAAATGCCATTTTTGTTTTCTCTCAGCTTTTTTTCCGTCAAACAGAGTCTTCACAAGTCCATACGCATGCATATGCGAACAAAATGGGGAAATATTGACACAGTTTTTTTTCCTTTCTTCTTTGTCTGAATATATTAGCATTCGACGAAAATTTGTAGAATTGCACTTATGTGTGTATGTTTGTATGTATATATCTTTGGCTGGATGTTTACACATTGTATTTAGGTGCTTGTATAGTTTATTCTCTGCGTTGATGGGCTTTTTGTGCTTCTAGACGATTTTAATGTGAGAAATTTCAGTGTATGTATTTGTATACAGTTTTTTTTTTTTACTAGAATTTTAGAAGCTTTTCCCTGCGTTTTACTCCGTTGTTTGCGTTGGGCTCGTACGCTCTTAAATGGCTTATCGTTTTGATATTTTGAGCATTTTCTATGATATTGACAGGTTCGACATCTTCTTTGGTATGGAGCCAATGTCGCGTCAGAGTGGAAAGAAGAGACAGTTGGCTGAAATCAGTGAAGGTGATCAAGTTTATCGGTTCAAGATATTACTACCGAATGGTACGAGTATAAGCTTGAATGTACGGGACCCTGTGCCTGAAATGCCATTTGAGGATTTCATTAATTTGGTGAAAGAAGAATACGTTCGGGCTTTGCGACACTCTGAATCCATGAGGCGAAAAAGGAGTGTGAATTGGAAACTGGGTTATCTAGTTCTGCGAGATGCCGATGACGTCAAGCTTGAGAGAAGCGTGATGAATTTCAGGAACTTCAAGCCACATAAGTGTTATATTTTAAGGCTTCTTGTGAGTATAATTTAAGCTTGGAATTTCCGTTTAATGACAGTGCGGCATTACGATATCTTGTTCACTTATTATGTTCTTGCTTGTGTTCTAGGATGGCAGTGGAGAATCTGCTGAAATTTTTGAGGTTAGCATCAGTTTGATTTTATCTTTTTTTTTTATTCTTAAAAGAATAACTGATTCACTATTTACTTTGTTTCATCCTTTGTTCTGATTTTACTTGAGCAGGAGTTTGTCTTTATTTTCACTTTCTACTTTCTTAATTTGCAGAATATGTGGGATCTGACCCCTGATACTGACTTGTTAAAGGAGCTACCAGAAGAGTACACATTTGAGAGTGCTCTTGCTGATTTGATTGTAAGTCCTTTGATCTAGCCAAAAAAATAAAACATATTTGTCTGCTAATTCTTTTTTGAATAAAGTACTTGCTTTCTGCTGTACATTTTCCAGGACAATTCTTTACAAGCAGTATGGTCAAACAGTAAAAATGATCGAAGACTTGTTAGGTATGACATTGATGTGATAATAGAGCAGTATAATTTCCTTAAGTTGGTCAATTTTTTTTTTTTTTCATTTTTTATTGGAACAAAATTGCTTCATGGCATTTAAATGTTTTGGATCTATTCGTTGATTTTCAATTTCTGTCACCTATTGTGTTAGGTAGGGCAGTGTTTGAACTGCTGTTGTCTTATTCTTCCGTATTCATGTATGGTCATCAAATTATGTATATATCTCCTGTGTTCTGTGACTGTTTCTCTGATAATCTCAACATATTTTGCACAGCAGAAGATCTAAAACTGAAATTCAGTTTGTTGGCACATATGAATTCCCTTTTCTGAGCGTACTTTAATTATTACAAACCAAGCTCTGGCTCAGAGTTAATGAGCAATGGCACATAATAATATCATGTGGTACAGAAAAGTCCTTAGAGATTTGGCATATTGTTGGAATGAAGTATTTATTTATTCTTATGTTGTACTAACTAGACCGGTATTAAGACCTCTATTATTTGTTAAAAACTTTTTCAGATTAATCTTTCGAGTGCAAAGGAATTGTTTTTTGGTTTATGTGCTCTCTCTTATTTGACTGCCCCAAATATTTTCTTTGATTTTAGCATCTACCTTTGACATATATGCAACTTTGTTTTCAACCGTTCAGGGTTGATGTTTTAGAGGATAGGATTGCAATCTTTGACACTGGCCCTGGTATGGATGGAAGCGATGAAAATTCAATACTAAAGTGGTATGTCCTAGCAGTCTTGTGTTTCTTGGTTTTCACATAGTTTACATTATGTAGTTCACCTTGAATCTAGAATCACAATTGACAGGGAGATAGTCAATTTTGCTATATGTTTGGTGAGAGAGTGTTGAAAATTTTTTCCATTTCTCAAGATATGCGATTTCTTGACAAGAACGTAATTGAATAACGAGGCCTTGAGAAATACAAGCATGTTTCTTAAGTAGTGTCTGCTACACATTTTATTTAGGGGAAAAATGGGTGCTTCACTTCACAGATCTTCAAAGGAACAAGCAATAGGGGGCAAGCCTCCATACCTAAAGGTAAAAATAATGGACTTTATATTCTTCTTATTATGATTAAGTGTGTCATTTTGTTTGTTTAAGTGTGTTGTGAGCCGTCCTTTGTAATTATGCAGCCTTTTTTTGGCATGTTTGGATATGGAGGACCTGTAGCATCTATGCATTTAGGGAGGTATAAATATGATCCCAGTTATGTTTATGTCCCACTTCAATCTTCTTCTGTTGATTTTTCACTAATCACTCGTTTTCATCTCTCTCTCTCTCTCTCACTGCAATGTTTCAGGTATGCTAAAGTTTCATCCAAAACTAGGAAATCCAAGAAGGTATATGTTCTACATCTTGAGAGAGACGCCCTACTCAACAGTTCAGGTTCTGAACTTTCTTGGAAGGTAATGGAGAAAAAAACCATAAGCAGTAGTCCTTTAAGGAAAAAAGTGGTCTTTTTCTGCTTCTGTTTAAATGACTCTCTCTTTCTCTCTCTCTCTCTCCCACCCTCTCTCCCCGAAGCAGACACTAACTAGACCTTTTCATTTTAGACTGGTGGTGGTATTAGAAATCCTTTGGAAGAGGAAATTGCAGAAACACCACATGGAAGCTTTACAAAGGTGAACCATTGCATCCGCTTGACGGCTACCAAGTGATTGTTTGTCTGCCATTCCTTTTAAATGACATTTTACCTTTTTGCGAGTATAAATTGGTCAGAAAGTTTTTGACTCATTAGATAACCCCTCGGTAGTAGTCTTTTTAACTTTTTTTTTTTTTTGCTGCTCCCTTGAGTACAGGCATTGATGATGCGCCTGACCGAGGGTTATGAGTCTCTATCTCTCTCTGTTTTGTTTTGTTTTTTGTGAACCTTAACTAGTTTGTAATTGTTTAGCTCTGGAAAAAAAAACTTGACAGGTTGAAATTTTTGAACCTAAGACCAAAAGTTTGGACATGTTTAAACTTCGATGCTGGCTAAAGGACATATACTTCCCATATATTCAGGTTTGCACTTTGCTTTTGTTCTAGTTATACAATATGTTGATGTTAAGCTCACCTTGTGTAGTTTTTGACTTTGATAAGCACCAAAAGTGCATTATTTTCTCTTGCATATTTTATGAAATGGGGAGTTTTCTCTTATGCAGTATCTTACTTTTGCATTCCATGCACTATTTCCTTGGCCTTGCAGTGTGATGAGATGTCCAACACAGGGAAGACCATTACACCAATAGAATTTCAGGTTAATTATCTTCCTCCATTGGTTTCTCTTAAGTATCTCATGCGTTTATGTTAGATTTCCTCACCTGTTTTCTGTTTCTTTAAATATTGCTGGTTAATGCCTTAAAATTTATTGAAATGATATAACATATAATTGAAATAAAAAAGTATGCTCTCATGTGTCTACATCTTCCTTTTAGATTCAAGGAAGTTTTAAAAAAAGTATAATCTTAAATGTGTGATTTTATGAGCACACTTCTTATCATGAGACTTGTATCCTTTCCCTTTTCTGGTATTCAATTCTTTGGCTTTTGGCAATCATACTTGATGTGCAGGTGGACTTTCTACAAATCTTTCAACCATTTGTGTTGATTCTATTATTTTCAGGTCAATGGCACTGATTTGGCTGAAATTCAAGGTGGGGAGGTTGCAACTACAAATTTGCATTCATGCAATGGTCCTGACTTTGTTTTACACCTTCATTTCTTGTTAAAGCAAGCCGCTGTCACCAAAAGTCCAGGTAAATGACTATGACCTATTCACAAACTCATGCCATGTCTTTTTTCACACGAAATGGAATTTTCCATACTTTAATTGTCTTCACAGTTGTTTGCAACTTTGAGTTTGTTGCTGTTAGCTAAATTTCAACTTCAAGTGCTCTTTTGTTACTCAACTTGTAATGTTTCAGGTTCAAGGTCATATCAAGAAGCCAATGCACGGCTGAAATTTGTTTATTTTCCCGTTGTTGAGGTAAGATTAGTATGAATTTGTCTTCTTTTCACATATATGATTCGGAAATTTAGGAAATTGTATGTTTCAGGGAAAGGAGAGCATTGACAAGATTTTGGAGAAGTTGAAAGCTGACGGACATAAAATCACTGAAAAATATAGTACATTTAGCCGTGTTTCTGTTCGGCGGCTTGGCCGTCTCCTTCCAGATGCTCGCTGGGTAGGTTTTGGATTCTCTTTCTCTCTCTTTCTGTGTCTGTCTGTGTGTGTGTGTCTCTCTCTCTCTCTCTCTCTCCCCCTCCCCCTCCCCCCCCTCCCCCCCTCCCCCCCCCCCCCCCCCCCCCACAATGTATGATGACCTCTTCAAATCACCTTTCATTAAACCTCATGAAATTTAGAGTTCAAATTTATGGGCCCATGTTAAATTGAAATCGTTACTTGAAGATCAAGAAAAATGTTATCCACTTACCGTTCATATCTTCTTCTCTACATGAAATACACATGTTGATGTTTAGCTAATATATGAAATTAGTGGATATGCACATTTGCACACTAATCATTATCTTTGAATTATATGTACTGTTGATGTTTCTGCAGGCATCTCTGCCTTTCATGGACTTGAGGCACAAGAAAGGAAGTAAGGCACATATATTGAAGAGTTGTTGTTCTCGAGTTAAATGCTTTATTGGTAGGCTGGTTCAATTTTTTAGTTTTCTAGAGTTGCTATATGTCTGCTCTTCATCATGCAAATTCATGGTTTGAGAAGTTTTTTTCATTGTTTGCACTAAGAAAAAAATATGTTTCGGTTGCAGATACTGATGCCGGCATCAATCCAACACCATCAAAGGCAAGTCTTAATATTATTCTTCTTTCTCTATATGAACATGAGAGAAAACTCTCTCTCTTCCAATCCCTGTTTTATTTGCTCCACATGCTCAAGTCCGAAGGAGTGGAATTGTTAAACAAATAATTTTGTTTGCGTAAAGAAAGCTTATTCACTAAGCAATTGTTATAATGAGATACAAATTTGGAGTATAACTCCATCAATTTGGTTAGTATACCTCTGATTGAGTTACTAAGAAAGTGCATCATTGTGCGCAGACGGATTTAGCACACCAGAATCCTTTTGCCATTGCCCTGAGGAACTTTGGCAATAACATTCGAGATAATGAAAAAGGTATTTTCTGAGTTCTGTTCATCAGGGACAGTTTGTTTATTTTTTTTTTTGTTTTTGTTTTTTCTCTTTTTGTTTTGGTTTTTCTTTTATATTTATTTTTAATTCAGTTTTTTATTTTTCTTAATCTAATTTTTTCAAGTTTTCAGGAATAGATATTGAAGTTTATAGGGATGGAAAGTTGTTGAGTCCTTCACAACTAGAAAAGGACTATCAAGATTGGATTCTTCAAATGCACATGCAGTACGATGAAGAAGTTGATCATGGTGAAGATGAACCCGTTATGGTTGTCAGCCCTGTAAAAAGTAAAGAAATTGGAATTTCATCTGATGGTATGCATGAAAGGATAATGAGCTTTATTTTCCAAACTTTGCATCAAAATTATTTGTTTTTGTTCAATTATCGTAGTTCCATTTTTATTTTTTCTTTAAATGATTCTCAATCTGATTATATCTTGTGCCAGTTAATCATTTTTATAGCTTCATTGTCAAATTCTAGTGTTAAGAGTTCACAAGGTTCTTAAGAGGAAAGGAGAAACCTGGAAATCCGGGGATAAAATTAAAATTTTGAAGGGAGCATGTGCCGGTGTTCATAAAAACAATATCTATGCAACGCTAGAATACTTTTTGATTGGAGGTTTCAAAGGTGATGCTGGTGGTAAGTGTCCTCGTAGGTGCCTTTCAGTATGCCTTAGCATCACTCAAGCTTGCATTGTGCAATATTAAAATATTGGACAAGATAAATATTCTGACTTTCTTTTTTTGTTGTCCTTGCCTTTTTCAATAGGAGATGCTCGGATTATATGCAGGTATGTTTCTCATTCATACACTCTAATTTTTTAGTCTCCTTATTGATTATTTAAGTAATTCTATTGATACATGTTGTTCATTGGTTTGGTCTGAAAAGGCCACTTGGTATACCAGATGAGAATGGGTGCATCCTTACTGAAGCTAATGGGGAGACTAGTCTGGATAAGCGAAGCTCCTTGTCCATTCCCATTAGCGTTATCGACTCTGGAAAGGTTTACAATACACCTTTTTTTTTGGGTTCTTTGCCTTAAGGAAAAAACGAAAACTTTTTTAGATGCTTAAAAACTGAGCTGTTAATTGCAGTGCATATCTGTCAATACTGTGGAGTGGAATCATTTAGTTGAAAAGCAGCGTCAGAAAACTCCTTCTACAATTGACTTGCTAAGTACAAAAGAATGTCAAGGATTGGAGGTCGATGGGGAGGTTAACGTTTTTCCCACTAGTTTCCCCTCTACTATTAGTGCAAGGAATTTGTTTTATTACTATTATTATTATTATTATTATTATTATTATTATTATTTATCTTGAAGGTAATGCAAGGAATTTGTTTAATTTATTCCCAAGTCGCATATGGGAAATGGATTTTGAGTGTTAGAATGCGAATTGATTTTTTTTTTGAAGATGTAAAAAAGTGGAACCCTGGATAGGGCTGCATGGTTTTGTCGTGTCTTGTTTTGTTTTGAATTTTTTTTTCCAAAGTGGAACCCTGGATAGGGCTGCATGGTTTTGTCGTGTCTTGTTTTGTTTTGAATTTTTTTTCCTTCTTTAGTAGAGAAATTGGAAATTATCGAGTTTATGGTGGTTTCTATTATTTCAGGAATTGTCTGCAACTGCTAATGCTGGAAAAGCTCCACCAAAGGAAGTTGTGGCTGTTGTTCGGCCTGCCAATTATGTACCTCAGAGTGACCCAAAAGATTTGGACCAGAAATATATTTCTAGGTGTAAAACAGAGATGTCGTTGGAGGTGAAGTTCAATGGCCACAACAAAGATGTTGGACATGGGGATCACCTTTGGTCAGTGCGTGTCCCGCCTTCTATTCATAAAGGAATCTATGGTTTATATGTCTTTCCACTTGGATGCAAGCACCCAAATTTGTTTCAAAAAGTGGGCGTCTATACATTTTCATTCTCTGTTGTAAGTGTTTCACCCAGATTCCAATTTATTTGTGTCCTTTGAAAATCATCGGATTGTAATATGGTCCTTATCTTGTGATATGTTGCGTTGTCATTGCATTCATCAGACTGATTCAAGTTGTAAAAATTTCGTCAAAAAAGTCAATGTCAAGGCCTCTTCTAAGATCGGGAAGTGGAAACTTTTAAGCAATAACCAGAGTTTATCATATAGCTTGAGGTACCTTACCTTTTTTATTTTTTTAAGGTTTTGTCATCTTTTTCTAAAAGTACATATCTTGTGTGAACTTACCACAGTTCTTTATTAACTTAATATGCAATGTCTCCTTTCAAGGTTATTGTATTTTCTGCATGGCCAATGACTCATATAAGCTTGATATACACTCTCTCTCTTAATAACAGCTTATTTGTTTTATGATCCTCTATGGCAGTGTTGGCTCGTTTGGTAGACCTGTTGTCATTGCATGTTTTGACATTTACGCCAATCGAACTCGTTTTACATCTAATCCTCAAGTTATAGTCAATATGCAAGCAAAAAACGGTGTCCTTTTCCATGTAAAAGGTTTTAAGACCGAAGTTTCAGCTTCTGGAATAGAAGTGAAAGTTAAGGTATGGTTTACATCATCTTGTTTCCTGTAATTGATGCAGGTCATTTCTGCTGCACTTGCATTTACATAAATATGGAATTTGCCTTAGGTGTGTATTTGTGCATCCGCCAAGTTTTTTGTATGTTTTCAGGACTTGTTGATTCATAGTAGTGAATTGGACAAGATTAGGCCTGGATACGAAGCCACTTTGGTCATATCTAGTTCCGATGAGCTATTCTCTGCTTCCATGCCTTGTCGTGGTATTCTATTTACTCTTTGCAAAAACATGGTTTTAAAAGAGTTTCATGTCTTGCTAACTCATATTTACTTTTTCTACGTATCAGTTAACCCTGGATGTATAGACGACGTAAAGGCTCAACCATCAATTTTGTCCAACCAACTGATTCCGGGTTGCATTATTAAAGAGCTTGAATTAGAGGTATATCAATAGCTATCATGCTATTTACCTAACAATTGAAAGACTTCCACATAATAAATTTGTTGTTAACTACTTTTAAAAAACTTCTCTCTTTAACTGATTGAAATCTGGTGACTGCAAACATTGCTAATATTTTTTCACTTGCCAAAAATCTAATTCTATATTCTTCGTTCTCTAGATGTTTGATGCATATGGTAATCATGTAATGGAAGGCTCCGAAGTTCAATTGAATTTGGAGGGGCTTGAGATACTTGATCAACTAGGATTGAAGCGCAAGGTGAGATTCATTACAAGTATGCTTGTGCGATTATGCTATTATAAAGTCTTTTTGAAAGCACTATTTAGAGGTTTATTTATTGATTTGGTTGTTATTATTTTAAAATAATTTTCCTATACATCAGTAAAGAAGCAGGATGACACTAGTTTTGTTATTACTATGCGGCTTTGTTGGACTCGGAGGACATAGCAGTCTGAATGATTTTTGTTATCAATTCTTCTTTTTTTCCCAGTTGTCGAAAATAAATCTTAGCGCCTTTTTCATGAGCTGTAAATTATGCTTATCTTGTCGATCAAATTGCAACTGTTGTCAATAATGTCCTTTAGTTATTTTGGTTATTCCTGATTCCTTTGCTGTTTTTGATCTACTAAGACGATACTGTGGGCATTTTGTTTACTTATTTAACGGCTTTTTTGTTTGACACTAAGAAGAAAAATCTATTCTGACTAGTTTTTCTTGGAAAAAACTAGAAGTAATTATTTTTCTTTTGAATCTATTTCTGACTAGGTTTTCTTGGAAAAAATTAGAAGTAATTACTTGTTTTTTTGGAAGGAGTAACTACTTGTTTTTTGTTTTTTTTAATATAATATTTACCTCTTTTTGCACAAATATTTTGATTACTAAGGCAATGTATACTGAAGAAAAATTTTCAATATAGGTGGATAATTGCGGGCGCGTCGACCTCAGTGGCCGCCTAAAAGTAACTGCTGGTTATGGAGAAAATGGTATGCACATTTACTGGCTTGTTCTTTAGACACGGGGTTTACTAAGATTAACATCATCATAAACGTTTACTTGTTAAAATATTAACTGACATGCGTTATTGGTTGTCTGCTTCAATCAAATGATACAAACTTTTATGCATGTGTAAATGTGTGTTTTCAATTTTTATATCTGCAACTATTGCTGTGCATTTTTCCTTTCAGCATCACGATGTGAAAATTATATTCTCACGCAGTCACATGTGAAACAATTAAGCAAACCACGGGAAAATATTACATTAATAAATAAATAGCTAAATCCTTGATATTGTAGTTCCATTTGTATGCATTTATGTTTGTTATGTCTTTTACCATCATTATACATCTCAATTTTTAATTACCCGCCTCATGTGCAGTATCATTCTCTGTATTATCAAACAAGCAAGTTCTTATTGTGCAAGAGTTCCAAATTGAGTCAAGGGAACTGAGACTTGTATCAAAGGTGACACTGCTGTTCTGTCTTTCTATTTTCGGTTAATTATTGTTGTTTTTCATATGCTGAAAAAAGATATGATTATTATTAGGCGCCTGAGGTACGTCAAGCCGGTTCCACACTGGAAGATATGGTTTTTGAAATTGTCAACTCCGAGGGTCTTCTTGATGATACTATCCATCATGATGAAGAGAAAACTGGGCAATCGCATATGCTTATAATAAAGGCCGATTCGAATTGTACAGTGGAGTCTGTCCGTTATACTTTCAAACATGGGCGATGCACTGTTCCTGCTATCCCTCTACCTCAGAGAGAGGGAATCTTTTGTTTCTCAGCTTGTCATTCTCGTCATTCAAATCTGGTTCTGTGTATTAAGGTTATAACAGCTTTGCTGAAGCACTCTTTTTTTTCCTAGTTACTTTACTGCCTTCTTGTGGCAATGATTGTCAAGTTCTAATAGCTTTGCTGAAGCACTATTGTTTTTCCTTGTTACCTTACTGCCTTGTTGTGACGATGATTGTGAAACTCTATGTGCAGGTTCATTTGGTAAAACCCGCAATGCCAATTATTACTCCAGAATCTGAGTATGGGGAGATTCAATCTCCTTTGGATGGAAAGGTCTTGCTTCTTCAGGACTCATCTTCTCTTAAGCAAGTAGAAAAGGAATTTATCTTGTCCATGGAGAATAAAAAGAAGGTACAGCAATATATCTCATCTTTAAATTGCTTTAAAAATTAGAGTACATCAGTTAATACCTTGGCGTGGTCCAACATCATAGTTCATTTTTTAGTAAACTCGAGATCCATCCATCTATTGATTTTGGGTTTCACACTTTATGTGTAACCTTTGAACAACGAGTTCTCATCCATCCATGTTAACTTTCACGGGAGTCACGAAGTATCTGATCTTCCCTTTGTGAATGTTGCTCTGTTAGGCTTCTATAATGAGTTAATTAAGGAGGTTCATAGCGACATAGCACTGGCTAGTTGTGGTTAGTTGCTGTTAGTAGAGGTTGTTAGTAGTTATTTAGTACTGAGTTAGAAGGCAATTGTATTATAAAAGGAGGATTTAGAGGAGAGTTGGAGACTATGGTCTTATTTGGGAAAAAGTCTTGAGAGTTGGATGTCTCTTGAATACTATCCACATAATGGTTTTTCTTTGTAATCTTTCGATTTCTTCATTAATAGAGTTCTATTCTTTGTTCAATTTCTAAGTCTGAGGCTAGAGTCTTATCACGCCCATGTTGCAGTTTTGAGTTGCTTTCTCCTTTTCTCACTGCAGGGACTTGAGCATGACCTGCTTGAAACAGGTTTGTTAATCGGAAAATTGGAACAACAACTTGATGTGCTTAAGGAGGAGAAGGAAAAACTTGAGCAAAATGTGAAAGAGTTGCAAGGTTCTGACTAACTAGCGCATATACTGCTTTTTCAATATTACCTGTTTGGCATCATTGTGAAAAGACTGCCCTAATTAAGATTTGACTTGACCAAATTGGACATTAAATGAATTGCTTGTTATGCTATGCGGCATAGACGTACCTTCTAACTTGCCAAGATGCCCTTGTCTATAATGCATTATCTCTGGTGGCCTGACAGTCTGTTATCCTTTGACATATTTGGATTGTATCAATAAAAATGACTAAAAATTAATAGATTTTATTTTATTCTGTGGTATCCAGAGTCTACCGGACTTTGTCTTCTGGGTTTCCCAAATTGCTTTTACACTAAAGAGGAAGTGACAGAGGAGATAGAAAAGATGGATAACTCTGCTGCTGCTGTTCTCTGCAATATTTCTAGAAGAGTTCCATTCCAAGAGCAACAGAATCATTTAATGAAAGATTTAATTGGATTGGTTGCTCTTCTTGGTAGAGTCAATTCCAGTCAGCTTGGCAGGTCAAACATCTTATGTCTTATTCCCATTTTCCCAATTAAATGATTATTTTGTCTTGCATTTCTTTATTTCTCTTCCTGTCTTAACTTGTGGTTGTATCTGTCTGTAGGATACTGTCAGAATACTTGGGTATAGATCAGATGCTTGCAGTGGTCACTAGAACTTTTGAGGCTGCAAATGTTCTTGAGAAGTACATAAAAAATGGCGTTGATTGTAGCGATGCACATCTTGCAGCAGATGTTGCACTTCTGAAATCCATAAAGGGTCGCTATATGGTTCTATGCCTTGAAGACATAAGGTAAACCGTAAAGCGGGACCCCAGTTTATCAATTTAGGAACAGAAGTATTTGCCTGTGTAACTTGCTATACATAGGTCTTGTCCTAGATCCTTCATGAACGATCGTCTTACATTTTAACATAGAAATAGAGGCATGATATGACATTTATTTTATATGAAAATGACTTGGTCTGCATTAAGTTTCTTGTTGTCATACATTCCGAAGTGATTGTTACATGAAATAAATGTCATGTCATATAAGGCATGTTCATCGCAAAAGATTGAAGCCTTTGCCTAAATATATATGATGTCTGATGAAATCTATATAAACTCGTTTCATGTCATGTTTGCTATTTTGACAGTCCTTACGCAGGTGGGATTGAGCGTGGTGGCTCTCAGAAAAAGCTGCCCTTACCAGTTCCTTGTATGGGTGATGGAACAGTACCATCTGGTTTTCTGGGATTTGCAGTCAATATGATTGATTTAGACGATGATCAGCTGCTAATAAAGACGAAATCAGGCTATGGTCTTCGAGAGACATTATTCTACTGCCTTTTCGGTCATCTCCAAGTTTATCGAACAAGGGAAGAGATGTTAGCTGCACGTGCTTGTATAGAACATGGTGCTGTTTCTCTAGATGGTGGAATTTTGAAAGAAAACGGCATGGTCACTTTTGGAACTGGGTATCTCTCTCTCTCTCTCTCACAGACTGAGTCTCTTCTTCCTAGTATTTAATGCGTGAAAGTCTAGTCTTACAATGAGGTTGTTTGGTTTTTATTTCCTCTTTAGGGACCCTGGAATATGTTTTCAAGTTATTGCAACGGAGAATGATTCTGTTTCTCGACAAAATGTGAAGCAGTTTGCGGAAAAGAAATCGCAGTTGAGAATGGTCGACCGGCGTATAGGGGTAGGAATGAAAATGCATGAGAAAGCAAAGAAGAGGTTCGACAAGAAGAAAAATAAGTTTTGGAAGTTAAGGGAACAGGTGGGTCCTTTAATTGAACACTACCGTATGGAGTATGAAATGGATCCAACACAAGAAACAGCTCGGACAAGTCGAGGACAAGCGAGAAAACTCCTGTAATTTTCTGCTTTGTCAATGCTTAAAAGTACAACACTCTGATTCTCCATGTGTATGTTTGTATATGCGGGCATATATTTATGTAAATATTTAAAAAGTGAAATGTTTGGCAAGATTTATAATTATTAATGTAAGTATATATAGATATGTGTGTGTGTATATGCAAGTTAGTTTTTTCTTTTTGGACGAAAACATCGAACTAACTTTTGTTGTTTATGTTGAGTTGCCTTTGAATAAATTAATGAGGCATCTGTCGTTCTCTCTGATAGGGGGAAAAAACAAAGTTTGCCGTTTATCAACGACTTTTTTTTTTTTCGCAATTAAATATTTTCCAGTCGTTTTAGTTGAGTAAATCACAGGGCACACAGTGAGAAGAAGAAGAAAGGGCAATATTTGGTGAAGTAATTCCATTTTTTTAAGGACTCGTCGCAAGCCGTTGGTTAACCCCCTGTTTGACATTGTGGTCGTTCCCACCACAAACTCAGTTATAAACAGTGTAAAGCTCTCACATGCTACAGTAACAATTTAAAAAATTGTTACAGTGTAAAGCTTTCACATGCTACAGTAAAGTGGTTCCCACCACCGGTTCCCACCACCTTCCAAACACTCCTTAAATTGAAAAGAAAAAGAAAAAGAAAAAGAAACAAGTCAGAAAAAGCAGCAGTCTGAAGAGGGGAAAACGACATCATTTTCGTACTTGACTCGAGAGTTTGATTGTTGTGCACATAAAGAGGAACGAAACGACATGTCGTTTCCTATATCAAGAGTTGTCAGGCATATGACGCGGCATGTGGCAGCTGAAACGTCGCTGCATTAGGGCGACATGTCGTTCACTGAAAATTGCAAACAAACGACATATCGTTTTATAGTTTGTTTAACTCATTGAGTTAAAGCGACATGTCGTTCACTGAAATTTCTAAACAGTCGACGTGTCGTTTTATTGTTTGTTTAGCTTTGAAATGAATATGTATTGAAAACGTCAGTACTGCCAGCGGTGCCTACGTGACCGTGCATAATTACTGGTATCTAAACATTTCTATGCAAAATTTATACATTGTCGTTTTTTGAGGTGACGACGCGTGCCTCAGGCTCAGCGTTGTTCTTGCTCTTGAGCCCAGATTCTTGTCATACATATTTGCTGACGGGCCCTATACATGGAGTGAAATTCCACCTCGGAGAGAGAGAGCGAACAGAAAGCGAACGAGAACGGCAGTCGGTACTACTGAGTCAACTCGGCCATGTTTCAACCTAACAACCAGGTGATTCCCTCTGAAAATTTCCCCTTTTTCTGTCTCTTTGGTTTCCTAGAGAATGTCAAAATAAACTTGTCATTCCGTGCTTCAATTTCTTGCCCTTTAATTTTTTGTTAACACGCTCTCTTGGCTACCGAGTTGAGCATGAAGGATTTGATAAGAAAATTTCTCCTTTTCTGTGTGTTTGGTTTTCTAGAAAATATTAGAAATGATAGAAAATAAAAAAACCTGTCATTCTGGGCTTCAATTCTTGCTTTTGTTTTTTTAACACGCTCTCTTGGCTACCGAGTGAGCGTGAGGGTTTTGATAATTTCAATGCATGTCCTTCTTCTTGATTTCGTGGTTATCTTATGCTTAAATTTCCCAGAAAAAGAACTTTAATCGAGTTATGTCTCTGCGTTTTCTGTTTCTTTAACGACTTCGAAATAGCGGGTTTGGTAAAATTCCCCTGATGTAGTCCTGGAATTTTCTATTTTTCTTTCGTATATAAACAAAATATTTCCGTTCTAGAAAAAGTACGAACATGATAATTGTGCATTTTTGTTTTCTACAACATTTTAGAAGGTTTAACAGCAATTGAAGGTGGTTATTTATTTATTTAGTTATTTATTTTGTATTTGTGTTGTTCTTTTTGTCTCTTTAAAAGGGCGTATTTTGTGAGCTGCAAATTAAAATAAAACGAAAAGTACTATTGTGTTGCACAACACTTCCTTTTTATTTTATTTTTATATTTTTAATATGTGTTGTATAATATCTGTTTTTCTTCTTTCAATTTATTTTTTTCTCGTTATGTTTTGTTTTTGTTTTCCAGAACATATTGTCTTACTAGTATCCATTGTGTTTATGCTATCGGAGGATATTTGGAAAATACTTAAACTCCTTTTCTTTGCAGCTTTCCACTCATGCAAATTCATTGCCTATGCAAGAACCAGCAGCATTGATGCAAGTGGATCAAAATGCAACTAACGTGGTAGTCGCTAAGGACGACGCTCAAAATGGAGGATTTTCGCAGGCGGAATCTATTATTAACTACTCTAAGGTTGTGCCAAAAATCTGTCTCTAGAATTTTTCATAGTTTTCTTTGCCATATATTTAACATTTGGTTGATGTTTTGTGTCATTATAATTATTACTGTTGTTGTTGTTGAAGTGTGAGTCATTTCTAGTAAGTTTTGTTGATCTTAAATTATAGATGAGTGGCATTAACTTTGCAATTACATAATCTTTTCAGAGACTTCAAGATGATCTTCAAATGATAGGAATGAAGATAAAACAGCATGAGGAGAACATAAAATTTCTGAAGTCTCAGAGAAACAAATTAGATGACTCTATTCTTGATTTGCAAGGTATATTCCATCATGTTTCTGTTAATACTTTTTAGTTTTTACTTTTATGGATTTGGCTGTAATGGGAAACCTGTTTTATGAGACTCCCTATGGATCCTGTCTTCTCATTTTTTGCGTTAAGCAGCTACTCTTGCTGTGAATTTTCAACCTATTATATGGGTTCCTAGGTAGAAAACTAATGACGAAGTTCATGATAGTTAGAAACTCAAAGAACTCAATTTGTACTTGGTATTTAGGCTTACATATGGCTTTGCTTTTGGAAAGAACTATAAGGTCATTTTTCCTTTAAGAATTACATTTAGCAAGCTCTTATCATTTAACAAACTTTTCTATGTTCTTGCGTCTCCTTTTCCCGTAATTTATCCACAAGTTTCTTTTCAGTTACCTTGGGCAAGTACCATTCCTCCAACGCAACGACAATCGAGAATGAGGACCATGCCCACCATCAAAGTGAGGAGGAAATACGTGAACAGATTCTACGACATGAAAAATCTGCTGCAGGGATTTTATGCCAGCTTAAAGCACATCATGGTACTCAGGCTTCTCATCTGACATTGACCAAGGATGTGCTGGGTATTGTTGCTACACTTGGCAAAGTTGATGATGATAATCTTAGTAGGTAAGGAGACTTTGCATTTTCTTTATATCTTCCTTTTCTGGTTGGAGAATCATGCGTCCCAATACTGTTATCAACTGCATCATGTCGTTGTTATGGAACTTAAATTAATATCCAGGACTCTGAAATGAAAACGGTGGATAGGGTCTGTTTTTAAATATCCAGAATACTTACTAATTTCAATCCACGGGCACGGGGTATGTTGTCGATAGGTTGTAGAGGGACAGCCTTGATTTGTTACTTGACATGTTTTTCTGAACTTGAAATGCAGACTTTTCTCGGAGTACTTAGGAATGGAGAATATGTTGGCAGTTGTCTGTAAGACTTACGAAGGTGTCAAAGCTCTAGAAATATATGACAGAGAAGGCTGCATAAACAAGAGTGCTGGTCTTCATGGGCTTGGTGCTTCTATTGGAAGGGCTTTGGAAGGAAGATTTCTTGTTGTTTGTCTTGAAAACTTAAGGCATGAGTCTAAAGCTGCGCCTTTGTAAAGGCAATCTCTGTCGGTATCATTTCAGGGGGAAAAAAATCTCTGTTACTAATAACTTATAAGATTTGCTATTTTGGCAGTGCATTTAGAATTGTTATTTTTTCTTACTTCCACAGACCATATGCTGGTGAGTTTGTACCTGATGATCCTCAAAGGAGGCTTGATCTTCTAAAGCCTAGATTAGCTAATGGGGAGTGTCCACCTGGCTTTCTTGGCTTTGCTGTAAACATGATCAATGTTGACACCACAAACTTATTTTGTGTCACAGCCAGGGGACATGGCCTTAGGGAGACTCTGTTTTATAACCTTTTCTCTCGTTTACAAGTCTACAAAACAAGAGTGGAAATGCTAAATGCACTGCCATGTATAAGCGATGGAGCCCTTTCTTTAGATGGAGGAATGATTAGGGCCCCCGGTGTCTTCTCCCTTGGAATTCAGTAAGAACCTCCGTTAGCAGCAATGAAATGGAATTTATGTAGCTTTCCACTTGCTTGGTCTATAAAATTTTGGTTGCATGAATTGTGGTCATTATTTCTTACATTAGCGTTTGTTGGTTCATCTTATTTTGAAAACCCATCTGGTGTAGGCAAGACGTTGATGTCAGATTTCCCAAACTATCGGTTTCCTCAAGCCTACCCGAAAGCTATACTCGATCTGAGAAGCAAATCCAAGAGTTGAAATGGAAGAAAGAAAAAATGATTGAAGACGTCAAGAGAGAACAGACATTACTGGACAATGCGAAGTTCAAATTTGATAGGAAGAAGCAAGAGTTTCTTAAGTTCCTCGCAGAAAGTTCATTATACACAGCTCAGGTAATTTATAAACTTTTTCAGTCAATATTCTTTTTCTTTGGAACTGGTTTTACGTACTTGATACTAATGAAAAATGTAGTCTTAAACCCACAAACAGATGTCCGCACACCTAATGAGTTTTGACTTATTACTTTGTTTCCTTTTACGCTTATAATTTGTTTAAAAGAAAAACCCACCCCGGAAAAGCTAACGCATTTCTAAAGGTCATTTTCCTCGATTTGTTGGTCTTGAGGGTTCTATTCCTTGCTCAGTTTCTCGTCTGTTTGTACAATGGCAGCACCAAACGCAAGGCAGAGTGACCCCAAGATGAAATGCAGCTTCAACAACAATTGTAGGAATTGTAGGAGCCTTTTGGAGAAACTTGTTTGAGGGCGGGTTCGGGGAGGGTGGAATTGGAAGCTATTCATTTTCTTCAGTGAAGTGAGACTGAGGGGATATTGTAATATTTCTTCATGTCCAGCTTCTGCAGAAGCGGATGGCGGTCCTTTTTAACTACGATGCTGGTGGATAAATTGTACTGCATAGATTGATTTTTCTTTAGTTCTTTTCTGCTTACATTTCTTTGGATGCTGTTTTGTGCTTGCTTTACTTGTTTTGCATAAGCAATCTAACTGACAGAGGCAATAGAGACTGCCTTGTACTTTTGTATAGGGTGTTTGGATTGTTGGTTTGAACTAAACACGGTAGCAAAACTGGTTGGTGTTAGAATTTTTTCAATGAACCAAACATACTAGTATCTCAACCGTCATAACTTCGTCACCCTAAAAAAGGTTGAAAAAAAAAAAAACCTTTCTTCTTGGAAGGGGAAGACTACATGAATAGGTAAGCTTCCTTTATCCGAACCCTACGTCGTACTCCGGAGGTTGCTCAGCGTTAATGGTGGTGGTCGTCATTGCTCAAAAGTGCTGACATGAGGGTTAATTTTGGAAGAATGAAGTTGTTGAAAAAACTTGAAGAAGAAAACCGGCTTCATCCCTAAACTTTAGGACATAATTTTGGGGCTGGGTGGCCGATAGCTCGCCCAGCCTAATTTCTCAAATTTTATAATAAAATAAAAAATATAAAACTGACAAAATTTAACGTTGATTTTACGGTCTAAAACAAAATTCTGAAAGGCCTGGAATTATGGTAGTGCATAGATATGATTAATCACATTAAATAAATAAAAAAAGTAAAATCAACTGAATTTACTAAAACTTTTTCTTTTTTAACGATAAAGCTTTTAGTATGATTCTCACATAAACACCAAAAAAAAAAAAAAAAGAGTCGTCACTCAAAGACGTGAAGAAATGCAGGGCAGAGGAAAAAACAGAAGAGTGAGCGAAAATAAAAGGATTTATCACTCATATTTTTGGAAGAAAATATAGACGTGGCACGGTATAATTGGCGCTTCTTAAACTCTTACCGTGAGACCTTCGCACACAAGATAAAGGGTACCAAAGTGAAGATTATGCTTAAGCTCTAGCTCCTCCTCCCACATTTTTGGCAGCCGCCGACGCCACTAGCACCACCTTCAATAATCCGGCTTTAAGTGCTCCTCCATCAATTTCTTTCTCGGTTAGTCCTCACTTTCTTTGATCTCTGTTTTCGTCTTCGATTATTCCGATTTTTATTGGGTTTTTGTTTGTTCTTTTTACGTTCTTCAATCAAATAGCTCAGATTTTGATACTTCCGCACTCAAGAATTAGTTTTTCTTTTTCTGTTAATTCACTAAACTCTTCGTTTCTAGAACCCTAATTTAGGATCCTCATTGTTGTTATCCAGTTTGATTATATAGCTGCTATCACAACGGTGAAAGAAAAGAATGTATCTCTATTTTGATTGAAGCTTCTCAATGGATGAATTAATATTATTACTAATTGCATTTGGATACCACTTTCTTGTCGAATTTTAATAATTGATTCTTCTTCGATTAAATTTTCTTTTCTTTTACCCTAATTTTTTTAATTTTCAATTTTCAATCTATTGGTCCTAAATTGATCTGTTGTTCAAAAAGCTATAATTGTTTTGTTGAATTTATTTTTATATATATTTTTGTTTTGTGTTTGGTTTGGCAGAGACCCTTTAGAGGGTTAAAAGTAAAACCCAGGAATGGCTGGGAAAGCTGCAAAAACGGCAGTGAAGGCGATTGCGGAATACCAGTATCCATGGCGTGAGAAGTTGGTGAAGTACAAGGATGAGTTGTCCAAAGGGATTTGGGGTTACTGGCATTTGGGGGCGTGGAAGCCGCTTGGCATCAGTGCTCGTCAACGAGCTAGGCTCCGCAAGGAGGTTCTTCTGGCTGGGCAAGATTGGCCTTATGATCCAGAGAGAAAGGAGATGAGGACCAAGAGAAAAGGGCACAAGGTTGACAGATTAGCCGCAGAGAAGCGGGAGAACACTGCAAGGTTGATGGAAAAGATGCCGGAGATGTTGCTCGCGTACAAGAAGCGCAGGTGGGAGAAGAAGATGAAGGAAGAGGACAAGGACAAGCCTTGAGCTTTGGGTCATTACAGTTCAAATTGAGAACTTTCTAGTGGAGGTAAATTTTTTGTTTGTAGGTTTTTAAGAATTTGTTATTTATTCTGCTTTATTTTTGTGTTTGAAAATAATCATTTTTGTAGGAACTCTTGTTGCCACAAGATGTAGAATCCCACATCGTCATTTCCTTTTAGTAGCATAGTTTAGCTGCTGAAAACCGCAAACCGGATTGCTGGTTTACTTGTGATAACAGAGGCCTACATGAGCTTCGAAATGGATATTATATGTTAATCTCCTGAATGTTAATTGATTCCCTTTCCATGGCTAATGCTCTTTCTTTACTGGATTTTCAGCATCTTTGATTTGGTTTATCCAACAGATTTTCTACTTTCTTATTGTGTTATGATTTGGGGCATATTCAAATTGACCTGTAAATGGTTTAGTTATTTATTTTTTAAAGACAGTGCTATGTTAGTAGAGAAACCTTCTCACTGGAGTCCTGTGTCTACATTCTATAGCAACCTTTGCAAATGAGGAATTTCTGTTTCTGTTCCGCTAGATTATCTTTTAGATTAGTTTTTATACATATTTAGAGGATTGAATAACTAGACTACTCCACTCCATAGAGAGATAATAAGAAACCAGTAGCGAGTAACTGCATCCGTTGTCAGTGTGTCTGTTTGCATAAAAATCAGAAACACATTGCAAGAAGTTGGGAGAATTGTTTGGTTGGTTTAGAAGGCACAAAGCTGGGGGAAGAAGTGATGACCTTTTTTTTTTTTTGGAGGAAAGAAATGATAGCGTTTTTAGTTTCTTATAATTTTAAGCATAATTTGATTTTGATCTGGGAGAAAGAAATAAGTTGGAAACTTTTTTTTTTTTGCAACTTAAAAAAAGTAAATAGTACTATAGTAGGTTTGAAAATATTTGATATTATGGAGAAAGACGTACATAGGAATACACACACACACACACACACACATGAAACTTAAAAGAAGTAAATAGTAGGTTTCAAAGTATTGTCTCGGACTATGTTGTTTAGAATCAATTTTCCCTTCTCTGTTGACCTGGGCGGATTGTTCGGAGTTTCCGGGGATCAAATTCTTGTTTATGCCAAGGAACATGAGGTGCTACTATTGTATGAGCACCCTGGAGTGTCTGAAAAGAGATTTGGTGAGAAATTTAGGATACCTAAACAACTTAAGAAACTGGGGTCTAGCCGGAGCTATTCATTTCAAGTTATTAACTATGTGGAGAGCCTGGTGTCAGTCCGTCCAACAATTTATTCTCTTTAAGAATTATTTGTGTGTGTTTTTTTAAGGTGAAAATTGCAATATAATTACCCTATTTGTCTTTTGCTTTTCCTCGGAGGAATCTCTATTTCTGGTTATTCTACAATAAAACGACATATTTCTCTTCTTTTCTCTCGTGTAAATTTGATGTAGTTTAACTTTGCAAATAAACATTTTCTTTTGCAGAAAGAAAATTTCTATTTTTTTAACTCAAATTAGGTGAGCATTGACCTCAATTATTCGATCTACACTTTTAATATTTATGCAATTGCATGCAAACGGCACAATTTTCGTTTCCATAATTCCATTAGAACTACCAACTCCACGTCGTTTTCTATTGAAAGAACGCAACTTTTTCTTTTGAGGAAAAACAGCAACTTTTAACTACACGTCGTTTTTCATTAAAAGAACGGCTACTCCCCCGCTCCAAACAGTCTTAGCAACATGTAAGTCATCTTGATAAATAAATGAATTAATTGCTTATAGACATGAAATATTATTTGACCAAAACTTTGAAACATTATTTTATAGGTTTGGTTAGATGTTTTCTTTTCTCTTTTTTTTTTTTTTGAGAAAAGTAAAATAGGATATTTAGGCTACACTAATGTTATATAATTTAAAACTATGTAATATATAGTATATAATGAGAAATTAAAAACAAAAACCTTAAAAAATCTTCACTTTTTTATCCTTTAAATCTCTTACCTTCTTCTCTCGCGGACATTATTATGGGTCGTGTAAATATAATATTTATTAGAAAATACCATATTTACTACGTAAATACAAAAATTCACCGGCGACTTCCTCGGACCATTAACGGTCGAAAAATACAATATTTATCGAGAAATATCGTATTTACTTTGTAAAAGCAAAAATTTACCGGTAACTTCGTTGGACCTTTGGCTGGCGAGAAATATGATATTTCACTTGAAATATAATATTACCGTGTAAATACAAAAATTCACCGACAACTTTGCCGGAGCGGCGACAGCTGAGAAATACAATATTTACAAAAAAATACTGTATTTACTGTATAATACAAAAATTCACCAATGACTTAGTCGGACCATCAATGGCCGAGAAATATAGTATTTCACTTGAAATACTGTATTACTATCTAAATATAAAAATTCACTTGTGACTTTGTTGGACCGCGGCGGCTGGAAAATACAATATTTCACTTGAAATACTGTATAACTGTATAACCGTGTAAATACAACCATTCACAGGGGACTTCATCGGATCGTCTATGGTCAAGAAATGTAGTATTTCACTTGAAATGTTGTATTATCATGTAAATACAAAAATTTACCCACAACTTTGTCGGACTATTGGCAAATGGGAAATGCAATATTTACTAGGAAATACAATATTTACAGTGTAATACAAAAATTCATCGGTGACTTCGCCAGACTGTTGACGATCGAGAAATACAATTGTTCACTTGAAAGATTGTATTGCCAACCAGAAAAATATAGTATTTCACTTGAAATATGTATTATCGTATGAATACAAAAATTTACCAACAATTTTACTGTACCGTCGGTGGCCGAAAAATAAAGTATTTCACTTAAAATACTGTATTATACTATAAATACAAAAATTCACTAACGACTACGTCAGACCATTGGCGGTTGAGAAATACAATGTTTATCAGAAAATACCGTATTTATCGTGCAATACAAAATTTCACCGACGACTTTGTCGGACCACAAACGGTCGAGAAATGCAGTATTTCACTTGAAATATTGTATTACCGTATAAATACCAAAATTCACCAATGACTTTGTTGGACTATCGAGGGATGGTGAATACACATTTCACAACATTAGAAAAGAAACATAATTGATAATACTAGAGAAAAAAAACTCAAAAAAGAAAAAACCCATAGAAAAATAAATCTGTTAATTTCATAGCAAAAAGTCAAAGAAAAAAAAAATACAAAATCTCTCGTATATATCGGAAGGATATGGTGGCAATTAACCAGTATGTGATGAATGTTAATTCATAAAATAGAAGCTAAAATAACTGTGCAAATAACTAAAGCTACAAAAGTCAAAGTGGAGCACTAAATATCTATCAATTGACAAGTTCGTCTGAGTTTCATGCAACGTTTACTTTGCGTTGATGAAAATATTTTAATCCGTCTGACCTTCCGGCCACGCTCTGGCGTGACCGCCAATGCGCTGCCAAAGGAAGGCTCCTCTAACACACAACTCGCTACTTTCTATAATTAGTTTTTAAAAAATGACATTTCCTACAATTTTTGTTTTGTTGTTTAGTTACTTACAAGCATTGCTTTCTTCTTTGACGCTTCATAAAAGAAATATTTACCTTATTTCATTTGAATTTGACGAAACTGCAGAATTGATTTCGTATTGAATTTTGTGGACATACCTAAATTTATAAGAAAAATGAAAAATTTTTACATAGATCTCATGATAAGATATGTATATCCAGACTTTGAGATTTTGAAAACGATAATTCTTAGCTCTGGCAATCAGATTTGCTAGGCCTTTTAGATTCTTTACGAGTATTTGAACGCTGATAAGAATATTCTATAAATTTTTCATTTAAAAATGCAAAAATTGAGTGAAATAATCATGTAGTGATCAGAGTGAAGATGTATTGAGATGATTATATTGTTTGTAATTTGTATTTTCGAGATCTTTACATAGGGTGTAGAATATTTAAAATCTGAACGCATTAATTTTCAGAATAGAGAAACGGTAATTAATAAAAAGTACGATTAAGTACAAAAATTCCTTTCAACTATTACCCTCATAATAAGTGTGTCCTTGAAGTTTAAAATTTAAAATGTATTCTTCCAATCTATTAAATATTAACAAAATACCTCTTCTTGTTTGAACTTTTAACAAAAATTGATACATAATTAATATTTAGTATATAATATATGAGTATTTTAATAACTTTATCATATCTTAAACTAATTTCAATTTAAAGAATTGATTTAACTCAAGCATTTTAATCGTAAAAAAATAAAAAAACCTTAAAAAACTATTTTTTTTTAAAAAATAGTTTCTTCTTGCACTTTTATATGATTACACCAATGTAAGCTACCAGTGTAATAGTTCACTTAACTTAACTGTTAAATGATCTTTCTTATTTGTGTTAAAAAAATTATAATTTAAGAAGTTTTTGTTTTGTTAACACTTTATAGTTGCGAGGAGACAAGTGTGATGGGATATAAAATCGGGAAGCAGGATGAATGCACTCAAAATAAAGTCGATCCCGGTCAACTACTTTGTTCATTATGGGCACATTCTCTATAATCATTTCTATAAACATTTTTTCCCCTAAATTATGCTACTGGTTCCTTTTTGGCCATAAACTGTAAAGTATACTATATTACATGTCTGAATTATGAAACTTGTCCCATTTTGATTCTTTCATTATTAAGTCTGTCAATATTTAAAAGATTTAGTAACGAAATAGCCGGAATGAGACAAGTATTATAGTTTAAGAATGTGATTTGTTATAGTTTAAAGTTTAAAAGCTAAAATGAGATAAATTGCATAGTTTTAAAGTTAAAAGTAGAATTATTGACTCAAGTCCATCGATATTTAGCACATATAATAATGGAAGGGTCAAAACAGGATAAATTGAATTAGTTCATGAGTGTAATTTGTTACATTTTAAAATTTATGAGATAAAATGATACCAATTATATAGTTCAGGGTCAAAAGTGAAAATTAATCATAGAATCTTTAAAAGTATTTGAATGCTGAAATTAAATGATTTTTCCAAGGAAAAGAGAACTTTCCTGCCAATAAATATCGGCAACTTAGTTGTGCAATGAATTTAATTCGCCTATAAGTAAACCAATTTCATCTAGTTAGATAAATTATCAATTTTTGCCCTTCTGATCTTAAAAACGATGGTCATACAGAGGAAAAGAAGCTCTTTTACATCTAGTACCCATGCTCATTTACCGGAAGATCTGGTGGTGAAGGAAATTCTCCCAAAATTGCCAGTTGAATCTCTCATGAGATTCAACTGCGTCTCGAAAAAATGGCATGATCTCATCACCAACGACTCTTGGCTTGCATCAGCCCACCTCCGTCATCACTCCAAGGCCACCAAACACTTCATCATTGCTGCAAGATGCGAATTTTTCAAAAAGTTTTCCGATTATTACTTCAATTTCGGAAGTTATTACTACAAGAACAGGATATGTTTGATGCAATATGATGAATCAAAGGTTGTGAGATCAGATATTTCTTGGATCGTGAATGATGACGTAGAAAGCGAAATCGTCGGATCCTCTAACGGTTTGGTCTGTGTTGATCACAATTCTAGGCGCCGGAGAGCCAGGGAGAGCTATGATATGATAGCGCTATGGAACCCAGCCACAAGACAGTGGAGGAATATCTTCCCTCTAACCCCATCACATCTACAGATTAGTTCTGTTGCTCTGGGATTCGGATTCGATGAGCTCGGAAAGGATTACAAGGTGGTTAGAATCGAAGATTTTTTTGGCGGGATGATTGTGGTCCAAGTGTTCACCACAAGTAGTGATTGTTGGAGAGAAGTGAAAAGCATCTCAGGGTATAGTCTTCAGAAGAAAAGCCAGCCGGGAGTATTGTTTGATGGAGCCTTGTACTGGTTGGTGGAGGAAACGAGTACACGACGACGTTCCGTCTTGTCCATCAATTTGCACAATGAGGAATTCCAGATCATGGATTTACCCGAGAATCGCGGACCGTACAGTGATCAGTACGGTTACGACATTAGTCGTCGCTATCAACTCACTAAGTGGAAGGAGTCGCTTGCTTTGCTCTCTTTTGAGGATGTTAATCGTTGCAGAGAAGACTGGAAATTATTCTGCGACATTTTGGTGATGAGGGACAATGACTTTGCTGAGCAGGTTTGGACTCCTTTTTTTTGGCAATATGGACCAAATTTCTATGGCGTTTGGAGAGATTATCTTCTAATTGGGGACATATATATGCAGAATTTGTTCTTCGTTGACACCTCAAGCCCCAATCAGGAAAATTGGCTGAAAATTGGAATTGTAAGTGAGCCACCTGGTTGGTGGTTTCTTAATGAAGCTCACGATTACGTGCCAAGTCTCGTTTCAGTCTATCCGAATCAGAAAGAAAATGATGGTGAAATCATTGGTTGCCCTATTTAGATGGAGATACTTGGGATGTTAATGATCCATCTTTTTTCGTTTAGGCTTTTTTTTTTTTTTTTTATGACATAGAACGAAAATTTGTCTTGCTTCATTATATTTTTATAATAAGTGCAATTTGCATTGACGAAATTGCCTTCTTCCTTGATTAATTTGTTGTGAATTTTGTAATGATAATCAAAATTGGAATGAAACTGTATATAATGTAATGATAATGCAAAATTAGAATGAAACTGTATATAATTTCAGGGTATTGGATCATGCCCAATTTTTTCTTTTTTTTTAAAGAGAGATAAAAGAGGCACAACAAGGGCAAATATATTTAGGGGATTTGGTCTAAGATTATATATTTGTTTTTCTTTATGGAAAAATATTACCTGCATCATTTCATTCATTTGAATAAGTGTTGCTTGTAGTGATCGGAAGTGCTTTCTTCATTCATTTACCGTGAATTTTGGTATTATATTTTGGAAATTCGAAACTATATAAAATGTCATGACAGTTTCATTTCATTGTAGCTAGCAACTTATAAGTGGAAGGAGTCGCTTTGCTTTGCTTTCATTTTGGTGATGAGGAACAATCTTTGATTAGCAGATTTGGACCCCTCTTTTTAGGCAATTTGGAAATTAGTATGATTTCTAATTTCTATGGGAGTTGTAGGGGTCCATTTTCTAATTATGAAATGTGCTTCCAGCCCCAACAAAAATCGCCACAAAATTAAGATAGTTAGTGAGCCTGGCCGGTTGGAATTTTCTTAATGAAGCTCAACGAAACGGTTACGTTTCGAGTCCAGTTTCAGTCTATCTGAATAAGAAAGTGAAGAACGGAAGAAAATGAAGGTGATATTGTCACTTGTTCTATCTATTTTAGGAAGAGAATGATTTTGGTGTAAACTTCATTTTCTAGTTTGATTTCTATTTTAAGGGATTCGACTCTTATTTTCAAACTTTTCTCTAATAAATCAAAAATCAACTATACTACTATATGCACAAAACTATAAAAAGTCATATTAATCCGTATGAGATTAATAATATAAATAGATAAATGAAGGTAAAAGAGTATTGTGTTGTAATTTAGTTTTAGCTTTTGATTTGATTTACACTGCCCCCATATATAAGAATAAAGATTTTTCTCGAAAATGATGGTGGGATCTGGTGATATTTCTGTTGCCTTATAATTTCATTTGAAGTCGATAAAACGGCAGAATTGATTTCACTTTGAATTTCGTGGACTTGTGTGCATTTTATAAGAAAAATAAAAAACTTTCAAGATTTTATAGATTTAATAAGACATGCAGACGCAGATATTTTGCTATTTCAAATTCTAGCATAATCTTTTTTTAATCCGATTTGCTAGGCTTTTTAGAATCTTTACGAGCATATCTTTTTTTTCTCGGAGTCTATATCTTTTGTTGTTTTCTTGGTTGTTTCCTAATTAAATTTTGACACATCATTTAAACTCAACAACTTAAACACATAAATAGATATCTTGATAAGATTGTGTATTTTGAGATATTATTTTGAATTTCGTTGGCATACACTGTTATAAGAAGAATGAAAAATGACAACATAGATCTCATGATAAGGTATGTAGGCACAGATATTTTGCAATTTAATTCATATTCTAGTATGATAATCTTTTAGCTCTCTCAATCAGATTTGCTTGCTTTTAAGAATATTTAGGATTTTTTTTTAGAGAGAGATCCTCACGAGTATTTGAATGCTGAAGAATATCTATTTATCCTTTCTTAACAAGCCAAAAAAAAAAAAAAAACCCTAAAAAAATTTTTGCAAAACGATGATCTGAATCCGGATTGAGATAAATATATTGTTTGTGATAAATGCATTTAGAGTATAAAAGATTTTAACTTTAAATTACGGACTAATTTCTAGAGGAGAGAAACAATATTAATTTGACTTAAAAAGTAATGCACCGATTTAGGAAACTCACCCTAGGCTAACCACAACAATAACCAATTTGTTCCCTTTTTGACTCTTCAAACATGAAAGTCATAAAAGAAAGTAAAAGTTCTTCTCCATCTTCTGATACTGATCATGGTTATTTACCAGAAGATCTAGTGGTGATGGAAATTCTTTCGAAATTGCCAGTTAAATCTCTCATTAGATTCAAGTGCGTCTCCAAAAAATGGCACAAACTCATCACCGACGACTCTTGTCTTGTATCAAACCACCTGCGTCATCACTCCAAGAACGCCAAACTCTCCATCATTCTTGCGAGGCGATGTTTTGATAATTCTTACTACAAATACAGAATGCACTATTTGGTCGATGGTGAATCAAATATTACAAAATCGGATGTATCTTACGTCATGAAACGTGAAGCACAGAGCGAAATCATCGGATCCTGCAACGGTTTGGTCTGTGTCAGCTCCACTAGCCTAAGGCCAGCAGCCACAGAGAGCTATTGCACCACAATGTTATGGAACCCGGCGACCAGAGAGTGGAGGGATCTTCCTATGCCAACGTCCACCACCGAACTGATGTCGTCTCAATGGACTAACATCAATACTGCCGATCTGGGATTTGGATTCGACGAACATAGCAATGATTACAAGTTAGTTAGAATTGTGGATGACATTTGGAATAATAGAATTTTGGTCCAAGTATTGACCACAAGTAATGATCGTTGGAGAGAAGTGAAAAGCATCTCAGGGTACAGACTTCAGAAGAAAATTAGACGGGTGGGAGTATTGTTTAATGGAGCTTTGTACTGGTTGATAAACAAATCAAAGAGACGGCGATTTTCTATCTTGTCGTTCAATTTGCGCAACGAGGAATCGCAGATCATAGAAGTACCATTGGTAGATTATCTTACCCCAGATAATTCTGGGTACAGTTTCATTCCTCGTGGCTATCGACTTACTAAGTGGAAGGAGTCGCTTGCTTTGCTTTCATTCAAGCGTAAATATAGAGAGAATCGCCAGGACTTACTGTGCGACGTCGGTTTGGCGCTGACGAGCAATGCCTTTGATAAGCGGATTTGGACTCCTCTTTTCAGGATATCTGGAGCGTTTGATTTCTGTGGGGTTTGGAGGGATCAATTTCTAATTGTAAATATGGAATGTTATAGACAAAATTTGTGCCTTGTTAACCCCTTAAACCCCGACGAAATTAGTTGTACGATAATTGAGAACGTACTTGAGTCTGGTTGGGATTTTCTTGATGAGGCTCACGATTACGTGCCGAGTCTAGTTTCAGTCCATCCGAAATCCGAATAAGAAAGTGAAGAACAAAAGAAAATGAAGGTGTGATCATCGGTTTATCTATATTTAGTTAGAGATGCATAGGATGTCGTTGAGATCGTGTTTTGACTTTATTTTTCCTTAGTTCTATATGTGTTTAGGGATTTTATTTGAAACTTTGATTTATTTTTTTTTTGGTTCCTAAACGAAAAGAATTACTATTGTTTTTTTTTACTAGTTTATTTGCCATCTGTCTTGACTTATGTGATGATAGTGCTAAAATAGAAAGTTAAGGCAACAAAAATTATAAGGAATCCGGCTTCTGGTAAAATATTATTCTCGCAACTGTAAACCTTGCTATATATTATTTTTCCTATAATCGGAAACCTAAGCAAGATTTATAATTATATATGGGATTGTACTTGCGGACATAGCTAAAGAGTGCTATTTTAAATTTCCTACCACAATTAAAAAATAAAAATTATTTTTAAAATGAGAATAGAAAATAAACCACCGTGCACCTTTCGACTCTGTCTGGCATACTACAATGCACCTCTCATCTCTCCTCTTGATTTTGAGATCCGATCGAGAAGGTTTTTTTTCCCTATAGTTTGTCATATGTTGTAGCGATTCAGCGATCACTGAGATATTGTGGTCCAAGTATACACTACAAGTAGTGATTGTTGGAGAAAATTGAAAAGAATCTCTGGGTATAGTCTTCCGGAGGAAACTCAGGTGGGAGTAATGTTTAATGGAGCATTGTACTGGTTGATAAACAAATCGAAGATACGACAACTTTCTATCTTGTCGTTCCATTTGCACGATGAGGAATTGCAGATCGTAGATGTAGCTGAGGATAGTGATAGGTGCTGGAATAAAATTGTGATGAAAACCATCATCACCTAGGATCGTTCATGTCAAATCATCAAGAATATTAATAAGATGCGGAAGCTAACATGAATCCATAGATTGAATGTGATTCTTGAGTGGTTGAGGATCTTCCAAGTCTGGTACGTAAATCCTCCCTATCAAAATGCTCTGTAATCTCTCTGTAGATGGGTAACAGAAAAATAATGTACGTACTGACTTGGGGACCACAACCCCTTTATATAATTGCTAAACCCTAGCAATTATCCTTAATTACCAATTTAGCCCATCATAAAATTAGTAATTATATTTTTAGTCTCTACACAAAGGAGGCCCACACTTAATGATGCATTAAAAGCCCAAAACTCAAATTGATCATTTTTAATTAGGCAACCTTATTGATAGCCTTTAATTTATATTTATTTAATATATTGACCCATAATGAAATTTTGATCCAACAATAGGTACTTGCTAAGTGGAAGGAGTCGCTTGATTTGCCTTCAATCACGTACGAGGAGAGCAGAGTATTAATTGGTTTCCATCAAGGTCAAAAAATCAAGCATGACAATTATAACAACGAGCCCACGAAGATGGTATGCAAGTACTTTTCGGTGATTAGTGAAAATGACTTTGTTGGGCAGATTTGGACTCCTCTTTTAAGCCATTATCGAGATTATCAATTCTGTGGGGTTTGGAGGGATCAATTTCAAATTATGGACCGTTATAGGAAACATTTGTGCTTTGTTAACCCCTCCAAAGAAGATTGTCAGACAATCAAGGACGACGTACCTGAGCATGGTTGGTCTTTTCTTGATGAAGTTCACGATTACGTGCCGAGTATAGTTTCAGTCTATCCAAATCAGAAATTGAAGAAGGAAGAATATGAAGGTGAGATCATCGGTTGATCTACGTTCACTGAGAGACGCATGGGGTGTTGATGATCCATCTTTTTTTTTTCCCCTCCTTGTTGGCTAAGATAGGACTATTTAATTAGAAGTTTCAGTCTAAATTATGTATTCTTTGCTTTTTGAATAAGGTTTGAATTCCTTTTGGTAGTTTGGATTATTTGTTCTTTGTTTTGCTTCATGGAAAGATGATTACAATTTTCTTCGTTTCATTCGTTTGAATCAAGTGCAACGGGTGATCGTATAGTGAATTTTGTGATGATGATGAGGGAATTAGAAAAATCAAGCAATTAAAATAAAGAATGATGACTATGTGATGTTATTAGGAAACTAATATTGCTGATAAATTAGGAAACAATGACTTCTATACGAATGTAAGATCACAGAAAGCCTAAATGACGCATGAATGCATGATTTCGCCAAAAAAAAAAAAAAACCAAGAAAAGCAAAAATAAAAAACAAAAATAAAATTGCCGTAAAACAAATTAAAATGGAGGCGATCATATAACATATATAATCATCAATAAGCGTAAAAGATGATTTCATGAAATCCTAAAATTGGCCCAAAAAAAATTGAAAGGTCAATGAAAAATTGAAGTTTATATGTTCTTTGTTTCACCACAACAGGATCACATGTTAAATCATTAAGAAATGTGTGGAGAATATATACCTGAATCTATTTGTAAAGCAAAGAAGGGGTTATCAATCTTCCGCGTCTAGACCTTTTCTTTACAGAGAGAAAACCTCACTTCCCTTAATGATGAGATATGAGAAAATGAATAATACATTATATTTAGACTGAGAACCATAACCTATTTAAATTGTAGGGTATTTTATTTTATTTTAGGGCATCACAAAAATAAAATAAAACATGGTTAATGAGATAAATGTGTAATGACCGAAAAAATTCAAAAATTAATAAGTGTAATTAATTAAGGATAATTCCATAGCTATGTCGTTAAGTTCATAAGGATGGACAAGTTTAAAGCTTATAAATACATATTTTTGTAAAAATTATAAGGAACTCTTATAAGGGAGCGTGGATATTTAAGAAAGTGATTGAGAATGTATGTTTTTAGGCCAAAGGTTTCCTTGAAAACCTAAACAATTAATTTGTAATGATCGGAACAATCTAGAAATTAATAAGTATGATTAATTAAGGACTTTTTAATAACTATGTCATTAAGTTCGTAAGAAAGTATAAGTTTAGAACCCGTAAGTCTGAGTTCTATAAAGATTATAAATATATATATATATATATATATTCATAATAGAACGTATAGATTTAGGATATGATTAAGAACTTATGTATTTAAGCCAAAGGTTTTCTTGAAACCCAAACATTTATCTATGTGTAAAGATTTGTGAGGCCACAGTTTAAATTCCATGACTCTATAATTAGAATAAATTCGATAATACATAGTACCATTAAATGCTATAAGACGATCTTGTTGTTTATGGCGGTGATGAGGTGCACTGCCACTATCGTTCGATTAAGACAGTGACGGATAGCGAGAAACCCCCTTAATTTCGCCTTTGCATGGCCGCATGATGGAGTTCAATGGGCGCTGCTGCCATTGTCGTAGAAGGAATTCGTTGTATTGATCGAGGCAAAACGTTTAGAGATGCACGAGGAAGCCTTCCCCATCCTCAATTGTACGTAATGGCCGTCAATAGCCAGAGATCCAAGACTGCCACTATGCACCGCCATGTGGAGCTCTAATTTGGCTGAAACTGTTGACATAGCCTTTAATTGATGAGGACAAAACACTCAAAGGGGAGTGAGCATCAAAGGCCCTTGGCCAATTTCATGCCATAGCCACCGAAGAGCCGTTGCCCATGTCGGCATTTTTGTCCAAAAATTCCAGTCATGATCTGCTATGTTAGAGGCCGCATTTTATAAAATCGAGGCTACCAATTAATTCAGAAGATCAAAAATAGGGGGGAGCCAAAGTTTTAGCTCAGTCCAATGACCAAAGCCACCAAACATGCCACAAGCGCTGCCGAGGGTGGTCAATTTTTTATGAACCTTAAGTTTTGTGATCCTGACTCCCGATTGAAGATCCGAGACCCTCTCCTTATTTTGACATTCCAAACGCGATGGTGGCCTACGTTCGAGCTAATTTTACTTCTTTAAAAATTATCTAGTACCGATTGCACACGAATCAATGTGACATAGATTGCAATGACGGAGTCCAGAATGACATTATCAGCAATTATAAATCTCCAAGAAGCATTTTTAGCCATCCATGGTCCTTCTAGGACCATTTTCAAGAAGGCCACTTAGATTGTAGAACAAGTGAGATATAACTGGACCCGCTTAGCTCAGAATCCATGTAAGTAGGAATCTTATCTACAGTATAAACAATTTTTAAAGAAATTGTTTTACATGATTTCATTAAAAAAAATATAAAATGCATGATCAGTGATTTGACACGCCGTGCTATGCTATGATGTGTTGTTGTGTTATGATATGATTATGAGTTATTATGTTTATGTCATGCCATGTCATGCTATATTGTGATTCTGTCATAATCAATATGTGATGTATGGAATAATAAATTATATTATTTAGTCATTTTCAAGTTAAGCATGTTTATGATTTATAAAATTGTGATGCTATGTGGTAATATGTCATACTACATATACACAATAAGATAGGTAAAATTAATAAGACAAATTAAGGGTGTTGTACTAATCTTTCAACTTACAGGGAGACTTCAATATAGTTCTACAGAGTTTATGATCTCGATGTCGTTAGGGAACTCACGAACCCTGACTTCCCGAAGATCACGCGCAACTAATACGATCACCCAAGTCCAATTAGCAAAATAAGTTAAAGTTTAAATAATTAAGCATAAAGTAAGTTAATAAGCAAGTATAAAATATTTATGCATGTTTTATTTAATGAATTTTTAATTAAGTTTTGTGAGTCTAATTTCCTACTTGTTAAACGAAAGTTCGTTTAAGTATGTTCATGTTGTAGATGAGTAGTGGTGAGTGACGGACGAATTGTGAAATTGGGTCAATATATCGTTCATGCAAATGTAATATTTTCGTATTTTTAGTTTTTGAAATTATGCACGTCTTTATTTTAAGAAATTCGTATGTATTAAAAGGTAAATGAGATTACATAAGTATGTATTGTAAACAGGAGTTATAATCATGCCGCTGTCAACTTACCAAGTGGAAGGAGTCGCTTGCTTTGCTTTCAATCCAGTGTCAGCATCTTTAAAACAAACAATTCATTTGTGGCAGCGAAAATGGTGTGCAAGTTTTCGGTGATTAGGGACACGAGCAGATTTGGACTCCTCTTTCAAGGCATTCAAAAGAAAATTGTATAATATCCTTTATTTCATTCGTTTGAATCGTACAGTCTTTCTTTATTCATTTATCGTGAATTGTGTAATAGTGGAAATTAAAGAAATCAAGAAATAAAGAGATGAATATGTGATGTTATTAGGAAACTAATGTTGTTTGGTAAATTAGGAAACAATGACTTCTATATGAATGTAAGATCACAGAAAAGCCTAAAATTGCCGTAAATTCAAATTAAAGAGGAGGCGATCATATAAAATATATAATGATCAATAAACATAAAAGATGATTTCATGAAATCCTAAAATTGGCCCAAAAAAAATTAAAAGATCAATGAAAATTTTCATGAAATGAATGATAACCACTCCGCTACCACTCATAAGAAAAATTGAAGTTTCTATATGTTCTTTGTTTCACCGCACCAAGTTAAATCATCAAGAAAGTTGTCGATAAATATATTCTTGAATCTATTTGTGAAACAAAGAAAGGACCTTTCTAAATATGAGACCATTACCAATGTATAATGTAGGGTATTTTATAAGACCATCATAAAAATAAAATAAAACGTGGGTAACGAGACATATGTGCGTAATGACCAGAAAAATCTGTAAATTAATAAGTATGATTAATTAAGAATTTTTTCATCACCATGCCGTTAAATTTATAAGAAAGTACACGTTTAGAGCTTAAAAATACATATTTTTTTAAGAATTATGATGAACACTTATAAGGGAGCGTGGATATTTAAGAAAGTGGTTAAGAATGTACGTTTTTAGGCCAAAAATTTCCTTAAAAACCACACATTTAATTTATTAATAAGTATGATTAATAAAAGATTTTCCCATAACTACGTCATTAAGAGAGAGTACAAGTACTTTAGAACCCATGCGTCTGAGTTTTATAAAGATTATAAATATATATATATATATATATATATCCTAAAGAGAACGTGTAGATTTAGGATCTAATTGAGAACTTATGTATTTTAGCCAATTCTTAAAACCCAAACATAGAGATTTGTGGAGCCACAATTTAAATTCCACGACTCTATAATTAGAATAAATTCGGTAATATACAGTACCATTAAACGCTATGAGACACTATGAGAATTTAGTTTGAGGTTGGAAAACCATTTGCAACGCTCAAAAAATTCAGAAGTTTAAATCATAATTTACAATTATGAATTTGCCTAATTAATGTGTATTTAGAGTGTTTTGATAGCAATAAGACTTTAGTAATAAATAGTGTTATGAATACACAACTTTATGTACATTTTTGTATGTTATGATAGTACAATCTTTTTTGTAGTGTAAGAATCTCAATCAAACCACCTAAATTGAGATTAATTGATCATAAAAACAGAAGGGGAATTTTCTGACTCATAATAATTATACGAAACTCCAACATGATATCAATTCATATCAACATGTAATCAACAACTCGACACCATGATTTAGAAATGGTGAGCATAAAGTTTATTTATGCAAGATTGATTGTGATTTTTATGAGATCACAAGATATGACAAGAATTTCTAAGTTATAAAAATTATTAAGAATTCAAGAATTCATACAATATGTAACATGTGAGTGTTACATGGTTGGAGTACGCTTTTGCAACATAATTGGAACTAACATACTATAATATGTGAGTATTTATATTATAGCATACTTTTAATTTTATATTGTAGCATATGAAAACTTTGTATTATAGTAATTGAAACTAATAAATAAGAACCAAGTTGCCAAACAAACTCATGGACATCTAAAGGACAAAAATGTCCGATACACAACACGACAAGGAAAAAACAAACAAAAGATATACATTAACATGAAAATCACAGGACACAGGGTATCTGAAACAACATCACAAGGATGATTAAACTGCAAAATATAAAAACTACAAGACGACAGTGAATATATAAACGACTACAAAAATGTTAAAAGCAACAAAATAAAAGAAACAACAATAACAGCAAAAACCAAAACAATATCAGAAACAACATAAAAAAAAATAAACTTTGAAAACCACAGAAGATTGAAAATGACAATGAAGAAACAATGAAGACACGACAAAAACAGCTAATACGACACTGACATCTGAGGCGATATCAAAGGGATAAAGGAAATCTGAAGGATAATAAAGTATAAAAGATGTAAACGACTGTGATCCTAGAAGACATCAAAAGAACCAACAACAAAAGAAAACAACGGAAAGCAAAAAGGATACAACTCAAATGGATAAGCGACGATTAAAAATGTTGATGACGACAAGGTTAAAGCGAACAACATAACAATCTCAGAAACGACATCAAAAGGACAGACGGCAAAAGAAAACAACCACATAGACATAGAAAAATGGCAGAACTATTTTGAAACGTCAGCAGATGGATAATCAACAACAAAAACATGAAAAAAAAAAGAAAAGAAAAGAAAAAAAGGACATGAACAAGAAATTGGTCGTAAGTGGACAAGTTATAAAAAGAGAAAATAAAACGATTGATATTCATATGAATAATCTGGCGACAACAGATGAATATAAAAATGAAAAATGACAAAGAGTTTGTAGAAAATTACAATAACAAGCTGAGAAACGCAGAAATACCAAGTTATCCTCAAAATGAACGACATCAACCCCAGAAACAGATTTTTCAAGTCATTATTTTTAATAGTTACGTTTCACTGATTTACATTTGATAAGTGATGATGTGGCTTGAGGAGAATTCAATCTCTATTTAAAAAAAAATGAACCCCATTAATTATTATAAACTTCTTTGATCAATTATTAATTATTATAAACTCTTTTGATCAATTATCCTATTTATTATAACTATCTAATCAATATTACACAGTTAATAATACTATAAAAAACGTAACCATTGCGACCTTACCTATATATATTATAATTTTCCTACGAAAACTTGACGTGGTATTTGTCAGTTGGCGCATAAACGACAACTTAGAAAACAACAATATCTCAAGAAAACGCCGTAAGGCCATAATTCTACGATGATAATCTATTCTCCAAGCAAAGAATGATAAATAATAAAACGATAACAAGTCTAAGAGAACATAAAAGGGCCACAAACAATACAAATATCCCAGAAACAAAATGTAATAAATTTAAAAATGACAATGCATCACACATACAACACCACCATAAAAACTACCGACAATGTTTCTGCAACGTATCTTACAATTTTTCTTGAAAAAAGTTCTTTTGAATTGACCCATAATGTCTCTCAAACTTGACCATTTTCATGTCTCATAATCATATTAATGCTAATTGATATGAATTTATTTTGTTTTGTTTTGTTCCTCTAAAGCAACGTTTGGAACTTAAATTTTATGATGGAAAAAAATACGAAAGAAATGCAAAGAATAAAAGATGGAGGAAACAAAAGGCAAGTTTTTTTTTTTTATGTACTTGAAACTTGAGGAAAACTAGAGGAAACAAAATGGATTCCCTTGTATTTTTTTTTTCTTGCATTTGGATGACGACGAGGACACCACGACGACGACGATGATAATAATAATAAAATCTCCCTTACTCCTTATTTATACACTCGCTCATCATTGTCTCTCTTTACTCTTCTCATCACTCTCTCTCTCCTCTCTCTCATCATTCTCCCTTTAAAAAAATCATTAATACAAATTTTCAAAAACTAATTCCAAATGTTCAACTGATTAGTGATGATAGACTAGAGAAGTACAAGAGTAAAGAATGGTGGTTCAAACACATATTAATTTAAATATGAATACTGTAAGACCGGATTGAACCAAAATTTCTACAGGATCATTCATGTCAAACTATTGAGAAGAATCATACCAAATTGCGAAAGCGTACCTGAATTCATAATCTTGGATTATATGGGTTATTGCCTTCCAATTCAATACGTATTCCTTGAATTCTTTTCTGAAGATGGGATTTCAGAGAAGTAGGAATTTCTAAAAAAAATTCTGAATGTACGATACGTATGAATTGGGGACCATAACCAAAATATATAACTTTAGTTATTTTAGTGTATTTCCAGTTTCGTCCATCATAAAATCTGAAAATTACAAATTGGTATCTACACATATAATATTAACAAATATAACCCATACATTATTTTTTAATACCCAATAAAGCCTTTTAACTTTATCTTAATTATATCACTTTAATTTAGGCTTTACTTTAGGATAGCATTAAATAACACATTTAATTACATATGTGTGCCCACATGAAAAATTATTTTCTAACAATCTCCCACTTGGGTCACATATGTATCTTTACAAAAATGTGTTAACTTTAGTGAGCTCAACCTTTGCTATCACACATAAAGGTATTCCTGAACAATCTCGTCCATTGATCATACTAATATAGAACCAAAGCGGTCTTCGTCACAAATGTAGCGTGACTAAACCCATCAATGATTACGTATATCGATATAACCAAATGACATAGATCAAGTATGGATGTGTAGCATGGAAATTACATGCAATGTGATATAAACATGTCTATTTCCAAATGGTCCTACTTTATATCTGAATGAGATCAAAACCGTACCAAAATCAGAGTGTAAATAAACTGTATTCTTTATTTCTGCAGAAAACATATACAAACATACAATGTCTATATATAAAGAAAATTAGCATTCAAATACAAACTCCCACTAAAACTGCATATCATCAAATAACTGAACACCCATGTGAGCAGTGTGCTCATGAAAGACCTTGGGTGGAAGCCCTTTTGTAAGCGAATCCGCTATCATAGAGTTTGTACCTATATGCTCTATAGACACCTGACCACTCTGAACTCTTTCTTTAACAACAAGAAACTTAATCTCTATATGCTTTGACTTTGAAGAGCTTCTGTTGTTGTTGGAATATAAGACTGCAGATTTATTGTCACAAACAACTTAAGTGGTCTTTCTATACTTTTCACAATCCGCAGCCCAGTGACAAAGTTTCGCAGCCATATTCCATGATTGGATGCCTCATAACATGCTATAAATTCTGCCTCCATAGTGGAAGAAGCTATGAGTGACTGCTTGGCACTCCTCCAAGACAAAGTTTCACAGCCATATTCCGAAGCTATACTTTTCACAATCCGCAGCCCAGTGACAAAGTTTCGCAGCCATATTCCATGATTGGATGCCTCATAACATGCTATAAATTCTGCCTCCATAGTGGAAGAAGCTATGAGTGACTGCTTGGCACTCCTCCAAGAAATAGCTCCTCCAGCAAGCAAAAAAATATAGCCCGAAGTGGATCGACGACTATCTTGACATCCAGCAAAATCTGAATCCGAATAACCAATGATCTCGAGTTGGTCTGACCTTCTATATGTAAGCATGTGATCTTTTGTTCTCTGTAAATATCGCATAACCCGTTTGGCTGCTTTCCAATGATCCATTCTAGGGTTACTCAAATATCTGCCCAATAATCCAACAATGTATACTATATCTGGACGAGTACAAACTTGAGCATACATTAGACTCCCAACAGCTGATGCATATGGGATCTTTTCCATTTCCTTAACCTCAAGGTCATTCTTAGGACACTGACTTAAACTGAATTTATCTCCTTTAGCCACAGGGGTATCTCCTGGTTTACAATCCTGCATGCCAAATCTTTTAAGTACCCTTTCGATATAGCTCTTTTGTGATAACCCAAGAATACCCCGAGAGCGATCCCGGTGTATCTTAATTCCTAATACAAAAGAGGCGTCACCAAGATCTTTCATTTCAAATTTCTTTGATAGAAATCTCTTGGTTTCGTGCAATAAGCCTATATCATTGGTGGCAAGCAGTATGTCATCAACGTACAATACCAAGAAAATACACTTACTCCCACTGAATTTATGGTATATACAATCATCCACTGTGTTCATCTCGAAACCGAATGAGATTATCACTTAATGAAATTTGTAATACCATTGACGAGAAGCTTGCTTAAGCCCATCAATGGATTTCTTTAATTTGCAAACCATTTTCTTTGGGTCTCCTAACTCAAAGTTTTCTGGCTGCACCATATAGATCGTTTCATCAACGTCACCATTTAGAAACACCGTCTTAACATCCATCTGATGTAGCTCAAGATCAAAATGCGCTACAAGTGCCATAATTGTCCTAAAAGAGTCTTTTGTTGAAACCGGAGAGAAAGTCTCTTTATAATCAATGCCTTCCTTTTGAGTAAAGCCCTTAGCGACAAGACGAGTCTTATATCACTCTACATCACCCTTCAAATCCCTCTTGGTTTTAAATATCCATTTACAACCAATGGGCTTCGCACCTTCAGGTAATGGAACGAGATCCCAAACGTCATTGTCCTTCATAGACTTTATCTCATCCTTCATGGCATCCATCCACTTTTGAGAGTTAGAACTATGCATGGCTTGACGGACATTGATCGGATCATCATCCATCAATCTAACGCTTTCCTCATGTTCTTGGAGAAATACTATGTAATCATCCGAAATAGCACTTCTCCTTTCTCTAGTGGATCTCCTTAATGACACAAGTTCCTGAGGTTCTTGTTCTTGAGGTTGTTGAGTTTGTACCTGAAGGGGTTGAATGACTATGTCTGGTTGTTCTTGATATGCAATTTGATCAACGTCAGGGATAGAAGCCTGAACATTATCAAAAGCAATTGTAGGAATAGGAACCAATCCCTCTTGTACAAAAGGAACAGGATCAAATTCATCCTCAAAGACAAAGTCTCTAACCTTATTTCTCCCCCCAAACTCAACATCCTCAAAGAATGTTGCAATTCTCGTCTCAAAAATAGCCTTAGTAGTGGGATCATAAAATTTGTAACCCCTTGACCGTTCAGAGTATCCAATGAAATAGCAGCTCACTGTCTTGGAGTCCAATTTCTTTTCATTAGGCCTATAAGGCCTTGCTTCTGCTGGACAACCCCAAGTATGTAAATGCTTCAGACTAGGCCTTTTGCCAGTCCAAAGCTCATAAGGTGTTTTAGCTGCTGCTTTTGTTGGTACTCTGTTAAGAATGTAAGCTGCAGTCTTGAGTGCTTCACCCCAGAGGGATTCAGGTAAGGTGGAATGACAAATTATACTCCTCACCATGTCCTTAAGTGTCTGGTTTCGTCTCTCAGCTACACCATTCATGCTAGGTGAACCTGGCATGGTATATTGAGGGACTATCCCGCATTCCTCTAGGAATTTAGCAAAAGGTCATGGACGTTGTTCACCTGATCCGTCATATCTGCCATAGTATTCACCACCACGGTCAGATCTAACGGCCTTAATTCTTTTGCTGAGTTGAAGTTCAACCTCAGCCTTGTATGACTTGAACACGTCCAAAGTCTGTGACTTCTCATGTATGAGATATAGGTAGCCATACCGGGAGTAATCGTCTATGAACGATACAAAGTATTGTTGACCATTCCATGAAGCCACATGAAATGGTCCACAAATGTCCGTATGTATCAATTCTAAGACTTCCGTAGCTCTATTGGCACCCAATCCCCTTTTGTTTGTCTGTTTCCCTTTAATACAATCAACACAGATTTCAAAATTTGTAAAATCAAGGGAATTAAGAATTTCATCTGACACAAGCCTTTCTATCCTTTTTCTTGAAATATGTCCTAATCGCTTATGCCATAATACCGCAGAATTCTCATCGGTTAATTTACGTTTTGTGCCACAAGAATTAACATGCAAGGTTTCGTTATAAGAAGCAACTGTATCAAGCAAATATAGGTTATCTTGAAATGATAAAGAACCGGTACCAATAACATTTGAATTTAAAGAAAGACTAAACTGACTATTTCCAAATGAACAACAGTATCCAGATTTGTCCAAAGCATAAATAGAAATTAAATTCCGCCTAAACGACGGTACAACAAAAGTGTCTTTCAAATCCAAATAATAACCAGAACTTAACAATAACCTAAAATGCCCTATAGCTTCAACTTCTACCGATTTGCCATCTCCCACATAGATGAATCTTTCAGCATCAATTGGCTTTCGGTAGCTCAGGCAACCCTGCATAGACACACTTATATGAGTAGTGGCACCTGAATCAATCCACCAAGTGTGTCTTGGCACTGAAGTTAAATTAACCTCAGAACAAACCAAATTGAGAAGCATACCTTTCTTTGCACGCCAAGCATGATACTTGGTGCAGACCTTCTTCATGTGTCCAGGTTTACCACAAAAGAAACAAGCAACATTTCCATCATTTTTATCCTTATCTTGTTTCTTTTGTGCTGGACCTTTAGCAGCTTCATTACTTTTCTTTCTTTTCTTCTTTTTGTCCTTAGAGGTGCTAGCCAAGTGAACACTTTCAGTCTTCTCTTGCTTCAGTCTTTCTTCCTCTTGCGCACAATAAGAAATTAACTCATTAAGAGTCCATTTCTCTTTCTGGCAGTTGTAACTGACCTTGAATTGGCTGAATTGTGCAGGAAGACAAATCAAGACAAGATGCACTAGAAGATCCTTAGAAATTTCCAAATCTAGTGCCTTTAATCTTGAAGCCAGATGAGACATTTCCATAATGTACTCCCTTATGTTTCCTTTTGCTTTGTACCTCATTGAAATCAAGCTCGCCAAAAGCGTGCTTGTTTCAGCCTTATCATTCTTTGCAAAGCATTTCTCTATAGCCTCAAGGAAACCCTTGGCAGTAGTGACCTCATCAGGTACAGTGCCCCTGAAGACTTCTGGAATGCCTTTCTTAATGATCATTAGACCCATTCTGTTAGAACGATCCCATCTTTCAAGTTCCTTTTTATCCTCAGTGGAACTAGAATCTGTAATAGTGGGACGTTCAACCCTTATGGCCAAGTCCAGATCAAGGCAACCGAGAACGATCAATACATTCTCTTTCCATTTCTTGAAGTTAGTCCCATTCAGCATAGGAATAAAATTAACATTAGCAGATATTGATGCAGATGATGCAGTAGCTGAACAAAGAACAAAATCACATATTCACATAAGAATTCACATAAAACAACCAATAAAATTCAAACAATGACATATCCCATCACAAGAAACCTGTAACAACATTAATATTTAGTCTTTGGACAGAAATATTAACTTGTAAGTGGTGTTTTTGGTGCAGTGATCAAATATTAACAATAAATTATGTCAAATAATAAGCTAATCTTTGGATCCACTTATTATTCACATACCAAAAATAACCATATAATTGTTACATATTTATCACCACATGTATGAATTTAATTCAGTCAAATATTAAGCTTCCTTTGGGCCGATTAATATTCGCATGAATTAAATTCACACAACCTTCTTAATATCACAAATTAATCAGCATCCACAAAAGAAGCTACTTTGGTAGCTTATTGGTTCAATTAATTACTTTGATGATATTAATCATCTAAAAAACACAATTTGAATTTTAAAGTTGCATCCAAAATTGACCCCAAAAATTTTCTTTTTTTAAAAAAAAAAAGTCAACTTCATCGGTCAACGGTCAAAGTCAATGTTGACCGTTGACCGGAGAAGGTCAAAGGGGGACCGGGTCAGGTTAACCCAACCCGGGTCCACATTCACCCCCCCCCCCCCACCTCTCGATTCTCCTTCCCCTTTTTTTTTTTTTTTTTTTTAAAACGGGGTCACCCAGGGGTTGAGGCCCTGGGTGTCCAACTGGTCACGGGCCTCTTTGGCCCGTGCAACCAGTTTCCAGTTCTGGGCCGAAGCCCAGAACTCTCCTCATGCCCAGGGTCGCGACTGCCGGAAGCGACCCCAGGCAGTTACAACTACTGCCGCCGAAATCCCCCCCCCGTCGATCTGCCAACGGGCGCGACTGGACGGTCGCACTCAGAGAGTGACGGCGCCGGCGACAGAGCAGCAAGCCGCCGGCAAAACCCAAGAACAGCCGTCTCTCTCCCTTAGGCAAAAAATCAGCAGGGCCGGCTAAGCAGCCGCTTTTGGCCTTCGTTTGAACACCTTAGCCGGGCCAGAGACCGCCGCTCTTCCATTCCGGCGCCGCCTGAGGGTCTCGGCTTGATTTCTTTGCCGGCGGCAGTGAGATTGCCGCCGGTAATCACACGGGTTACCAAACCCACCAAAGAACTTGATTCAAAGAAATCGTATATGCAAACTTGATTCATCAAATTTTTTTTTTTTAATGAATTGAATGCAGCCTGAATTATATAATGCGGCAGCCTCAATTAATGCATTACTGAATTCATTATTGACTCTCGACCGAAAGGAAAGAAAGAAAAAAAACAGAAGTCAACAATTTAATGCACAACATCCATAATCAATTCCACAAACATATGTATAGGTATCCATATTAAACAAAAAACAGAATGAACCTTATTCAACCGAACTTTTGAGAAAAAATTTCTCAATAATTCAACATGAAACGGCTCTGATGCCACTTGTAAGACCGGATTGAACCAAAATTTCTACAGGATCGTTCATGTCAAACTATTGAGAAGAATCATACCAAATTGCGGAAGCTTACCTGAATTCATAATCTTGAATTGATATGGGTTATTGCCTTCCAATTCAATACGTATTCTTTGAATTCTTTTCTGAAGATGGGATTTCAGAGAAGTAGGAATTTCTAAAAAAATTTCTGAATGTACGATACGTATGAATTGGGGACCATAACCAAAATATATAACTTTAGTTATTTTAGTGTATTTTCAGTTTCGCCCATCATAAAATCTGGAAATTACAAATTGGTATCTACACATATAATATTAACAAATATAACTCATACATTATTTTTTAATACCCAATAAAGCCTTTTAACTTTATCTTAATTATATCACTTTAATTTAGGCTTTACTTTAGGATAGTATTAAATAACACATTTAATTACATACGTGTGCCCACATGAAAAATTATTTTCTAACAAATACACGTCGGGATCTTTTGCTATTTTTTAACTTTGGTACTCAAATTCCCTTTAACAAGAAAACATCCATTCCAAAACAAAAAAAAAAAAAAAAAAACATAAATTTTTAAAAATAGCTTAGTAAATGTTGCATACTCTTATAAACAAAATTGACTTCGTAGACAATGACCTCAATGATTGATTCTTAACATGTTTAGGGGGAAAAAGCTGATAAAATTCAGAATTAGAAACTTCCATTTATTTTAAAATTGAAGGATAAATTGAGGAGCCGCCCATATATACATATAAGAGTGTACATCTGTGTTGAATGCAAAATATGCATGTATGTTTGTGTCTACATGATGAATGAACTTTTTTTGATTTGTATGTATGCTAACATTGTCAAAATAAATAATAATAATAAACGAAGGTTAGAAGTGTAGTAGCATATACTTTTTATATATGATGAAGAGGGACGATCCAGACAATCAAGATAACCCAAGAAGAGAGAAAGAGAGCTTTTTTCAGAGAGAGAAAGGAAGAGAGAGATTGTCAGAAGGCTAACAGAGAGAGAGGGGTGGTCCGGACTGTGGACAATCAGCATATGAACCAATCTCTGCGTTGTCCAGGGACACAAGCTTCTACAATTTGGCTATCTTCATCATCGCCATTTCTAGAAAACAAGCTTTGATTTTTTATTTAAGACGGAGTTGAAGAGAGAGACAGTTAGGCCAGCAATTTCGAAACAACTCGCCGGAACGAAGATGAAATGCAAAAACGGAAAAAGACCTAGAAAACTCACCAGTCACCAGGGAAAAGCCCTAAACTTGGAAGACGGACTATCCAGACAATCAAGATGACCGAAGAAGAGGGAGAGAAATATTTTTTTAGAGAGAGAAAGGAAGAGAGAGATTGTCAGAAGCCTCACAGAGCGAGAGAGGGGCGGTCCGGACTGTGTTCGTGGAGAGCAAACCCGCTTATAGTCGCTCTAGCCATTCAATATATCCAACGAATCATTCAAACGATCCTAGCCGTCCATAAAGGATGGAAAGGCTTTGCTGGCATACATTTTTTTTCTTTTTTTCCTTCAGGGAAACGCGGGGGCCAATCTCTCTCTCTCTCTTTCGATGTTACTTTCTTTTCTTTTTTTTGAGGGAATTTTTGTACAAGATACTTATGTATCCTTAATATATAGGCCCGTTTGTTTTAAGAACTCTTTAGATTTTTTACACTTAAATTTAGATTTGAGTATTAAGGATCTTTCGAATACATGTTTGTTTCATACAAAATCCAAATCCTTTGAGTATTAAGACTTTAAAGGTCGGTTTGGTTCGAGTATTTAAGTAGAGTATTTGAATGAAGATTTAAATTTTTGTGAGAGAAAATACTGTAGCAAAATGATTCAAACCGTGATTCGAATATCTAACTAAACGGGCCCTAAGAATTCAAAGTTTTGACTCTCGTTAAACTTTTGATACTTGGATATTTTGCTACAATAAGAACTAAAATTCTCTATCTTATATTTGAGGAAAAAAATCATAACTTCTTCATTTGTTATCCAATTGAGATAATTCTTTTTTCATTATATTCCTATGAAGAGAGAAATAAATTAAGATCCATATTGCATATTTTTTAAGATCATTAACAATATGATTTTATTAGATTTGTTAATAAATCAAAACCTATATATTTTTACCACCTCTCTAAACACAAATTTCAATTTAGTTCAATACTCAGATTAAAATTTAAATGCACATCCAAATGTCAATTTGGATAACAATTTAAGTTACTAACTGAAATCCTAATTCAAATTACATTAACTCAAATCAAGTCACTAATTCGAATCCATTTACCAAACGGACCCTGAAGAAGGAATAAATTTTGTACTTCAACCTTTCATTGAACCAATCCAATGGTTAAAGTTTACTTTATTTTCACTTAGAATTATTTTTTTTGTTCAAAGTATGTAGCATGTGATAGGTTTATACTATAACAGCCTTTTTTCCTTTTTACTGTAGAATATGAAAGCTTTACACTATTTAACAAGCGTTAAACACTTGACTTAAGAATCTTATAAGGAGGGAGGTCTTGAGTTCAAGTGTAGAGGGACACGAAGAAATCCCTAAGGGTCACTAGGTGCCTAGATGAGACAATACGTATAAGTAACGAGTATAAGACCCAACTATGCCAGGGCTCAACGAGGTGGACCCCATGGCGGGTTAAGGTGTTACATAACCATCGTGCCTCCTTCGGAAACCAACCCAGTTGAGATCACCATGGGCAATTTGTGGAATAGATCTCATGTGATTTCAAGTTCAAACTTTTTGAAAAAAAATAGGACCAGCATTTTGCTTTCTTCAAAATTTTCATTTTTTTTTCTCTTTTGCCTTCCTTTTTCTCCTTCCTTGTCTCTTTTTCTTTCATGTCTTCTCTATCTTTGATCTTCTCAAAATTTTAATCTTTTCGTTCATTTAATCCTTCTACTTCTTTGAATAGATCTCTCCTCCACATTCCTCTACATAATTGGCTTTAAATTGGTTTTGATTGTTTCTTTCTTAGCCCACATTATAAACAATCAAATACTCATTAAAGATCATGGAGAAGATTAATATAAAAGTAGAACAAATAAATTGTCTAAAAATATGGCTATACATACATGTGAAAAAAGAACATACAAAAAATTGATAAAGGCAAAACATCGGGAAGGAGGGAGATCGCGTCGCTATGGCACCGCCATGGAGAGGAGAGGTGGAATCGCATGATAGTCGAGGAGCATGTGTGAGGAGATCGATCGTCTCAAGGGGGTATGTGCGGGCTTCGGTGGAGGGGTGGTTTGTGCCATTGTTAATTGGGTTTGTGCTGCCATAATAGGATGAGGGCTCTCAAATAGCTTAGCTTATACACACCCATCACAGTTTCATCATGATTCAGCTACCACTGGATCGCCATCAAGCCACCGCCATTGAGCCCCCTTTATTTTCTCTCCACCTCCTTCATCGCCCACACCAAGCCCCTGCAGGTAGAGGCAACCTCTTTTTTTTTTTTGAAATTTTTTGTGTATTCCTTTTCATTATTTTTATAGTTATTTTGATTAAAAATATTATAATCAAATATGGTTGTATCTTTTTTTATTTCTATAGAAATGTGATTTTGACTGTTGATTTTTTTTTTCATCTAATGGTTGTACAAAAAAAAGTCTTATTGGTGAGAACCTCTAGAGATTCTAATCATAGCATATGCCCAAACATTGAAAAGGACAAAAAAGGATATGAACAGGAAAATGAAAAGCAATTTATAGCCCGTTTATTTTGCAAGTTCGGACTATTTTGCTATAGTATCTCTCTCGTTAAAATGTAAATTTTTGCCCAAATTCATGAATCAAGTAGGCCATTTATAAGCCGACAAGTGATCAAAAAAGAAAACAGAACAAATGATATTCATATAAACACTACGGAAATGACAACAAAAGAGTAAATGATGTAAAAATGAAAATGTGAGTAGCATATAAGGAGAAGTCCAAATAAATGCATCAACCTCAAAAATGCACGATGACCCTGGAAAATGACGTCTACTTGTAAAACGACACGAGGTCACGAAACTACAATAGGTACAGAATAGACATTACTGCTTTAGTGAACAATATGTAGAGTTTAAGAATAATTCTCCATCCTAAAAAATGAAAAGAAAATAAAAATAAAATAACATATCCTCTTTCATAGGATGTTGATGTGAAACGACGTCGTGACGAATGGGCCGCTGTCCCACGATAACCTTTGGAACACATCAGCCGACAAAACCCACGATGGCATAGATCGTTACCGGCTGAACCTTAGACAGCTTAAGCAGCGTCTACATTTTTAAACATTGATTAAGGCGCCACTGTTTGAAAGTTGGAATAACAATAACGTACTTTTTAGACATTAATAAATTATTATTTTTTAATAAAAATTAAGATAACTAACAAATCCTTTAATTTTGCATTGAAACTCTTTTTTGAGATATTAAATATGACGACATAAATTAGCCAAAAAAAGTGGAGTGCTCTATACTTATTTATTTATTTATTTTGGAAAATCACTCTTCACAAGTTTTTGTAATTTCAGATCTTTTTTAAAATCAAATCACTTGTTTCATAAGAAAATAATTCGTTCCTTAAAAAATAATGTTGAGGTGTTGAGATCCTCGGCTGGAGCCTGACGGGCACCTCAAATGTATTACTTAGGAGGCAACCCGGCGCGACCCCGAGTTAAGTCCTAGGGAGGTCGGGAGCCCCCACGCAGATTTACCTCCCGTGGGGAGAGCGTGTCCCCCAGGAGTTGAACATGTGTTCCTCTTGAATAAGAGGGTCTTAGGGGTGTCCCCTTGGTACCAATCCATCCAATTAACCCTAAGACCCTCTTATTCAAAAGGATATGGGTTCAACTCTTGGGGGACGCGCTCCCCCCGCGGGAGGCAAATCCGCGTGGGGGCTCCCAACCTCCCTGGGACTTAACTCGGGATCGTGCCGAGCTACCTCCCCAGTAATACGTTCGAGGTGCCCGTTATGCTCCGGCCAGGGATCTCAACACCCCAACAAATAATAAAAAAGTTTAATTAGCATACTTCAAATAACATTTTTTTATAAACATTCGATTAACTTGCAATCAAAGAAATATAAAGAAATGGCTTTTTAAGAAGTAGGAAAAATTTTAAAAAATCATCTTTTTATTGTTTGCTAATGATAAATAGTTACTTCTATCTATTTTACACTTTAGAAAAAGAAAACAAATTTTTAATACTTATCATGTAATTGGCATTTTCCAATTTTTTGTCATGTACTTTTTTAATTTTTTCCAATTTGTTAACTTTAATAACATATAAAATGTAATTGATGTTTTTAATTTTGGAAAATTTTTATAAATGTCATATTTTAAGATTTACTTTTTATGAATGCCACATATGGTCATTTATGGCACAATTTGATGTGCAATAAAATAATAGCGTGGCATAAACTTTTCTAAATGTAACATAAATAAATACAACTTTTAAATGTATGACATAATATGTAATATTCTCTTTAATTTTTGAAAAGACCTCTTTAAAATTTTTACCGAAGGCCCTAAAATACTTAAAGCCGCCCTAGCATAGACAATATATTTGCCTCAGAAAACGACATGAACTCAGGAAACTAAAATAAAAAACAATGTGGCGCTTGGTGTTTGGGTTTAGACCAATTTAAAGATGGTCCAAACTGATATTTAGAGGAGTAATAATTGAGGTCACCTAAAACAATGGAAGTGCTTTTAAACCGGCCAAAACACCCATAATCCAAACATTACTCTCCTGAAGTTTACACGGTTTGAACCATTTTCTATAATAAAAACCATTTCTATTCTCACTTTTCTTCGTGAATCATACCTGAATTTTTTTGGTTTGAATTAGTGAAGCAAATATCATATAAGATAATTTAATTCCTATATGGTTTTTTTTTGTCTTTGGACTTAGACACTGGCATATTGGAAATTTATTTCTTTAAATTAGATCTCATAGTTTGTCTGCATTTAGGATTGGTCTTTAGCTCTTTGGTTTTTTCCCTAAATAATAATAATAATAATAATAAAATGAAGTACTTCATTTGGTGTTTGTCCAACATATTTCCTTTTTCTCTTTTTTATATCCCTTCACAATTTTATTTATTTATTTAAGGTTTGTTTGGTCCAAAGCTTGAAAGGATGCAGTCTAAAACTTTATAGTTTGAATTGTAAATTTTAAATTATGTGGTTTTGACGGCGATTTTGAAATAATATTTAAAACACAAAGATTTAAAATAATAATAAAATGTTTAACATATTATATTATATTATATTATATTTAAAAAATATATAAATATATAATATAATATAATATAATACGATACGTGAAACGAATGATAACTTTAAAACAATTGATGTTTGAAACGCTTGATGCTTGTTGCTTGTTGCTTGTTGCTTGTTGCTTGCGTACATCGTAAGCTTATCGTTTTACTAAATGACTATCGTTTTAACTTCACAACGACAAACAAGTTCTCGTTTCTTGGTAAACGACAGCAAAGTTTCCACGACGAAAACGACGACTTGAACTTGCTTTTTCCAATTACACCGCATTCTGCCCAATTTTCTCGCCATTTTCCATCGGACACTTGACTTCTTAACGCGAGTCTTACCTTCTGCTAAAATATCGCCCTTTATATTGATTAATTCAATAAAAAAAAGAAAGTAAAGAAGAAAATAACTTCTGGTTATGGTCGTCATCATCTTCCTTCCAATCTTAAATTTTTGTTCAAAATTCGCTTACCATATCTCAGCAGTAAAAGAAAAAAAAAAAAATCTAGGGCGAATCCAGTCGATTTCACGCACAATTATCCAAAAAATATCCTAATTTTGACCTCTATATGACCTTCAAAATATCCACTTTCCTCGCTTAATTTCCCCCTTTCGTTTCCCTCACTTTCCCGGGAAAACTCTTCCGAACCGCTTTCAATGGCGGCCGCGATCAGATCGAAGGCCTCCAAGGAAACGGCGTCGTTCGCGGTGTCCCAGTTCAGGCACTTCCTCTCGAGTCATGGTCGGACAACCAGGCCTAACTGCACGAACCGCACCAGAGGGGACGAGCTCTTCGCCAACACTCCCTACAGTTTCACCTCCTTCAAGCCCATCTCTCTACGCGGCGAATTCGTCGAGAAGGGTTCCCAGCTCTCCGGCGACGGGAATCGGGCTGAGAACTCGGGAATCAAGGGGCAAAATGGTATTTTTAGCTCGTATGGGGACCCACCGGAGGTCTGGTCCGGCGAGGGGATTGTGGTCAGGCAGGGTTCGATCTCGAATTTGGTCCGCGGCGGAGGAGGTGGAGGAGGAGGAGGCGGTGGCGGTGGCGGTGGTTCGGGTGGTGGGTTCGGGTCCAATTCTAAGGATGGTTGTTGGGGAGGGTCCAATATGGGGGGTAATTTCCCAACGCCCAAGGAAATTTGCAAAGGGCTTGACAAGTTTGTGATTGGGCAACAGAGGGCGAAAAAGGTGAAGTTTTTCTGACTTTTCTAGTTTTGGTAATTTACGTTCGAATTGGAAAAATCTGCACTTTGGTTTTTTTTTAAGATTATATATACTTTCTTTGCTTTAGTATTAAAATTTTTTGCTTCTTATAGATTGAGATATTGGAATTCGAAATGCGGTTTTTAATGCTGGGAAACATTTGTAAAATGCTTGTTTTCATCTCAATGTTGAAGATTATAATTGTCAAACAACTCGTCGAAGATTCTAGAGAGAGGGTGAAGTTTAGAGGGAGAAGTGAATTGTGAAAATGAATCAGGAGAATATTTTTATTCATTGACTGCTTAGCTTGTATACAAGCTTAACTCACACTCAGAAACCGTAACACAGAATAACAAACTATCTATCGTATCTAACTAATTACAAGTTGACTTATGATCTATGACAGTACTAGTGACTATCTGAGGAGTTTACTCAACAAGGCACGGGCTTTGGTTGTCATGGTTGCAATTGCCCCTGAAAGTGTAAAAATTGAAGATAGCTATGTAATAATGAAGGGCGTGCGACTTGTAATGGGCAGTTATTTATGTTGTATCATACTGTCAAGTGTGGATAATTTGGTCTGCCGGGGGCAAAAATTAACCCTTTGGCGACTAATTGTATTTTTTGAATTTAGGTGCTTTCTGTGGCTGTTTACAATCATTATAAGAGGATTTATCACGAGACGCTACATAAATGGTCAGTCTCATGCCCTCATCATGCGTATATGTACTTTCTGGTTTCTTCTGCCATGCATACTTTTTTAGAAAATTTTGTTTTTTATTTGTTCAACGTTTTTGGGGAAGTTAGGTCCACAGAAGATTCTAGTAAGCAAAAAGCTGGTGCAGTTGATGATAACAGAGTGGAACTTGAGAAAAGTAACATTCTTCTGATGGGACCGACAGGATCAGGTAACTTTGTATTGTCCTTTTTTTGAACTACTTGCTCTGTGTTCTACTCACAAATATATCTATGTGCCACTATTATGATATTATTACAAGGTTTAAAATTACGCCAGATTTTCACCTGACTGCGGGTTATAGACACTCTTATATGACATGCTGCTCTCCTTTTCAAGTTTTTAAAAGATCATAATCATTATTCTTGTTTTTTTGTGTTTCCTTGCTTGATAATTCTCACGCTCCGTTTAGTGACTTCTCTCACTTCTTCTCCCTCAATGCCTTTCAAGGACAGGGAAGACTTTACTTGCCAAAACCTTGGCACGGTTTGTAAATGTTCCTTTTGTTATTGCTGATGCAACAACACTGACACAGGCAAGTTGACAACCAAGTACTCTCGTCTGTAATTGTAGCTCAAATTTTTTGTTTGTCACTGGTTACCCTTTTCTGGATTTGTTTTGTGCAGGCAGGATACGTGGGGGAAGATGTGGAGTCTATACTATACAAACTTCTTATGGTATATTTTTCTATGCCTCTTTTAGTTACAAGTTTTACACGCTTCATAAAATGTTTGTGCACAATATTCATACCCCGCTTGATTGATTCTACATATTATGTTACCTTTTAAACTGTAAGAAAACGGAGTTCATATCTCTGGTTTCTTGATGTAGTATACTAATATATGAAGTTGTTTGCACCATAGCCTTCTCAATTCTTCATGCTTTTATGCCTTCTGGATATAAACTTGCAGCTGTAAATTTGTAATCATAAGAAATGAGCATGAACAACTACTTCCTTGCTCTTGTTGATCTATAACCTTAATTTCTGGTTTTATATCTTCATGTACTTCACAGGCTGCTGACTATAATGTGGCAGCTGCGCAGCAGGGCATTGTATATATTGATGAAGTTGACAAGATTACCAAAAAGGTTCCCCTTTATTTTTTAACGTGGATGTTTCTAGATCTGTCTATTTAGCCCTCGCCCCTTGTCTCTTCATGGGGAAGAGTGCATGCTGCTTTCGATTTATTTGCCAGATTTTTACTTTTCTGCATTGCAGTCTGAGAGCCTAAACATTAGTAGAGATGTTTCAGGAGAGGGTGTTCAACAGGCATTGCTAAAGATGCTGGAAGGAACAGTAAGTGTTCTTTACTAGAACCAGATATGAATTAAAGCTTGAGAACTTAATAGTTGTAATGCTAACAAGCAGGTGTCAAGCATGCTGTACTTAAGGTGACCTCAGACAAGAGGACCCCTTTTGGCTATTATAATCTTCTGTCATGGATGCTTAGACTAACTACTTTTAAATTCTGTATCCAAATTCGGTCGAATGGGTGGTCTATTAACTGTATTCTAATCAATGGAATTCTTTTTTTCTTATATAGGTAGTTAATGTTCCTGAGAAGGGAGCACGAAAGCACCCTCGCGGCGAAAGTATTCAGGTAGATATACATTGGTTTATCTTCTATCCATTCTTGTTATCTAATATGTTATTCATACAAGGCTGAACATATTTGTCAGAATTTCATTTTCGAATCATGAATTATTCCAGGCTTGTTAGTTGTTAGTGCTTGACCAAGACCATGACTACATGTGTACACTTGTTGGCTGGCTTTTGGAGCTTTCATGTTTACTAACATTAGATCATTTTCTTGTTTTCCTTACAGATTGACACGAAGGATATTCTATTCATTTGTGGTGGTGCCTTTGTTGACTTGGAGAAAACAATTTCAGAAAGGTTATGCCAATACATGATTTTATCTTCTTATATTCATTTTTGGCTTCTTTTATTTAACTCCAGAACTTGAAAAAATTTCACTCTTTTTAGACGGCAAGACTCTTCCATTGGATTTGGTGCCCCAGTACGTGCAAACATGAGGTCTGGCGGCGTTACAGATGCTGCGGTTACTTCATCTTTGTTGGAGACTGTAAGTATATACACCATTGTCCATAAATAGTTTGTAGCTTTCTGTTTTTAAGTTCATCTTTCTTCCCTAGAAATCATTAGTATAATGAATAGATTATCCTTTGTGGCAGGTTGAAAGCAGTGATCTGATCGCATACGGTTTGATTCCCGAATTTGTTGGACGTTTTCCTGTTCTTGTCAGTTTGTCAGCACTTACAGAAAATCAACTCGTCCAGGTGAATACTATATTCATTTTGCAGTTTGAAAAACAACTTTCTGTTTAAGCTATGTCATCTTACAATAATTTTCAGCCTCACTCTAAATTCTTTAAGTCCTCTATTCAGTTTTCTGTGTGTTCTTAGTAGCAAAGCTGTTTTACAGGTCCTGACAGAGCCAAAAAATGCCTTGGGGAAGCAATACAAGAAAATGTTCCAGATGAATGGTGTAAGTAATTTTCTTCGTCTCCATATCTCTGCCTAAAAAAAAAAAAAAAAAAAATATTACGAGGTCCTCTATTTGTCCTATATTTAAAGCATTTTCAATTGTGGCTTTCCTTAGTCACGTTTCTTCTTGCATTTCTCATCTGCGACTCTGATCCACACAGGTCAAGCTGCATTTTACAGAAGGTGCCTTGAGATTAGTTGCCAGGAAAGCAATATCCAAGAACACTGGTGCTCGTGGCTTAAGGTCTATTCTAGAGAATATATTGATGGATGCCATGTATGAGGTGTGCCAATTTTCCTCTTCTGACTCCCTAACCTAAACCCCACTGCATGTAATAACGGGCAAACGGGGGAAAAAATATGCTTTTTCAGAAACCTGATATGTTAAAGAGGTTATTCTTACATAATTTACCTCCCCTTTTGCGTAAAATGTTTTTTCAGATACCTGATGTTAGAACTGCCGACAACAAAATCGACGCCGTCCTTGTCGATGAAGAGGCTGTAGGTTCGGAAGCCCCTGGTTGTGGGGCTAAAATCCTATATGGAGAAGGCGCATTTGATAGTTTTCTTTCAAAACATAGTTTAAAGGATTCTGAGGTGAGTGTTAGAATTAGTATTAGTATTTAACAGGTTTCTACCGGTTTTCGAAGTTAATCACTGCTTTTAAATAATTATCATCATAGATTTAGATTCGAATGCTTTGTTCATTTGCGTTTCTGTTTTGCAGTCCGACGCAGAACCTGAAGCGGAACCAGAGCTGTCTTCTGTCGTTGCCAGCATGTAATCTTTTCGTTGTTTATTTGTATTCTCATGCACTGTACATAATAGACTTCTATATTTATTTGATATGATAAACATGTATATGCAATTCCCCTAAAGCTTTGGCTTCATTGTAGCATGTGATGTATCAGAAATTGGGCAGGATTTAGGCTCGAGCATTACCCAAAAGAAAAGGAAAAAGAAAACAAAAAAATAATCATAACCTGTAAAAAAAAAAGCAAAGAAGCGCTCAAAAACCTTTTAAAAATTGACTTGAATTGATTTATTAGACTTCATCAGAGCTGTTATGAAATGGTGCAGAGATTTAAGGGAAGGAAAAAGAATGAGGTGAAACAATAGTAGAAATGGCAGCTTCTTTTTAAAGGGCTTTTATTTTTTATTTTGCGTTTTGGGTGGAGAAGCGTCTTTTTTGAGTTTGAAGGGTGAGACGTAAAATATTTTTCCTTATCTTGTGTACGTTGCACGTGTCAAACTGATGGGTTTAATCAAGTTCCACGTTCTCTTCGAATTTAGCAAGAGTAAAAGTTATGCGGTGTTTGGTTTAGGCCTAACTTTTTTGTTTAAAATATTCTAAATATAAAAGTTTTATATTATAATAATTTTATTTTTTATTGTAATGTATAAGATAATATTTAAGGCTTGTTTAGTTAGATATTTAAATCACGGTTCGAATCATTTTGTTATAGTATTTTTTTTCATAAAAATTTAAACCTCCATTTAAATTATACTCAAATACTTGAACCAAACGGGCTTTGGTCATTAAAATTTGGTTTTAAATACGTTTCTCAAACATTTAATTAGTAATTTTATTGGGTGGGAATGAAGTGGGAGTGGGACCCAGGAACTGCAGGGTGTGATCATGTACATCAGAATGACACGTGTAAAGGCCAACCACCAATTAACTTACGGCGATCAGGACTTTCTTTTCTGTTTTGGCAAAGCCTTTATCGCATAAACAAGATCCACTGTAATCATGGAGAGCAATACCTACCACGTGGCATCATTAACATTACTTTTAATGGTTAAAAATGGATTAATACCTTATAGCACCCTCTTTTTTTTTTTTTCTGGGAACTTGATAATACCCTCTTGTTGATAATTATTAGTACTTTTCTTTAATCTATTTATGTGGATCTTGCGTCAATTTTAAGGAACAAATATAAGTAAACTTGTTCTGCAAAAGATGGAATGCAATTAATTGTGTTCAAGACCATATTAATGATTGGTCAAGAATCTGGACTTACAATATAATCTATTAAAAGAAAAGAAAGAAATAATATGTATACTCCTATTGTGTGGGTATACGTGGGCGAACTTATGTGATAAGTGCTTCTGTAAACTAGAATCTACCATATTGAAATAGGTCGATATATACTTGATGGGTTAAAAAGGATTCAAGTGAAAGTTAGGTGATCTAGAATCATTCACTATCTTCTATGAAAAAAAAAAAAAAAATATATATATATATATATATATATATATATATATATTCACTGTCTTCTATAAAAAAAAAAACATTCACTGTCTATGATTAACATAGTAAAATACTCGAACCACAACAAAAAAAAAATCATTAATTTTTCTTTAAAGACTTTAAAAATCATTTACTGTCTATGTTATCAAGCGCCGTAAAATGTAATTCTCAATATAGCCTAACAGCAATAACACTTGACTACACTACAAAGTGCAGACCTTACATCCAAACTTTTTTTTAAAAGAGTTTTTTTTGCCATTCATTTTTACATTCAAGAGACCAACTAAAAAAAAAAGATTCGAATAGCAACTATGCAATTAAGCTTATTTTAAAGCAAATCACTATGCAATGGATTAGTTGTCTGAAATTCTCAACTCAGCTTCACTTTTTGTAACCGGACTTGGTACTTGAGGCTGTGAACGCCATAAAAACTAATTATTTTATCATCTGTTTGCCACCCTTTAAAACAGCAATCGATGCAGGGAAAACATAGAATACAAAAAAATAATAATAATAACATATTTCCAAATGCTTTGAGTGTTGCAAATTGCAATAATGAATCTTGTCAGTGCTTTTTTCCCTTTACCCATTTTTGCCCTTTCTTTCTGTGGTGCTGAGTAAATCAGGTAAATTCTTGTTCTTCTTCAGTTTTTTAATCCTTGAAAACCTTTTTGTTTATGAGGAGGCATATTAACTTTTATTCCCTTGTGCAACAAAATTAGAATTTTATTTCATTTCATTTTTTGTGATACGTAACAAGATAAGAATTAGGCGGTGGAAAAGATCCTCCAAATCTTTGGGGATGAACCACGTGTCTCATTAGAATAAGTATGAGACTTTTTTTGTCCATGACAAAGTTAACAACTCTTAATTTCAAGGTGAATTGAAGTTAACAACTCTTAATTTCAGGGTAAATTGTTTTATTCTTCTTATTAGACGTTTAATTAGTTGTTAAACAAATTGATTCATGATTGAAAATAATTTTATGTCATATATTTTAAATTTTTAACATCAACGTTTGTAAATTACATAATTAAAAAAATAATTTAACGTTAAAACCAAAAGTTTCTAATCGATAGAGAGAACATTTCTACCTCTGGATCTTTTTTCTTCCTTTTTTTTTCTGCTGCTCATTTTAAGAAAGAAAAACAAAAACATTTTTTTTAGGAAGTACCCTTTTTTTTAAAGTGTCACTGTCGCAAAAAAAATTATTTGTTCGGCCAAATTTTTTGTGAATTATTTGAATTTCCCTTATTTAATTTGTCATCCCTGTAGGCTATAGAATAGAATTTAAACTTCTTTCCTTTTTTTTATTAAAAAAAAACTTCTGCCTTTTTTTTTTAAAAAAAAGAAGAAGTTAATCATCCCACTAAAAGAAGATTAAACAAATAATGAAGCGTTTTAACCGTCAGATATCAAATCTACTCGTATCGAAAACTTGAATCAACGGTCATCCTTATCTCTCTCTCTTCCGCAGTTCTCACAATCGAGGAGAGAGAAAGATAAAGACAGAGACAGAGCCGAGGAGAGAGAGAGAGAGAGCGAGGAAAGAGCCAAGAAAAGAACCTCTTTCTTTGTAGGTAGAGAGAGAGAGAGAGAGGGGGAAGGGGTCTGTTTGGTTCCTGGGAATCGGATCGAACCATCTTCCGCTCTTTTCCTTTTTTCTCTTCCTGTTGCGAATCAATTTCTCTGCTCAATTGAAGAAGAAGAAGAAGAAGAAGGAGGAACGGAAATAGAAGGAAACTTAGAGAACAAGAGGCCGAGAAAGTTAAGGAATTTGGAAATTTTTGATTGAGATTTCTTCTTCTTTTTTTGAATCTTTTACATTTTTTTTTTCTGGGAGGGAAAATGGACTTGGATAGCATTGAATGTGTGTCATCCTCTGATGGTCTGGACGAGGATGAGATCCATCAACACCATAATACTCTGCATCCCCATCCCCATCCCCATCCTCATCAACACCATTCCGATTTCTCTTCTTCAAAGCCTCGCTCCAATTCCGTCGCCACTAACAATTCCTCCTCCATCACCGGGCCCACCGCCATTGCTCCCGCCACCAGCGTCCACGAATTGCTCGAATGCCCCGTCTGCACCAACTCCATGTATCCGCCGATCCATCAGGTTTCTTAATTTGTACTCAATTTCTTTTTTTGTCCTGTTTTGATTCGGTGATTTTAGGTTTTGGTTGTTGGGGTTTTTTTGTTTCTTTCCTCGTTTGTCATGGATTTTGGTGGATTTGGAAAATCGTGTTTTGAGGAATTGAGTGAATTGGGTACATTTGGGTTCTGAATTGTAAATTTGGATTTTTGAGTTGCTTTGTGGAAATAGGTTTCGGAATAGAAATGCTTTAATGTTGATTAGGGGATTTTTGGTGGTGGGTTTGTGGTTAGTGATCAAAGTTGGGATTTTTATCGTTAATTGTTCAATAATTCATGGATCTAATCTGGGCCTGGAATGAATCACATGTATGATTAAAAAGAAATTTTTTATATTGCAAATTTATCCCTTTCTCTAAATGGACTGCAATATTTTTTTAGTGAGCAAAAAAACATTGCAGTCAATTAAAAGAAAGCTTGTTGGTTAGGGAAATTTCCTTCTCCATTTTATCAAGAGCACTGCTAGTTCTCCTGAAATTCCATGTTTTTATTATGAATCGGCTAAAGCTTCCGGGCATTTGTATTGGACCTGAGAAACTTAAGCGAGCATTATTTTATATGGAGTCTTTAGTTGCTTTCCTCTACTTCTATTTGTACTGCTTATTACGTTGTAGTTTTTCAAATATCATCTGATTCGTGTCAAGTTTACCTGTGTTCTATCTCTTTATTCTTAAAATTGTCTCATGGATTGGATCATGGTCGGTTTGTGGAATCTAGGTTGGCCATTTGATTGATTGTATTAACATTGCATGTGCTGTCGTCAGAAAACCATATGCAGTATTTTGTTGTGAAAAAGTGCATTTTTTGTGAGATCCACAATGTGCTTGGAAATGTCAAAATAAAATTTTTCTAAGAAAGTAACTTTCTTTGCAGTGCCACAATGGACACACCCTGTGCTCCACCTGTAAAACAAGGGTACACAACCGGTGTCCCACTTGTAGGCAAGAACTTGGGGATATTAGGTGTTTAGCTCTTGAGAAAGTTGCTGAGTCACTTGAATTGCCCTGTAAGTATTACAACCTTGGATGCCCAGAAATATTTCCCTACTACAGCAAACTTAAGCATGAGTCGGTCTGCAACTTCAGACCCTACAACTGCCCATATGCTGGATCAGAGTGCTCCCATGTTGGGGATATCCCTTTCCTGGTTTCCCATCTTAGGGATGATCACAAGGTTGACATGCATTCAGGCTGCACATTCAACCATCGCTATGTCAAGTCGAATCCCCGGGAAGTAGAAAATGCCACTTGGATGCTTACAGTAAGTCTGATATTTTGCATTTTGAGCTTTGACTGGATATTCTGCTGAAAAAGCTGCATTAATATGCCTAGCGTAGATGTGGTCCATATTATTTATGGGGTTACGATTGCATTAAGTTATCGTCAATTCAGTTATGCGTCTAGATTGATAAGCCCGAAAAAAGGATATTTTCAGGTGGACCGTATCTGAAAGCTCGTTATTTCTATTTTCTAAAAGGAAAAAAAATGCATTGTTTGTATTATTGAAAAATGAAAAACCATTATCCATGGTTTACCGCACAAGCTGATGATTTACATAGGCACATAAGTGGCGACAAAACCTTATTCATATTTCTATTCATCGAATGAAGCTTTATTCTGCAATATTTGGAGTTTGCTTCGTGGGTCCTTTTCTTTCCTACTCTGGTCATTAACATGTTCTTCCTTTCTGATGAAGGCTCACGTCCTTAAACATTTACTTATTATGAAGATACATATGTAAAATATATGTATACAAGTCAAAATAAAATGATTTGTCCTTGCTTTATCTTTTGCTTTCAACAGCACATATTGGTTCAGACGTTAGAAATGTAGTTTAGATCATGGCCAATTTCTTAACTAAGATGGTAGAAACTATTTCGTTTGGTTTTCCTATAATATTGATTTGTCTAATTCTTTGAAGTAGCGAGTTATTTGCTATCGCAACTGGAAGATGTTATTCTCCAAGAGAACCTAAATATATGTGTGGATGAACTAGATATCCGGTTTACAAACTTCCTTTCTCGATGCATTAAACCTGAATTTTGGGTGCCTATTTTTTCTTCCGGTTTACAAACTTCCTTTCTCGGTACATTAAACCTGAATTTTGGGTGCCTGTTTTTTCTTCCTTAGGTTTTTCATTGTTTTGGTCAATACTTTTGCCTCCATTTTGAAGCCTTCCAGCTGGGGATGGCCCCTGTTTACATGGCATTTCTACGGTTCATGGGCGATGAGAATGAAGCTCGTAACTACAGCTACAGCCTCGAGGTTGGAGGAAATGGCAGGAAACTCATATGGGAGGGTACCCCTCGAAGTATTCGTGATAGCCACCGAAAGGTGAGAGATAGCCATGATGGTCTTATTATTCAGCGAAATATGGCTCTTTTCTTCTCGGGCGGTGATAGGAAGGAGCTGAAGCTGAGGGTTACGGGCAGAATATGGAAAGAACAACAGAACCCTGATGCTGGGGTATGCATACCGAATCTTTGTAGCTGAGACAAATATGATTTTTGATGGCATTTTTACAGTTTGTGTGTTAAGGACACCGCTGTGTGTGCTGTATACTTCTTTGCTTAGCTCCTTTTCTTCTTCTTCTTCTTCTTCTTCTTCTTTTTTCACCTTCTGTTTTTTCTGGATTGTAGCGACAAGAACGAAACTGTTGAGGTTTGGAAGTCTTCAGATTTAAATAAATTGTATAACAAGCAGGCTTTCTTCCTTCATCATTTATTTGGTAACTTCACAACTAGCACGCTTTTCATTTAAGACTTGAAGCTACACCACATCGAGTTGACTTTTGTCTTTAAGCTCATAATTTTTGACATAGATGACACAGTGGCTGCTGCTTTCTTAACGGTCAGAAATCTTTTTTTATCACCGTGACTAGTGGCAATCCTAATCTCTTTCTTATTTTGTGACCTATTGTTTCAATAGTTCGCGGTCTGCTAAAAAATCTCTCGAAAGAAATTCCGTGGTGTCTTTGCCAGACCCCAAATGAAGCTGTTTTTTTTAAAAGGGGAATTTCATTAGTTCACAGAGGAATTACACACGTAGAACACAGATAACCCATACATGGGACAACGTCCTACAAAGTGATCAGATCCGTTCCGATTACGATGGCACCCAGTAAGTGAGCCATAGCCCGAGGTCCAACTACAAAATGTGCCGCCGCCCAATGAGCACAAGTAAGGCTCTATTTGACAACTCCCTTGCAACCGATGTATACTTCCGATGGACTGAGGGCTAATACCTTGTAGCACGGAGGCTACCAACAACAGCAACAAGAAAAACATCCAACAGCCCGCACAGGAACAAATCCAACGGGGGGTCAACAACAGCTGTTAATACCCACAAGTTCTTTAAATTCCAGATGTGTTAAGGAGTGCATTGAATTCTTTTGGAATCAAGAATTGGAGCCATATTTGGATTTATCCCAAAGACTGGGAGCAAAAAAAATGAAACAATAGTAATTAAAAATATGGATGATAAGACGCTTCATTTCTAGCTTAGTCAACTCCATAGAATTTGTTCAGACGCATCCAAACAAAGGAATGCATAGTCTCTTATGAGGTACAACAATTCGAATTTTGTTGCCTGAGCAAAACAAATAGGACAAGTAACCTGAAATTCTTGCTTCTTCTACGGCAAAAACTGTCACAGTAAGTACTAAGCCGTGGCCCAAAAATATCATACTTTAAGCTGTTACTTGATTGGTTGTACCGTCGGTTCTGGCCTCCACATCAGCCAATGTCTCGCCTTTAATCTTTTCCCGGTCTGAGTCTGAAGACGACGACTCTGCGGTAGAAGCTTCTCCAACGCTTGAATTTCCATTGGCCTCTGCAGAACCCGACTCAGATTCCTTATTTCCAAACAATTTAGATGGAAGTAAAGAGGACACAGCAGCTCTTGCGCTTCTCTTTGCCGCTTCAGCCGCTTCTGCTTCCTTCGCCTTTGCTTCAGCTTTCTGCCTTTCCTTCTCTTCAATAAGCTTCGCCAATTCATCTTCTCTCCCTTCCTTTCCAAGCTCGCCTTTAACAAACTCCTGCAACTCCTCATCAAGTTCAAGTCCATTGTCGTCCAACAACGTATCAACCACATTAAGCACGTCATCCAGTTTCCCTGACTCGCTCAGTGCCTTCATTATAAACTTGTAGCTCGCAACATCCATCTTCAGCTTCTTCACCATGAGATCAAAAAAATATTTTGCTTCATCAACCTGCCCAACCTTAACCAACCCATCAACTAACCTATTATAGACTGCTAAATTAGGCCTCAACTTGGAATCAACCATTTTCCGGAAATACGCAGCTGCATCATCAGGCCTATTTTCCTTAAAACAAGTATCCATCAACAGACCAAATGTAAACTCGTCAGGGTTCACTACTTTCTCATCCATTTCCCCATAAAGCTCCTCGGCTTTGCCCAACATCCCATTATTGCACAGCTGCTCAATCAAAACATTGAAGGACAAGGTATCAGGACTACACCTATAATCACCCATCCTCCTAAACACCTCAATGGCATTCCCAAGCCTCCCTTGAGCACAATAACCTTCCGCCATCACATTAAAGCTACCCAAATTCACTGCCAAACGCCTTGGCGGGTTATGCTCCTTTGTCATTCTATCAAACAGCTTCGAGGCCCCATTAAACTTCCCATTCTTACTCAACGCATCCAACACAGAATTATACGCCACGGCGCTCATCTTCACCCTCGAATTCTCCCCCACAGCCTCCTCATAACACTCCATAGCCTCCTTCTCCATCCCCTTCATGAAGTACCCCTTCATCAAGCTCCCATACACAACCCCATCTTCCACAAACCCTTCCAACTTCCCCTTCAATTCCTTGTATAGCGCAAAAACCCCGTCAGCATCCGAATTCCTCACACAACCCGCCATCAAGTAATGGTAAACAGTCGGGTCCGGTGCAAACCCTTTCTCACAAATTTCATCCTTTAACTCCAAAGCCCTCTCCAACCTATTATTATCAACCAAACCTTTAACCAAAATCCTATAAGTGGTGGGGCTAGGGCTAAAAGGAGCGTCATTTGTCAACTGCTTGTAATGTTCCATGGCAGTATCAGGCTTTCTACAATCCAAATAAGTCTGAAAGACCAAATTGTGAGTAATAATATTAGGCGCAACACCGGCTTGAGTTATGAACCGGTGAAGCGAAAGAAGATCGGAGTATTTTGACTGTCGAAGAAGAGCATTAAGCACGGCATTAACAGTGAAAATAGTGGGTCGACAATTGGAGTAAATCGAATGGCGAGTGTATAAAGCGGCTTCTTCGAGGTCGTTCTCGCGGATTAAAGTGAGAATCTTGTTGTGGAGATTGAGGCGATTACCTGTTAGGGCAGAGACGCGTTCGGGAAGCTTCGGAGCGTTGGGGTTTTGTTTTTGGGGCTGAGGAGGAGATTGTTGTTGTTGTTGGCTCCGGTGGAGAGAGGAGAGGGGGGGCTCGATGCGGAGGCGGCGCTTGCGGCGGCGACGCTCCGCGGCGGCTTCTTCCGGGGTGGCGAAGGAGAGGAAGCGGAGAGAGACAAACGACGGCGGAGGGGGAGGCGGAGGGAGGCGTAGGCAAGGCTTGGCTAGGGTTTTCAGGTGGGTTAAGCAAGCGTTGGGCTTCGACAGAGCCATTGGAGAGAGAGGGAGCGAGGAAAAGGTTTGAGCAGGTAAATGCGATTTTTTTTTTCTTTTTTTAATCTGATTTGGAGATGAGAAGAAGATGATTTTGATATTTGATAGGGTTCTACCAGGGTTTAGAGGATCGTCATTTTCAGGGAGGGAGTGGAGAGAGGGAATGTCTGATCTGAGCGTTTTTATAGGCTTGGACTTGAGTTAAACCTGGGCCTGTCACAAAGAGAAAATTAAATGTTGTGACATACTTTTAGTGAGAAATTTACATATTGGGTCACCTATTAAAACTTATGTCACCTTTTTTAAAATTATGTTTATTTATGTCATATTTAAAAAAAATTTCATATTATTATTTATATTATATGTTAAGTTATGCTACAAATAAACATGTATGACATGTATAAAAAATAAATCTTAAAAGAATGACTTTATGAAAATTCTTTTTTAAAAATGTTTATTTATGCTACACTTAAAAAAATTTATGCCACACTATCATTCATATTATATTTTAAGTTATGTCATAAATAAACATGTGTGACATTTATAAAAATTCCCTTATTACAAACCATCACTCTTCTACATCCTCCAGTAAAAGAAATAGTAAGAAATAACAAATGTTAAAACTAATAGAAGTAAATAGTATAATTGATTAACTTGTTAAAAATTTAGAATTTTTAAAATTATTTAAAAGTTCTGAATATGTAATTTTTAATTTTACCTAAAATTCAATCTATTCCAAATTAGAAAACCAACCGTAATTCAATCTCTTTAATGATAGCAGCAAGTGTGTGAGGAAGACGACACTGATGGCATGACGAGATGGCAAGTTTTTGCTCTTTCTGATGAGATCATCCATCCTCTTCCTCTCCCTCCTCATTTTCTACTTCCGTGTTGTCACTGTCGAAGTGTTTCTCTCTTACCGTAATCGCGAACTCCATCGCGACTTCGCCAATCGTCGTTGAAGATGAAGCAACTAGGGAGATCAGGAGATCTTACATTTCGTGCTGTCGTTGTCTATCCACAACAGTTTTTGATCTCCTCTGACACCGATAGGTTCGATTGCGAGCTCCATGTCATTCTTTGGGCTCAATTTCCTCTGACTATGATAGGTTCGAATGCAAGGTCGGTGTCTTTATCGTTCGTCCGCGGCAGATCTATGCGAGGATGATGTTGTCAATTGTAATCACCAATGCAAGGAATTTGGAGGTACGGGCGAAATTTGGGGATTTTGGTATAGGAGATATTTCTAAAATTAAAAAGGCCATTTTTTCCAAAAAAAAATGTGCTATTAATTTTTATTCCATATTTTAAATTTGCTATTTCCCTTTTTCACCCCTTAATCAAATACTCCAAACAATATTGGCCACCTATTTTTACATTCAAGACCCAAATTAAATGATTAGATGGTCATCACGTGTAAAGGGTAAGGACCATACTAACAAGGCTAAAACAATGAACTTCCTCTTTTGTGAATGGAAATTGTCTTCCAAACGTATACACTTGTATAATGGTGTATGCTTCACTTTAATTTACCCTTGATTCTTGACACATGCAGTTTATACATTGCACTAAACAACATATTGGGTATGGTTTTAATGGTTATATCTTCGATGATTATTATATTATTAGAGCATCTCCAACCCATAAAATCAAAATATTGTAACTTTTATACAAAAATGGTGTAACTGTCATATCAAACAGTACTTCATCTATAATCCTTTATACTATTTTAACACCAAAAAAGAATATTCCTAGTGTATTCTATTTTTATTAATTGTTTTTTGTTGTCACCAAAATGGCTTGATGAATACTTGCACCTCAAATTTGACGTGCTCCTCTTCATCTCACTAATTTGGCGTGAGTTTTTGATGTCACGTTAGAGACAACATCAACTCCCAAATGGCGTTTAACCCACAAATCTGGTGTGGGTTGGAGATGGTCTTAGTTGTTTGATATAAATATGACGCTTGTAACGAAATATATAGTTTACTGAAAAAATATTCTGACAATTAATGAGCATTTAATTTTAAAAATCCTTTTAAGTACGATATTAGTAGGTAATTTATTTCTAACTATTTTCTAAAAAAATGATAAAATATAAGTTAAAGATTTATTATATGCTTTTTTATAATTTGGTGATTTAAGACTTAAAAGAACTTTATTCTAACATTTTCTGCGATCGATTAGTATTTATTTCATATTTTGCTTAATTTTATGAACCTGTTACTTATGGCATATGGAAATATTCTCGCTAAACGGCCTTTTTTAAAATCGGGAGTACCGTTTTATATGAAATGACCATTTTGCCCTTGAGAGGTTTTAGAAAACTTTCAAAATCCGCTTTAAAGCATAAGTTACATTTTTTTTATGTCTCATAAAATTATGGAAAACAAAACTACAGTTTTCCTTTACGATAAAATCTATTTTATCAAAACTTTACAGTTTTGACTCATAACTTGAAAATATTTAAGATTATGCCCTTGGCGCGTTTTTCTTTCTTTTTTTGATATAAACTTTTAATCCTTTCAAACTTAAAACCTATAGTTACTCACTGCCCACAACAGTACAAGAAACTAACATTTTCTTAGTTATAATCCGGTTTCACACGGTTGTATAGTTTTGGCCTAAAACACAAAAATCTTGACATTTTTGCCCCTAAGACCAAAAACAACCGTCTTATACTAAAACGTTCAGTTTTTCACAATGATTAAAACTTCTTTAAACTCTTTAGCCTAATTAAAACCATTCCAAGACATTTAGCATGATTAAAATTTCGTAAAATTCATCACTTAAAAACCGTGTAGAATTTTGGCAACTGTCCATGCTACCTTAACAATTGCAATGAGCTCTACAACTTTTGTGTTTTAATTTTCTAAAATTCCAATGTTGAGGTGGACTTTTTGACTGATTTTTAAATTTGACGAACTTTTGCAAATCTTTGCAATTTAGTCCTCTTGGAATTTTATAAAACTTTATTCATAAAATTGTTGCCTCATTGTTTTGGCAAATTCTAGACTTCACTTAGAGAGTAAATTGGCCTCTAAGGCCCTCAAAAACATCATTTCATAAAAACTATTTAAACTTGTATGTGGTTGTCTGTGTCTGCTCACTTTCAATAGTCTTGGATTAGTTGATATATAGGTAATGAAGAAATACAGTGTCTTAGATTCTTGGACTAAGCATGTTTTGTTGGAAAAATAGCACGCAATAAAATTTTAAAAATTTTATATCAGAGTATTTTTTAAAACACAAGTTTGACAGGCTATATGTATAAATTAATCAAATCTTACTAACCTTTATATGCTAAAGAACTCCCACAATCCGTGAAGAGAAGTAACATTCCAGAAGAGCCTCAACCAACTGGTTTTCTTTGCTATTCTCTATCCATAATCAGAGTGAGTGTGGGCTCATGTTGTTTAGCCTTTCCCTGGTAACTCTCCTTCCAAGCAATTGAGAGAACCTAAAGCTAGTGTTCGTGATTTGTAAACAAGAGCTTTTAGGAAGTTTTTAGAATCTCACCAATAGAGTTTCGCTCTTAATCTCTTAATTGATCTAAATAATAATGAGACTCACTCTCCTTTTATAGAGGTTGGGCCCATGAGTCAATCTTTATCAGATAAGGCCTCAAAAATTTGAATTAGAATCAAATTCTGAACAATATCTAATGAAATCCACGTGAAAATGCTTGATCTTTTTTTCATGTGGTTGGCATGCTGATTTGTCTAACCGGCATGCCAAACTTGCTCCATCTGCAGGCCGAACCTGAGTATCGGTGTGCCAAACTTGCGATAAAAAATCTCAATGAATCTTTTATTTTTCACCCAAGATTCTATAGGATAAAGTCTCAGTTTTAATTCAAATAGCCCAATAGAAAAGTTATCTAATTAAAACAACTTTATCTAGATAATCTATAGGAAAATAAATAAATTTCTGATAATTTAATAAGTTTATCTTGAATTAATTCAAAATTAATACAACTGATAAACATACATGAATTATCCGTTTTCGATAATTCAACAAGTTTATCTTGAATTAATTTTATCACAAAATTAATTCAACTAATAAACAACCATGAATTATCTGATTTTACCAAATTTTAGCCAATCTGATAAATCTGACATAAGTCACCAATTATTGAAAAAGCACACCGTATTGTTACAAGATTTTTGTGAGCTAGCAAAGGGGACCAAATTGACCTATATAGTTCAAGCTCTCGATAATTATGAAGCCCAATATCCTAGATATACATTTCATAATTATCAACTCCAACGTTACTCCACTAAAAACTTGGAGATGCACCATCGAACTATATAAAATTACGAAGCCCGTATAGCTAAGTCTCTATGACATATCATAGTGTATCGTATCCCCATAGGATTATCCATAATCGGCTTAAGGACAAATTATGTCTTACCTTCTTGATTATTTTTATCTTACATTCCATTATCTCACCATCGGAAAACTTATCATCCAAAGATGGTATACCATTCGGTTACACCTATGTATCCAAATGGTTGAGCGCTTCAGTTTTTCAATCACAAGATAACACATATAAGAGGATATCACCACTCCTAAAGAGGAGCTATGGATTCCATATCTATGAATAACAGGTCTACACCATCATGAGTCATACCTCTAACGTACCAACATACATACCACTGTTAAAATGTATGTGTCACCCTTTGGTACATCAAAAGATACAAGTCAAGACAACAAGCCTACTATTCATCTCAAGATTAAGATACAATACAAACGATTGTCTAAAGTGAATTGATTTGTCGAGATAGAATTATTAATCCAAATCAATTTACTTTATGTCCCGATCTAACACATGTCACCTATGACAATGTGCCAATGTTTCTATTCACGAAGTCCACATCCGATGGTCAAGACAAACCATCTCTCAATAGGGATATGACAACATAACAATCTTTACATGAATAAAGCGCCCAACTTTATTTTCTCGATTGCAGATCTTATGATTTACACCGTCACCTTAAGAATCGTGTCTTCTACATAATCTGTCCATCATATGCTCAATTCTTAAAGGTTTAGACCGACAGTCTCAGACTTTTATGTGCTTAATATACATTCAACAAATATGAACATAAAGAGGACAAGTTTGGTATATAAATAATAAATAAATTCTTTATTGATAAAAATATCTCCAAAAATGTATTACATTTTTACTCCTTAGGGCATACACGTCTAACATGTTTCTGTCGACTTATTGAAGTATCCTTTGTCGTTGTTTCAAGGTGATTACTTCCAGCCAATATGTGTTTCAGACAAAGGTAATTCGTTGCTTGATCATAAAGTTTTTTTTTATGATTCCAAGCGTGACAGGATACAATATTTGTTGAATAGACCACTATTGGGCACACAATAAAACTACTATTGTATTAAAATAGTAAATAAATTAAGACCATTTAAAGAAAGAATTACAATACCTAAAAAGTAACACTCTTTCTCACTCTTTAGAGACAATCTTTATAACACTTATAAAACTACTCTTTAAAGAACTCTTTAAAAAAAAAACAATTCTTATTGTTTCTGCTACTTCTGCTTGATGACTACCAAGGCAAGTAAGGATCGTATTAGTAATATAATCAAGCTAACTAGAACCATACAAATATTAAAGGCTATTTTATCAATAGCCGTACACATAGCCTCTAGAATTATCAAATGATAATTGTATATAGTTGTTGCACCGAACTTAGAAGCTTCTTCACGTTGGACTTATAGGCTTAAGAGCTTATGGGCTTATAGGCTAGTGATGATATTTCAATACTCTCCCTCAGCACCAGCTTCCACTTGTTGTACCATGCCAAGATGCTAACAAAAGCTTTCAAAGTTGTTGGCACTCAAATCTTTTGTGAACAAGTCTACAACTTGATCATCCGTCTTGATTTGCCTCATCTTATTTATTTTTGCAGTACTTTTTCTTTAATAAAATGATAGTGCACTTCAATATATTTAGTTCTTGCATGAAAAACTAGATTTTCTGCTAAGCGAATTGTCGACTGATTTATCACAGAACAGTTGAATTGCATAGTCAACTATGTTTGACGTAGATCTTTGAACAGTTGAATCAGCTATGTACTTATTAGAAAAGTAGTACGCAGCAAAATTTTAAAATTTTTTATACCAGAGTATTTTTTAAAACACAAGTTTGACACATTATATGCATAAATTAACTAGATCTTACTAACCTCATTTGCCGAAAAGCTCTTGCAGTCTGTGAAGAGTATAACGTTCTAGAAGAGTCTCAATCAACTGGTCTTCTTTGCTATTCTCTATCCACGACCAGAGTGCATGTGGGCACACGTCGTACAACTCTTCCTCGGTGACTCTCCTTCCAACCAATTGAGAAAACCCAAAGCTACAGTTCGTGATGTGTGAACAATAGCTCATAGGGAGTTTCAGAGTCTCACCAGCAGAGTCTCACTCTTATTCTCTCAATTGATCTAAATAACAATGAGTTTCACTCCCCTATTTATAGAGGTTGCGCCCAGGGGTCAGTCCTTATCAGATAAGACCTCAAAAATTTGAATCATAATCAATATTAGATAAAATCAACATAAAAACATGTGATCTATTTATCGTTCGGTCAACAGGCCGAACTTACTCCATCGATAGACCGAACTTGAAGATCGGCCTGCTGAACTTATAATAAATGATCTCTGCGAATCTTTTATTTCCCACTCGAAATTCTTGGGATAAAGCCTCAGTTTTAATTCAAATAACCCAATAGAGAATTTATTTAATTAAAGCAGTCATATCTAGATAATCTCTAGGAAAATCAATATTCTTGATAATTCAACAAGTTTATCTTGAATTAATTATTCAAAATTAATCCAACCGATAAACTGACATGAATTATCTTACCCCAATAATTCAACAAGTTTTTCTTAAATTAATTTTCACAAAATTAATTGAACCGATAAATAAACATAAATTACCTGATCCTATCAAATTTTCAGCCAATCTGATAATTTGACACAAGTCACTAATTATTAGAAAAGCACGCCGTATCATTACAAGATTTTTTATAAGCTAGCAAAAGGGACCTAATGGACTTATATAGTTCAAGCTCCTGATAATTATGAAACCCAATATCCCAGATATACATTTCATAATTATCAACTCTAACGCTATTCTACTAAAAGCTTAGAGCTGCATTCTCGAACTATATAGAATTACGAAGCCCGTATAGCTAAGTCTCCATGACATATCATAATGTATCATATCCCTATAGGATTATCCATATTCAACTTAAGGATAAATTCTGTTTTACCTTCTCGATTATTTTTATCTTACGTTTTGTTATCTGACCATCAAAAAACTTACCATCCAAATACAATATACCATTCGGTTACACCTATGTATCCAAATGGTTGAGCGCTTCAGTTTTTCAATTACAGGATAACACATTTAAGAGGATATCAACTACTCCTGAAGAGGAACTATGGATTCCATATCTATGAATAACAAGTCTACGCTATCAAGAGTCATGCCTCTAACGTACTGGCATGCATGCCAATATAAAATGTTGATGTCACCTTTTGGTACATGAAAAGATATAAGTCAAGACAACGGGCCCACTATTCATCTATGGATTAAGATACAATACAAATGATTGTCTAAAGTGAATCAATTTGCTGAGACAGAATTATTAATCCAAATCCGTTCACTTTATGTCCTGATCTAACATATCACCACCTATGACAATGTGCCAATGTTTCTATTCACAAAGTCTACCTCCAATGGTCAAGACAAACCATCTCCTGTTAGGGATATAGACAATATAATAATCTTTGCATGAATAAAGCGCCTAACTTTATTCCCTCAATTACAAATCTTATGATTTAGATTGTCATCTTAAGAATCGTATCTTCCACATAATCTGTCCATCATATGTCCAACTCTTAAAGGTTTAGACCGATGGTCAAAAACTAGTGTTTGCTTAATATATATTCAACAAATATGAATGTAAAGAGGACAACAATTTAGTATATAAATAATAAATAAATTCTTTATTGATAAAAATGTCTCTAAAAACATATTATATTTTTACTCCTTAGAACATACATGTCTAACAGTACTCTCTTAAGCTGCCATTGTTGCTGCTTAGTACTCTGCTTTTGTGGTCGACAAAGATACAATCAGTTGTCTTTTGTTACGCTAAGAAATTGTTCCTAAGCCAAGCTTAAAGACACATCTAGTGGTTGATCGATGAGTGTCGTAATCTCATGTGTAGCCAGTGTCGCAACAATAAACTATCTTGTAGTCTTCACTTTTCTTGTACAAAAGACCATAGCCCATTGTACCTTTGACATATCTCAGAATTCGTCGAATTACTTCTAATTGAGGCTTCTTTGGACTTTGCATGTATCGACTCATCATGCCAACTCCATAAGAAATATCAGGTCAAGTCAAGGTTAAGTAGATTAAACCACATACCAATTGTCGATACATTATCATATCTGCCAAATCTTTTCCTTCATGTGCACACATCTTAACATTTGGTTCCATCAAGTGTCAAGATTAGCTTGCATTCAAGCATCCCAAACTTCTTCAATAAATGTTCGGCATATTTCTGCTAACAGAGAAATATTCCTTCCTGTGTATAATCAACCTGTAGGCCAAAAAAGTGCTTAAGCTGGCCAAGCTCTTTCATTTAGAAGTGCACAGATAAGTTCTCCCTTGTGTTGGAAACAAAGTGCGCAGCGGAATTTTAAAAATTTTTCATCAGAGTATTTTCCAAAACACAAGTTTGACATGTTATATGTATAAATTAAACAGATCTTACTAACCTCAGTATGCCGAAGAACCTCCGCGACCTGTGTAGAGAAGTAACGTTCCAGAAGAGCCTCAACCAACTGGTCTTCTTTGCTATTCTCTATCCACAACCGGAGTGAGTGTGGGCTCACACGTACAGCTCTTCCACCGGTGACTCTCCTTCCAACCAATAGAGAGAACCCAAAGCTAGTGTTCGTGATTTGTGAACAAAAGCTCTCAGGGAGTTTTCAGATGCTCACTAGAAGAGTATCACTCTTAATCTCTCAAATTGATCTGAGTAAATCATTAGACTCACTCCCTTTTTATACCTATTGGTCCTTGGGGTCAGTCCATATCAGAATAGGTCTCAAAAATCGAAAATAGAATCAAGTTCGGATCAATATCTGATAAGATACGCGTGAAAAACGCGTAATCTTAGCTGTCGCGGTCGGCATGCCGAACTGTGAGATAGGCAGGCCGAACTGGCCAGTTCGGCAGGCCGAACACGTCATCCGGCATGCCGAACTGCCGAGAAAAAATCTCCGCGAATCTTTTATTTTCCACCCGAGATTCTAAAGGATAAAGTCTCAGTTTTGATTCAAATAGCCCAATAGAAAAGATATCTGATCAAAACAAACTTTATCAAGATAATCTCTAAGAAAATAAATCAATTCACAATAATTCTACAAGTTTATCTTGTTCTAATTGTCCAAAATTAAAACAACCGATAAACAGACAAGAATTATCCGAACGCCATAATTCAACAAGTTCATCTTGAACTAATTTCTTACATAATTAATTCAACCGATAAACAGACATGAATTATTTGATTCTTATAAATTTTAAACCAATCTGATAAATCCGACATAAGTCACCAATTATTGGAAAAGCACGCCGTGTCGTTACAGGATTTTGTGAGCTAGCAAAGGGGACCAAAATGGACCTATAAAGTTCAAGCTCATGATAACTATGAAACCCAATATCCCAGATATACATTTCACAATTATCAACTCCAACGCTACTCCACTAAAAGCTTGGAGCTGCACTCTCGAACTTTATAGAATTACGAAGCTCGTGTAGCTAACTCTCCATGACATATCATAGTGTATCGCATCCCCATATGATCATCCATAATCGGCTTAAGGACAAGTTCTGTCTTACCTTCCCGATTATTTTTATCTTACGTTCCATTGTCTCACCATTAGAAAACTTACCATCCAAAGATAGTATACCATTCGGTTACACCTATGTATCCAAATGGTTGAGCGCTCCAGTTTTCCAATTACAGGACAACGCATATAAGAGGATATCATTACTCCTAAAGAGGAGCTATGGATTCCATATCTATGAATAACAAGTCTACGCTACCAAGAGTCATGTCTCCAACGTACCGGCATGCATGCCACTATAGAGATGTGGGAGTCACCCATTGGTACATCAAAAGACACAAGTCGAGACAACGGGCCCATTATTCATCTCAGGATTAAGATACAATACAAATGATTGTCTAAAGTGAATCGATTTGACAAGACAGAATTATTAATCCAAATCAATTCACTTTATGTCCCGATCCAACACATCGTCACCTATGACAATGCGCCAATGTTTCTATTCACGGAGTCCAACTCCGATGGCCAAGACAAACCATCTCCCAAAAGGGATATAGACAACATAACAATCTTTACATGAATAAAGCGCCCAACTTTATTCCCTCGATTGCGGATCATATATTTTAGACCATCTCCTTAAGAGTCGTGTCTACCGCATAATCATCCCATCATATGCCCAACTCTTAAGGTTTAGACTGACAGTCTCAGACTACTGTTTGCTTATCATACATTCAACAAATATGAACGTAAAGAGGACAATATTTGGTATATATATAAATGAATAAATTCTTTATTGATAAAAATGTCTCCAAAAACGTATTACATTTTTACTCCTTAGAGCATACATGTCTAACAATCTCCCACTTGCACTAAGTGAGTAAATACTGCAAATTTCGCATCCCCATAGCTTCCACATGCCTTTCGAAGACTCTCCCAGAAAGTGTCTTCGTAAATGGATCAGCTAAATTGTCCTCTGACGCGATCTTGCACACCGTGACATGCCCGCTCTCAACGAAGTCCTTTATCACATGATACTTCCGATCAATATGCTTACTCTTCTTGTGAAATCTTGGTTCCTTAGCATTAGCTACCGCCGCACTGTTATCACAGTACAGTGATACCGCTTTATCCATACCAGGAACTACCTCAAGATCCCCAAGGAACTTGCGGAGCCACACTGCTTCTTTCGAAGCATCACTAGCCGCCACATACTCGGCCTCCATCGTTGAATCCGAAGTGCAATCTTGCTTCGCACTTCTCCAACTGATGGCACCGCCACCCAGAGTAAACATAAACCCTGAAGTCGATTTCCTAGAATCCAGGCAGGATTGAAAATCCGAATCAGTGTATCCTAGAGGAGTTAAATCCTCACCCGAATACACAAGCATATACTCACGAGTCCTTCTCAGGTACTTGAAAATATGCTTTACCGCAACCCAATGGTTTGGTCCTGGATCCGCCTGAAATCGACTCACAATCCCGACCGCATAGCTAATATCTGGTCGAGTGCAAAGCATGGCATACATGAGACTACCTACTGCCGAAGCATAAGGCACCTTCTTCATGTATTCTCTTTCTTCATAAGACTTTGGAGAGTCTTTCTTAGAAAGAGTAATTCCAGACCTAGATGGTTGCCCACCTTTCTTGGAATCCTGCATTGCAAACCTCCTGAGAATTTTATCTATGTAGCTGGCCTGTGACAAAGCTATCATTTTGTTCTTCCTATCCCGAAAGATCTGGATACCGAGAACAAAATTAGCCTCACCCAAGTCCTTCATGTCAAACTGCTTGGTCAACCATAATTTGACCGATGACAACGCCCCAACGTCATTGCCAATTAGCAGAATGTCATCTACATAGAGTAGTAGAAAAACCACCTTCCCATTCTTAATGTGTTTGTAAACACATGGTTCATCCACATTTTGTGAGAACCCATAAGTCTTGATCACTTGATCAAATCTTATGTTCCAAGAACGAGAAGCCTGCTTAAGTCCATAAATAGACTTTAGCAACTTACAAACCTTACCCTCTTGACCCGTGACCTTGAACCCGTCTGGTTGTTCCATATAAATGGACTCATCAAGATAGCCATTCAGAAAAGCCGTCTTGACATCCATCTGCCAAATCTCGTAGTCGAGAGCGGCAGCTATGGACAAGAGAATCCGGATGGACTTAAGCATGGCTACAGGCGAAAAGGTTTCCTCATAATCGATTCCTTCCTTTTGCGTATAACCCTTAGCTACCAGTCTAGCCTTAAAGGTTTCGACCTTTCCATCCACTCCTCTTTTCCTCTTGTAGATCCACTTACACCCTATGGGTTTTACCCCTTTGGGAAGATCCACAAGCTCCCAGACCCGATTAGTCTCCATAGACTTCATCTCAATGTTCATGGCCTCTGTCCAGAGTCTTGAATCAACATCCTCCATAGCTTCTGCGTAAGTATAAGGATCCCTGTCATGTTCATCCGGTTCAGCCAAAAAGACCTCCCCATTGAACATATACCTCTCAGGTTGACGCCCGATCCTCCCACTACGCCGAAGCCCCTGAGGTTGTTGTTCAGGTTTGTTTGGTTTTTCTACACCGATCGGAATGGTTTCGTTCGGAACCTCCGGAGTAAACGGATTACCCCTCAACTCCTCAAGCACCACTTTGCTTTGAGGTTTAAAGTCGTTCATGTAACTCTCCTCAAGGAAAGTTGCATTAGTTGAAACCACGACTTTATTTTTCTTTGGGTTATAAAAATAACCCCCTTTAGTCCCTTTTGGATATCCTACAAACACGCAAACTTCTGAACGTGCTTCCAACTTATTCGGATCCTTAAACAGGACATGAGCTGGACATCCCCATATGCGAATATGGTTTAAGGATGTCTTCCGTCTTGTCCACAACTCGTGAGGAGTTTTAGGGACCGATTTTGAAGGCACATTGTTCAAAAGATAACATGCGGTTTGTAGTGCATATCCCCAAAAGGATAAAGGCAATGATGAATAACTCATCATGGACCGAATCATGTCCAACAAAGTCCTATTCCTTCTCTCCGCTACGCCATTCTGCTGCGGAGTGCCCGGCGCAGTCAAATGGGATAAAATCCCATTCTCTAACAAGTGTCCCAAGAACTCATCAGAAAGGTATTCTCCACCTCGATCTGATCGAAGTGCCTTTATGGGTCTACCCAATTGCTTTTCCACTTCAGCCCGAAACTCCCTGAATTTATCATAAGTTTCGCTTTTGTGGTGCATTAGGTACACATACCCATATCTAGAGTAATCGTCAATGAAAGTAACGAAGTACTCATACCCTCCTCGTGCCCGGATGTTCATCGGTCGCAAACATCACTATGCACAAGTTCTAGAACCCCTTCGGCCCTATTGCCCTTAGACCCGTATGGTCTTTTGGTCATTTTACCCTCCAAACAAGACTCACATTGAGGTATAGATTCCACCTTTAAGTGACTTAAAGGTCCATCCCTTACCAACCTTTGAATCCTATTCAGGTTAATATGGCCAAGGCGCAAATGCCAAAGATAAGTCTTATTAGAGTGAGAAGTTTTAAGTCTTTTTGAGTCATTATCATTTATCTCAGCATTAAGCAATAAGTCCATCTTAGGTTTGATAAAATATAGATTATTTTGCATCCATCCAGAACAGATAAAAGATTTGTTTTTACGAATCACCACTTTTTCATTAAAAGATACCACGTAGGAGTCTTTAAATAAAGAAGATACAGAAATTAAATTCCTTTTAAATTTAGGAACATAAAAACAATCTCGCAAAATTAAATTCCTATAATTATCAAAATAAAGATGGACATCTCCCACTGCTTCCGCTGAGACCAAGGATCCATCCCCCATCCGAAGCGTTAAGTCTTCACGAAGTAGACTTCTCGTTTCTTTGAATCCCTGCAGAGAAACACAAACATGATTAGTTGCACCAGAATCTATGACCCAAATGTCACTGGATTCCTCAACCAAACAAGTTTCTAAATATAGAAGATCACACCTACCTCCCTTAGAAAGGAAGTCCTTGCAATGCTTCTTTATATGCCCGACCTTACCACAAAAGAAGCACTTAAGCTTCTTTGGGTTCTTCTTCTTCTTCTTCTTGCTCTTGGTAGCAATAGGAATAGAAGACTTCCCACTCTTGGCCCGTTGTTTCTTTCCATTCCCAGAGTTAGGATTGGAACCAGAAGCAGCTACCAAATTGGCCTCTCCACCAGCAGGAGACTCCCTGATCAGCAGTTCAAACTCCTGTAACTGTTTCATCAATTCTGTTAAGGTCATATCCCGTCTATTGCTCAAATTAAAAGTAGCTCTAAACGGAATAAATTCCTTAGACAGAGTCTCAAAGACCATAGTCATCTGAGTTTCAGCATCGATGTCGGCTCCATTGGTTTGAGCCTCAGCGAGGTAACCCATGACCAACATCATGTGCTCCTTTACAGATGTCCCCGGTCTCTGTCTACAGTTTAAGAGTTTCCGAAGCGCCCCTTGCCGCTTTGTTATGGCCTGGCCTCCAAACATGTCCTCAAGATTATCCAAGATCTGCTTCGCAGTCTCATAATCCTGATGTTGAGCCTGCAGCACGTTATTCATGCTAGCCATAACATAGCAGCGGGCCTGATCATTAGCATCTTTCCAGCGTTCGTACGCTTGGAATTGCTCATTACTTGAGTCTCCCGTAGGCTCGGGAGGACAAGGAGTTGTCAGTACATACTTCAGTTTCTCAAAGGATAGGACGATGTCCAGGTTCCGTTTCCAATCATTATAGTTCTCACCGGTTAATTGGTTTTTGTCAAGTATCGATGATAAAGCGTTTTTAGACATTTTCAATCTACAATAAAGAATCATATACCAAACATAAGCAAACATATTTAATAATTTAGTAAGATAACACAATCATGTAAAATCATACAAATGTGTTTGTGTGTCAAAACCTTGAAAATATCACAACCTTACAACGATAATTCCCAACTCAGAATTCAACAAGCTCCTAGGGGAGTCATGCCAAATTCAATCAGGAACACGGATCCCCTCCTGATTAATATATGCCATCCAGGACCCGTATGATCCAGCATATACTAATAATCGTTTCTTTGGCCATTAATTTTATTAACAGAGCTCCTAGGGGAGGTTAATAATAAAGTTAACGTGAGTGTATAACCACCGTTTCAATATTTTATCCATGATTTATAATCACCACCTAGGGGTGTGCAACCATAAATCATACTAAAATACCTTATCCTTTCAGAGATCCAATCTGGTACATGATAGAAATCCCTTCCTATGGGTTGGGACCATCATGTTCTTCCTATGGACCAACGATGGAGGCCTTAGGTTCTCTCTTCGAAAACCTTCTCTCACTCAATCTTTTGAAGTCAAGGTTTTATTTTAAAAATTATGCATGAACAATTTTAATATGAGCGGCACTCCCTATTCTATATGACATGTTATCAATATACATGGTAAATCATATTATAATGCAGACAAGCAAAGCAATCAAGCAAAGCTACAAGCATAATAATAATAACCGTAATATTATGGTTCCACCCTAGAGAATAGAAAAAATAAGATTACAAGAGAATAATCGAGACATTTATCGATTCTTCATCCTTGAATCCTTAAGCTGTATCCTTCTTCATGTAATATCCATCTTCAAGTCCTCAATCCCGTATGAATCGAACACTTCATATTTCCGGTCATATCCAAATTTAATGTTTCTCAGAATCGTCCCAAAAATAAAATTAAAACTGCACTAAAAAATCGCACCTTTTTCTGGACGCCTGGCAGCTCTCGGTCGGCAGGCCGATCTGGGTGATCGGTCTGCCGATCATGGTGGTTCGGCCTGCCGAACATGAAGGTTCGGCCTGCCGGCAGAGCACCAAAATTTCTGCCCCACTGTCGGCCTGCCGGACCGTACGTCCGGCCTGCCGATCTGTGACCTTCGGCCTGCCGAACTGTGAGGTCCGGCATGCCGACCGAGCAGAAAACCCTCAATCCAGAAAATACAATTTTAATGCAATTCATCAATTTTATTTTCAACAATTCAAAAACATAAAATTAGAGACTCAGGAAATACCTGGAGGCGCCATCATCTATCTTCAAGATCCGACTTCTCGTTCCGTCTTCTCCGAATAATTATTTAATTACAAAATTCTTACAAATTAAATAATAATTCCTAGACGGAGATGATAGTCCGCCATCTAATTACATGAAAAACCTAGATACACATTCTAACCTCTAAGGAACCATAACCGGTATTAATTAATTAATAAATAATTAAACAACAATTTAATCAACCATAATTAATTAATAAACATCCACCATATAATCCATGACAACATATATATTATATAGAAACCTAGAGTGCCATCTCTCTATAAAATTTAATTCAAGCATTGGAGAGATTAAGATCACAAAATTTATGCATATAACATGATCACAAACTTGCAAATTTATGTAAAAACCTCGGCTCTGATACCAATTGTTGGAAACAAAGTGCGCAGCGGAATTTTAAAAATTTTTCATCAGAGTATTTTCCAAAACACAAGTTTGACATGTTATATGTATAAATTAAACAGATCTTACTAACCTCAGTATGCCGAAGAACCTCCGCGACCTGTGTAGAGAAGTAACGTTCCAGAAGAGCCTCAACCAACTGGTCTTCTTTGCTATTCTCTATCCACAACCGGAGTGAGTGTGGGCTCACACGTACAGCTCTTCCACCGGTGACTCTCCTTCCAACCAATAGAGAGAACCCAAAGCTAGTGTTCGTGATTTGTGAACAAAAGCTCTCAGGGAGTTTTCAGATGCTCACTAGAAGAGTATCACTCTTAATCTCTCAAATTGATCTGAGTAAATCATTAGACTCACTCCCTTTTTATACCTATTGGTCCTTGGGGTCAGTCCATATCAGAATAGGTCTCAAAAATCGAAAATAGAATCAAGTTCGGATCAATATCTGATAAGATACGCGTGAAAAACGCGTAATCTTAGCTGTCGCGGTCGGCATGCCGAACTGTGAGATAGGCAGGCCGAACTGGCCAGTTCGGCAGGCCGAACACGTCATCCGGCATGCCGAACTGCCGAGAAAAAATCTCCGCGAATCTTTTATTTTCCACCCGAGATTCTAAAGGATAAAGTCTCAGTTTTGATTCAAATAGCCCAATAGAAAAGATATCTGATCAAAACAAACTTTATCAAGATAATCTCTAAGAAAATAAATCAATTCACAATAATTCTACAAGTTTATCTTGTTCTAATTGTCCAAAATTAAAACAACCGATAAACAGACAAGAATTATCCGAACGCCATAATTCAACAAGTTCATCTTGAACTAATTTCTTACATAATTAATTCAACCGATAAACAGACATGAATTATTTGATTCTTATAAATTTTAAACCAATCTGATAAATCCGACATAAGTCACCAATTATTGGAAAAGCACGCCGTGTCGTTACAGGATTTTGTGAGCTAGCAAAGGGGACCAAAATGGACCTATAAAGTTCAAGCTCATGATAACTATGAAACCCAATATCCCAGATATACATTTCACAATTATCAACTCCAACGCTACTCCACTAAAAGCTTGGAGCTGCACTCTCGAACTTTATAGAATTACGAAGCTCGTGTAGCTAACTCTCCATGACATATCATAGTGTATCGCATCCCCATATGATCATCCATAATCGGCTTAAGGACAAGTTCTGTCTTACCTTCCCGATTATTTTTATCTTACGTTCCATTGTCTCACCATTAGAAAACTTACCATCCAAAGATAGTATACCATTCGGTTACACCTATGTATCCAAATGGTTGAGCGCTCCAGTTTTCCAATTACAGGACAACGCATATAAGAGGATATTGATAAAGGCTAAACTGTACATGTTTTTAGTCCATATTTAGGCCATTATTGTTGGGTTTTAGGATAATTTCATGGATTTCTTGCACTTGATCGGTTTATATGTTGTTTTCAGGTTCTAGCTAAAGCAATGAGAGCATAAGGAGGAAATTCGGAGCAGTTTGGAGGAAATTCGGAGCAGTTTGAAGCCTTTCTGACCAAAGCTGAGAAGAACACGGTTTGGTACACGTCCGTGTACGTTGCCGTGTACCTCTCGGGTATATGAGACATAATACACGATCATAAACACGGCCGTGTTAGAGGCCGTGTACCTTACGGATTAACCAACACTCGTAAAGCCGTGTACGAGCTTGTTCAGCGACTTAACAGAGACACGCCCGTGTTGGTTAATACACGCCCGTGTTGGTTAGTACACGCCCGTGTAAGATCTGTCTGAGACCGTGTCGAAGGCCGTGTTCCATCCAGAAGTCGAATTTCGCTCTATAAAAGGGGCAGGACCTGTCAATTGAAGGGGGGCCGCCGTCATTCTGCAGAAATAAACCCTAGAGCAGCAGAGAGGAGGTGAAAGAGAAAGAGGAACACTCCAATAAGCGCCCATCGATCAATTCAAGTTGGATTGTATTAGAATCAAGAGAAGTTGTCATGATTTCAATTATTCTTTGCAGTTCACTGAATTGTAGTGCAGTTATTTCACTGATTATGAGCTAATTTCTTTAATACCTAGATAGGATGAACCCTAGAACGAATATTGTTATTTGATCCTTAATTATTTTAATTTATTCTTCGAGTTCATTGAGATTCAATTATGTGTTCTTTATTATTATTGAATTGATAATTTCCGGTGTATTAATTCATGTTTGATATCATACAATTGTGATTGAGAAATCCTATGTTTGATTTGATCTTGCATAATTGAAAGGAGTTGCACGTAATTCTAGAGATAGAACAACGTAAATCTTCCGGATTAGGGTCAAACCTAATAGAGAGACTCATTGATTGTTGAATGCAATTCTGGGGGTTTTAATTAGGAAGAGATTCCAATTAATCAACCTGGGGTTAGTTGTTAATATGCTTGAGGAAGATATTAGCATAATTAAGGAGTTTCCACGGTCCAATGATTAGTGGATAATTTGATATATTAAGGATTGGATGCAATAGACGTTTTAGGGGGATTCTTGTCTAGGTATTGTTGGTTTAGATTGATTTCATCTTAATCTTCTGCTGTTTGGAGTTGATTTTGTGTTGGATTGATTTAATATAATTTCTATTTAAATTACTTAAGTACAATTCAATTGTTTATAGGATAGATAATAAGAAAAGAGTTAGTACCAGTACTCGTTAGTCCTTGTGGGATCGACACTCGATACTGTTATCCACTATACTATAGAAACCGATAGGTACACTTGCCTAGAAGGTCTATAGGGTAGAAGATTGACCGTACCAAGTTTTTGGCGCCGTTGCCGGGGACTAGGATATTAGGAACACTTAATTCCTATTAATCTATCCATTCTTTTGTTTTAATTTATTGTATTTCTTTATTTCTTTATTATTATTTTTATATTTCTTTATTTAATATATAAAATATTATTTCAGGTACTTGGATCAGTTTATGACCCGAAACAGTCAATCTGAGTTCTTTGAAGAAGACCCTGAGATTGAAAGAACAACTCTTCGAGCTCTTAGAATCAGGCGTTTACAGAGACAAGAAGAGTTAGTACAGGAACTAGTCATGGCTGAACCAGAGCAACAAAGGACTATGTCTGACTATGCAAGACCATCTTTAATGGGGACAGAATCCAGCATTGTTAGACCAGCTGTGGCGGCTAATAATTTTGAGATCAAGCCTAATATTATTCAAATGGTGCAGCAATATGTACAATTTGATGGGCTCCAGGATGAGGATCCTAATGCACACATAGCAAATTTCCTGGAGATCTGCGATACTTTCAAGATCAATGGCGCCACTGATGATGCGATAAGGCTGAGGCTGTTTCCTTTTTCTTTAAGGAACAGGGCTAAGCAGTGGCTGAATTCCCTGCCGAGAGGTTCTATTACTACGTGGAACCAAATGACAGAGAAGTTTCTGTTGAAATACTTCCCACCTGCGAAGACTGCAAAACTAAGGAATGATATCTCTTCCTATGCCCAAATTGATTCTGAGACACTTTATGAGACATGGGAGAGGTTTAAAGATCTTTTAAGGAAGTGTCCACATCACGGATTGCCAACATGGTTACAAGTGCAAACCTTTTACAATGGGTTGAACCCGACAACCAGGCAGATGATAGATGCAGCGGCTGGAGGAACATTGAATAACAAAACACCAGAGGCAGCCCAAGAATTGATAGAAGACATGGCCATGAACAATTACCAATGGCATTCTAATCGAGCGAAGCCTAGCAAATCTGCTGGAATCTATGAAGTTGATGCAATCACAGCCTTGGCTAGGCAAGTCGAAGCATTAAATACGAAGATTGATGGATTATCTGTAGGCCATCAACCAGCTCAAGTCATGCATTGTGACATGTGTGGGGGAGGACATGTGACTGAGGAGTGTCAAGGTTTATCAGCTATGGCTAGACAGACACCAGAGCATGTTGACTATATGGGTAATGCACCCCGACCTCAAAACAACCCCTACAGCAACACATATAACCCAGGCTGGAGGAACCACCCAAATTTCTCTTGGGGAAATCAAGGACAACAAAGAAATAATCCTCCTCCGGGTTTTCAGCAACAACACCTGCCACAAGAAAAGAAGCCTAGCATGGAGGAATTAATGGCTAAATTTATTCAAACATCTGAAAGCCGATTCCAAGCCACTGAAACGTCACTGAGGAACCAAGAGGCTTCTATCCATAACCTTGAGAACCAGATTGGTCAGCTGGCAAAGCTTGTGTCAGAGAGACAACAAGGGAGCCTACCTAGCAACACCGAGAAGAATCCAAAAGAGCAAGTTAAGGCAGTTACCTTGAGGAGCGGTAAAGAACTACGAGTTGAGGAGGAGCAGCAGGGAAAGGAAGAGAATGGCAAGCAATCTGGGGACAAAAAGAAGGGGGATGGAAATTCTAAACCTGTGCAGGGTTTTCAACCCACTATCCCATACCCAGCTAAGCTAAAGAAGGATAAGATGGACGAGCAGTTTAGTAAGTTTCTTGAACTATTTAAGCAACTTCACATTAACGTGCCTTTTGTTGAAGCTCTTTCGCAGATGCCAAGGTATGCAAAATTCCTGAAGGATTTGCTTTCAAATAAGAGGAAGTTGGAGGAGCTGTCAACAGTCACATTAAGTGAGGAATGCTCAGCCATTGTGCAAAACAAGCTGCCCAAGAAATCAAAAGATCCAGGGAGTTTTACTATTCCGTGTCTCATTGGTAGTTTGTCGGTTGATAAAGCATTAGCAGATTTGGGAGCTAGCATTAATCTGATGCCTTACAATATGTTTAAGAAATTGGGGTTGGGAGAGCCTAAACCAACTAGGATGAGCATACAGTTAGCCGATAGGTCAATTAAATACCCTAAAGGCATCATTGAGGATGTGTTGGTTAAGGTAGATAAGTTTATATTCCCTGTGGATTTTGTCATTCTTGAAATGGATGAGGACATTGAAACACCCCTTATTCTAGGTCGACCCTTTTTAGCTACTGCTAGAGCCATTATAGATGTGAGTGATGGTAAGCTAGTCCTTAGGGTTGGGGATGAGGAGGTAATTTTTAAAATACATAATGTCATGAGACATTCTCTAGAAGAGGATGATACTTGTTACTATCTTGACTCTACTGATATTGTCGTTTCTGATTGTTTACAGGAATTGGTCCATGATGACCCTTTGGAGTTATGCCTTGTACAAGGAAGGGAGAAAGACGACGATGATTCGTGCATTAAGGAACAAGTAGCATATTTGGAAGCTGGCGAGCTCATGGTAAGAAAGAAAGAATTTGAAAAGATTGAACAAAGTGGAGAGAAGAGATTAAAACCCTCTATCGAGGATCCACCAGTTCTGGAGCTAAAAGCGTTACCTGCCCATCTCGAGTATGCCTTTTTGGAGAAGGATTCAAAGCTACCAGTCATTATCGCCTCGGGATTGAGGGCGGATCAGAAAGAAAAGTTGTTGGTAGCACTTAAGAAGCATAAAAGGGCGATCGCTTGGAAGATTTCTGACATTAGGGGAATTAGCCCTTCATTTTGCACCCACAAAATCCTAATGGAGGATGAATTCAAGTCATCGGTGCAACCCCAGCGGCGACTCAATCCCAAGATGAAGGAAGTAGTCAAAGCAGAGGTGATTAAGCTCCTCGACGCAGGTATGATCTATCCGATTTCTGACAGCATGTGGGTCAGTCCTGTGCAGGTAGTTCCAAAGAAAGGGGGAATGACGGTGGTACCCAATGAGAAGAACGAGCTGATTCCCATGAGAACCGTCACTGGGTGGAGAGTGTGCATTGACTACAGAAAGCTTAATGATGCCACTCGAAAAGACCACTTCCCACTACCTTTTGTGGACCAAATGCTGGAGAGATTAGCGGGTCACATGTATTATTGCTTCTTGGATGGTCTATCCGGCTATTTCCAAATTCCTATAGCACCAGAGGACCAAGAGAAGACAACTTTCACTTGTCCCTATGGCACATTTGCGTACAGGAGGATGCCTTTTGGGCTGTGCAATGCACCTGCCACCTTTCAAAGGTGCATGATGGCTATTTTTGATGACTTAATAGAAGACATCATGGAGGTGTTTATGGATGACTTCTCTGTGTTTGGCGATTCCTTCGATGCGTGCCTCCACAACCTTGAACGAGTGCTGAAAAGGTGTGAAGAAACTAATCTGGTTTTGAATTGGGAAAAATGCCATTTTATGGTACAAGAAGGCATAGTTTTGGGCCATAAAATCTCGAGCAGGGGAATAGAGGTGGATAGAGCTAAGATTGAGACAATTGAAAAGCTACCACCCCCAACTGTAGTGAAGGCTGTGAGGAGTTTTCTGGGACATGCAGGTTTTTACAGGAGATTCATCAAGGATTTCTCTAAGATTGCCAGACCCTTAACTCAGTTACTCGAGAAAGATGCACCATTTGTCTTTACTCAAGAGTGTTTGGAAGCATTTAACACTCTTAAGGAGAAATTAACTAATGCCCCAATTATGGTCGCACCAGATTGGAACCTTCCGTTTGAATTGATGTGTGATGCAAGTGACTTCGCAGTAGGTGCAGTACTTGGACAGCGGAAGGACAAACACTTTCAGCCCATCTACTATGCTAGCAAGACTTTGACGGACGCTCAAGAGAACTATACAACCACCGAAAAAGAATTGCTAGCTGTCATTTTTGCATTTGATAAATTCAGATCTTATTTAATTTTGTCCAAAGTCATTGTTTATACTGATCATTCTGCATTACGTTACTTGTTAAATAAGGCAGATGCCAAGCCCAGATTGATCAGGTGGATTTTGTTGTTACAGGAATTTGACTTGGAAATTAAAGATAAAAAGGGAGCTGAAAACCTAGCGGCAGATCATCTTTCGCGGTTAGAAAACCCGAGTCTAGAAAAGCTGATAGAAGAGGACATCGATGATGCATTCCCTGAAGAACGTTTATACCATCTGACAGAGGTAAGGACAGGTGAAGTCCCTTGGTTTGCAGATTTTGCTAATTATTTAGCTGCTGACATCCTTCCTAAAGGGCTTTCTCATCAGCAAAAGAAGAAATTCTTTTCTGATTTGAAGCATTACTTTTGGGAGGATCCCTACTTGTTTAAGATCTGTGCAGACCAAATCATTAGGCTATGTGTTTCGCAATTGGAGGGATGGAAGATTTTGCAACACTGTCATGCCGGCCCGGCAGGAGGACATTACCACGCTAATAGGACAGCGCAGAAGGTACTCGAGTCAGGTTTTTATTGGCCTACTTTGTTCAGAGATGCCCAAAGGTACGTCGCGTTGTGTGGTAACTGTCAGCGGTCAGGTAATATTTCTCACCGGGATGAAATGCCCCAAAATTTTATTCTTGTTTGTGAGATTTTCGATGTTTGGGGTATTGACTTTATGGGTCCTTTTCCAGTCTCTTTTGGGAACAAGTACATCCTAGTTGCAGTGGATTATGTGTCTAAGTGGGTTGAAGCCCAAGCTTTACCAACAAATGATGCTAGGGTGGTAGTTAAGTTCCTTAAAAAATTATTCTCTCGATTCGGCACACCTAGGGCAATCATTAGTGACAGGGGCACACACTTTCGTAATGCACAGTTCATCAATGCACTAAAAAAATATGGTGTTACGCATAGAGTTGCAACCCCTTACCATCCACAGACTAGTGGCCAAGTTGAGGTGACCAATAGGGACTTGAAAAGAATCCTGGAAAGAACTGTAGAGCATCATAGGAGAGATTGGTCCATCAAATTAGATGATGCTCTGTGGGCCTATAGGACGGCATACAAGACACCGATAGGGACTACACCATATAGGCTAGTTTATGGAAAAGCATGTCACCTACCAGTAGAGTTTGAGCACCAAGCGTATTGGGCAATTAAATACTTTAACTTTAACTTGGATGTTGCAGGAGAAAAGAGGAAGATCCAGATGAACGAGTTAGAGGAATGGCGTTTGATGGCCTATGAGAACGCAAGGATATACAAAGAGCGTAGCAAGCTATATCACGACAGGAGGATCAAACAAGGGAAAGAATTCAGCGAAGGAGATCAAGTGTTATTGTATAATTCTAGGCTGAAATTATTCCCAGGAAAGCTCAAATCCAGATGGTCAGGACCCTTTACGGTCAAGCAGGTTTTCCCGTACGGTACCGTTGAAGTAACACATCCAGAAAAAGGCACGTTCAAGGTGAATGGACATCGCCTCAAGTTGTTCCTGGGGGGAGAGTTTGATAACTTTCAAGGGGAGGAGTTCAACCTTCACATCAACTAGTGGATGAAAGTGAATGCGTCAAGCTAAAGACACTAAACAAGCGCTTCTTGGGAGGCAACCCAAGGGTTTTCTTTCTCGTTTCCCTTATTTCATGTTTCCTTTATCTTTAGGTTTAATTTTCATTAGGCTTTAATTTCTTGTTACTTTTAGTCATTGAAATAAAGCATACCGAGAGGTACACGCCCTTAAACACGCCCGTGTTAGTAGGCGTGTCTGGGGCCGTGCCAAATTTTGCTTGTCAGGTACACGGGGATGTCTTCAAGTCCAAATATGTAGAGTCAACATACCGAGAGGTACACGCCCTTAAACACGCCCGTGTTAGTAGGCGTGTCTGGACCCGTGTGAAGTTTTCTTTGTCAGGTACACGGGCATGTCTTCAAGATCAAATATGTAGGAGTCCAACATACTCGTGATCTTTTCTATATTTACAGTATGAGGGAGAAGGTCGCCATTCACTTGGGACATGCCTGGGCCTGGTACTTGGATAGTCAGGCAAGCAGGCCACGAGCTGGCGCAGTGTGCTGCGGGCCCTACATCACGCGATTGGCTCGCAACCTAGGGCTGTTTAGTCGTCTGCCTCCCTTGACCATTATCTCTCAGATGATACCGATTGACGTGGATACTTTAAGATCCATGGGGATGGTTGAGAGACGACAGGGGCCAGATGGTCCGACCTATGTTCTGACAGGTACACCACCACCTGCAACCGAGGCCGAATCTGAAAGGGAGCACTCTCCTGCACCACCACCGCAAAACCAACAATCGGCCACCCCTTTCCACTCAAACATCGGAAGCTTGAACAGTCAAGTGCTGCCAATACTAAGAAGGACAGTGGCTATGCAGCAAGCTCATTCCTCTCGACTGATACGACTAGAGCGACAGTCGGCCTGGATTGAAGATACATTGACTCGGATGTGTGCTCACCTCGGGATCCCGACTTTACCCAACGTTCGGGTAGCTGATCCCACCGCTAGCGGCCCTGAGGAGCCATCGAGAGCTGGACATGTGGATCCCGAGCCTCCAGCCACTGATGAGTAGTTTATGGAGTCGGCGTCGAATTTAATTCTTCGTCCCGCCAGGAGACCAGGTCTGTTGTTATCCACCGCGTTAATGTTGACTGTACGAGCCTCTGCATTACATACATCTATTCAGGGAAGTACACGTTGACTTGTTCTTATAGCATTTTGATTCCATTTTACCTGTCTATTCCACACTGTTTTCATTATGACATTGAGGCAATGTGCATCTCTAAGTGTGGGGGAGGGATTTTGGCTTTAGTGGAATTTATTTGTGGGAATCGAGCATTTTGTAGTCTTCTTGCATAAAGTAGTCCCTTTTCATTGATTCTTCTGTTTAGAAATCTTAATCTTGTTAAAATGTGTTTCAACATGTTCTCAATGACTGTGATTCCTCAAATTGGATTAAGATACAAGCAGAAAACGACACGAATAGCTAGATTTCTATGAGCTTCATTATAGGCAATTGTTGAGACAGTTAATCTGGGTGAAAATTGCATGCGATTCATACACATGAGCCTAAAATTTGTGAGTATTTGAGCCTATGAGCATTCATCATTATATGCTCCACTCATTTTCTTTCTGGTGTGATTATCATGCATAGTGGGGAGATTCTAGAACTTGCTTTGTTATGCACGTTACTGTTTTAGATGCATTGGAAAGAAGGGTTTTGTCTTGGCTTTTCTTGTTGACCATACTTTAAATCAATTACCCCATCACCATAACTACCAAATACCCCATCACCATAGCCATTGTTTTACACTAAAGGGTTTAGCCAACTGAATCACATGAAAAGCTGATCAAATGGAGTACAGAACCAAGGGTTTATCTGACTAAAGGTGCATAGTATATGTCTAAGCGTCATCTTCTGTTATGCTCGAATATTTTCTTTTCAAGTGCAACATTGTATAAACGAGCATTATTGAGCATTATTGAAGTGTATTCTTTGAGATTGAAAAAAAGAAAAAAAAAAAAAAAAAAAAAAAAAAAAAAAAAAAAAAAAGAGAAAGAAATAAATAAGTAAGAACAGCAGATGATTGTGGTTATTAATGTTTTATGCACCTTACTTGAGCTTTGATTGAAGGTTCCATATACAAGAGAGTCAGGTTCTTGTGTGATTTGGTATAAACAGGTCCTTTATCTTTTATTCTTGGTTAACCTGGGGTCTATTCATTCTATTCTTTCTTTTCACCACCACCCAAACCTTATCGCAGCCATGACAAGGATTCTTTAATTCATGCATCTAATTATAGTGATGTGATATATTAGCAAGCTTATGGTTAAGATTCCTGCTATGCATTGATTTGAGTGTTATGATATCTTCTCTACCCTAAACACTTTGAGCGTTGTATGAGTGAATCCTATGTGAGGATATGAGTCCTATGTTTTTGATTCTGGAAAGACTGTCAACATGATTGCTTATGGATGATTGTTTATAGAAGTTTAGCCTAGGATTGTTGGATTTACTTGTATCTTAATTTGGTTTAGAAATCATAGTAGGAGGGATTATGGAGAGATGCATTGAGATAAGAGAGAGAGGGATATTTAGAAGGTTTTATGATTTGGAACTATTATTTGCTTGAGGACAAGCAAATACTTAAGTGTGGGGAGATTTGATAAAGGCTAAACTGTACATGTTTTTAGTCCATATTTAGGCCATTATTGTTGGGTTTTAGGATAATTTCATGGATTTCTTGCACTTGATCGGTTTATATGTTGTTTTCAGGTTCTAGCTAAAGCAATGAGAGCATAAGGAGGAAATTCGGAGCAGTTTGGAGGAAATTCGGAGCAGTTTGAAGCCTTTCTGACCAAAGCTGAGAAGAACACGGTTTGGTACACGTCCGTGTACGTTGCCGTGTACCTCTCGGGTATATGAGACATAATACACGATCATAAACACGGCCGTGTTAGAGGCCGTGTACCTTACGGATTAACCAACACTCGTAAAGCCGTGTACGAGCTTGTTCAGCGACTTAACAGAGACACGCCCGTGTTGGTTAATACACGCCCGTGTTGGTTAGTACACGCCCGTGTAAGATCTGTCTGAGACCGTGTCGAAGGCCGTGTTCCATCCAGAAGTCGAATTTCGCTCTATAAAAGGGGCAGGACCTGTCAATTGAAGGGGGGCCGCCGTCATTCTGCAGAAATAAACCCTAGAGCAGCAGAGAGGAGGTGAAAGAGAAAGAGGAACACTCCAATAAGCGCCCATCGATCAATTCAAGTTGGATTGTATTAGAATCAAGAGAAGTTGTCATGATTTCAATTATTCTTTGCAGTTCACTGAATTGTAGTGCAGTTATTTCACTGATTATGAGCTAATTTCTTTAATACCTAGATAGGATGAACCCTAGAACGAATATTGTTATTTGATCCTTAATTATTTTAATTTATTCTTCGAGTTCATTGAGATTCAATTATGTGTTCTTTATTATTATTGAATTGATAATTTCCGGTGTATTAATTCATGTTTGATATCATACAATTGTGATTGAGAAATCCTATGTTTGATTTGATCTTGCATAATTGAAAGGAGTTGCACGTAATTCTAGAGATAGAACAACGTAAATCTTCCGGATTAGGGTCAAACCTAATAGAGAGACTCATTGATTGTTGAATGCAATTCTGGGGGTTTTAATTAGGAAGAGATTCCAATTAATCAACCTGGGGTTAGTTGTTAATATGCTTGAGGAAGATATTAGCATAATTAAGGAGTTTCCACGGTCCAATGATTAGTGGATAATTTGATATATTAAGGATTGGATGCAATAGACGTTTTAGGGGGATTCTTGTCTAGGTATTGTTGGTTTAGATTGATTTCATCTTAATCTTCTGCTGTTTGGAGTTGATTTTGTGTTGGATTGATTTAATATAATTTCTATTTAAATTACTTAAGTACAATTCAATTGTTTATAGGATAGATAATAAGAAAAGAGTTAGTACCAGTACTCGTTAGTCCTTGTGGGATCGACACTCGATACTGTTATCCACTATACTATAGAAACCGATAGGTACACTTGCCTAGAAGGTCTATAGGGTAGAAGATTGACCGTACCAGATATCATTACTCCTAAAGAGGAGCTATGGATTCCATATCTATGAATAACAAGTCTACGCTACCAAGAGTCATGTCTCCAACGTACCGGCATGCATGCCACTATAGAGATGTGGGAGTCACCCATTGGTACATCAAAAGACACAAGTCGAGACAACGGGCCCATTATTCATCTCAGGATTAAGATACAATACAAATGATTGTCTAAAGTGAATCGATTCGACAAGACAGAATTATTAATCCAAATCAATTCACTTTATGTCCCGATCCAACACATCGTCACCTATGACAATGCGCCAATGTTTCTATTCACGGAGTCCAACTCCGATGGCCAAGACAAACCATCTCCCAAAAGGGATATAGACAACATAACAATCTTTACATGAATAAAGCGCCCAACTTTATTCCCTCGATTGCGGATCATATATTTTAGACCATCTCCTTAAGAGTCGTGTCTACCGCATAATCATCCCATCATATGCCCAACTCTTAAGGTTTAGACTGACAGTCTCAGACTACTGTTTGCTTATCATACATTCAACAAATATGAACGTAAAGAGGACAATATTTGGTATATATATAAATGAATAAATTCTTTATTGATAAAAATGTCTCCAAAAACGTATTACATTTTTACTCCTTAGAGCATACATGTCTAACACCTTGTTCTACGAATTTATCCTTCATTGTCTCTAGTGATGATCAAATTATCCACATCACTAGCACCACTACCAACTTTCCTTCTCTAGCTTTACCAAATAAGCTAGAATCTACATGTGCCATAGCATATTTACTTTCTGTAAATAAAACAAAAAAAAAAAAAACTCAACAATCTTACCATACCATGCCCCAGGCGCTTGCTTTAAATCGTAAAATGCCTTTCTCAATTTGCACACATACTCTGGATAAGATCTATCCTTAAATCCCCTCAGTTGAATCATCTAGATCTCTCGATCTTACTCTCCATGCAAAAAGGCATTCTTCGCATCCATCTGTTAGAGTTTCCAGTCTTTACTGGCTTTAAGTGCAAGAAGGACATGTACGGTAGTGATTTTTGCCACTAGACTAAACATCTCATCATAGTCTAGTCCACATTGCTGAGAGACCCTCGAGCTATAACTTGAGATTTATGTCTCTCAATTGCTCCATCTAGGCGGGTCTTGATCTTCTATACCCATTTACAGGAGATGGGCTTAACATCTTCAGCCTTTAGCACTAGATCTCAAGTTTGATTTTGCTCCAACATGGTGATTTTTTCTTTCCTAGCTTTTACCTATTTAGAGCTATGAGATGTTTCTTCATCAATCAATAGCTCTTTAAGACTCTCTTCCTCTACTACAACTGCATTGGTGTATTTGGGATTTGGCCTTCTCACTTCGGTTGACCTTCTAGGTGGTTTTTGTGGACTTGTTGTACCCTCATGACTGGGTCCAACCTCCTCTGTTGGTCTTTGGTATACACCAACCTGCCAAGGACTTGGTACTACCATGCGATCATGATCATTTTCATCTTCAAGGTCCTCAAGTGCTTTTTGACTTGGTCTCACTTCAACTATCTGCTTCCTCATTTTCTCTTGAAGTTGAGGGTAATTTTGACAATTTTAAGTTTGAAAATGGTAAGTTTGAAGGGGTAAAGAATATAATGGTATTACTTCGTACACCTATACCAAAAATAATATCCTCCCATTAAGCCTTTTAGTGGAAGGATTTCAAGAACCATGGTTCTTTCTTGTTTGGTACGAAAGTAAAGTGGAAAAAAGAGACTGGTGGAAAAATTTTAAATTCTTCAAAGAAACTGAATTTAATTTCTCCTAATATTAAGAAACTAAAAGAGAGAAAATATATTGACATGAATGTTGCATCCTTGGCCCCACTCAAGCCCCCATGAGGCCTCGGCCCCTGGCATAATTGGCTCTTATTGCGGCGTAAACGGGCCCAATCATCCGTACTGTCCCCTTTGGGGCCCTCAGGGTTTTCTTTCGCATCCCTCACGTTCGAACCTCAAACCTCCCTTAAGAGGTTCTTATTTCCATCATGAGTATCAATTGTGACGTCCGTAAGGGGGGCGTTACAGGCTTTTACTAGCTCAATTGGTACTCATGATGGAAATAAGAACCTCTTAAGGGAGGTTTAAGGTTCGAACCTGAGGGATGCAAAGAAAACCCTGAGGGACCCAAGGGCCCTAGAGGGGACAGTACGGATGAGTGAGCACGGTTATGCCGCAATAAGAGCCAATTATGCCGGGGGCCGAGGCCTCATGGGCTTTTGAGTGGGGCCAGGGATGCCATAATCAACACCCAGGAAAGCCTTTTCTCTCTCTCTCTCTCTCTTTTTTAACCTAGATTATTACTTTTCTTTTCCTTTTGTTTTCTTTTCCCCTTACAAAAATAGATAAACAAATTCAAAGAGCAATATACTTGAAATCTAATTTTTTATAAAAACAAAATTGACTGAGTAAAAGGTACTATATTTACTAATAAAATAATTAATTTCCTAGTTTTTTATGTGGTCATGTATTTTTAAGTGCTGACCAAAACCCATTTGCAATCTGCCTTTTTCCTGCTCTCTCTCGAGCTATTTCCTCATATATACGTGGGCTTGGTAAAGTCATCTTCCTTGATAGGTTTTTGGATGACCAACTTGCATTGGTTGATTATATTGTTTAAACCTTGTTTTAGGCATCCCTACTTCCTAATTAAAGTACTTTATTTGTCTCTTTATTATGAAGAAAGTGATATTTTGGACAAAGGGAAGCTAGTTGTTGATTAGCAAGATAAGTCGTGTCTTAGTGATAAACTCTAAAGTCCAATCGTTACATAACAAGAAAAATACTTTTACCTAATCAATATATAATTAACTTGTACTATCCCAACTTGTTTTAATACATATACAAGCCAATATTATGTATACATGTGTTGTATATATCTATGACTTTATAGGTGTCCTTTTCATTATGACCAAAAAAGTTCAACACTAATACATAATTGAAGAGCATTCAATCGTAGAAGTTAGCACTAAACTTTGTGATCATTTTGTTTCCACGTACGAAACTCGCCTTTTATATTGATATTTAATTGCTGGATTAGGAATATGATTTGAAGAAGGTTGATTATGCTACGTGGAAATTTCTCGAAACGCTGAGAATGATTAAAATTCTTACATTGATTTTATTTTGGAAAATAATTTTTGAGAAGTGAAAATTTTTAGGATAATATTCTTTCAAACTAATTAGTAAAAATTTAAGTAGAGTATTTATGATAATCGTAACTAAACTGTTAAATAAATATATTAGGAGAGAGGAAAAATAAAAAATATTTAAAGTTTGATAAAACACAAAATCAACAAACGTAACATGTAAATATAGTGACATCAGATGATCTTAAATTTAAGGCAAATATATTAGGAGAGAGGAAAATAAAGAATATATAGAGTTTGGTAAAATACAAAATCAACAAACGTAACATGTAAGTATAGTGACATGAATATATTCTCTCTAAGAAAAATTACGTCTCTATAGTTTCTCCGGCCTTGTAAAAGAGAGTATTTTCACACTTCATTCGTATATGCTGTTCTTTTTTTATTAAAAAAATATTATATGAAGCTTTAACTTGAAGTCCCATTTTGCGCATACATAATTTCTTACTAATCAAAGTACGTCGTTTGTTTCTCCATTGTGGGGTTTTCTTGGAAGTGATATTTTGGACAAAAGGGAAACCAGTCGTTAATTGTCGTGATATGCACATGTATTGATAAACTCCAAACCGACATCCCTGACATATTCAACTTGCAAATATATATATATATATATATATATATATATATATATATATATATATTATACCATTTTCTTCGTGACCAAATTGTCGGCACTAATTGTCATTAACGGGAATTCAATCGGATTACGTCCTCCATTACATCATAATCAAGAGAATTCATCCTCTAGCATAAAAAGTTGCAACCAAGATGCAATTAGAATACACAATTAGACAGGGCAAGGGAAAGGGGCATTTGGTTTCTTTTTTGGAGCTATCAATGGCGGGATTACTCTATGGTACCAATGCGTGTTCTAAACATTACATCCTATCAACATCTCATGAAAATAATATATACACACACACACACAAATATGATAAAAACGTAATAGAGATTCAACGGTTCAAAATAGAGCATAGTTTAATAACCGGCGGAATTCTTTTTTTTTTTTCTTCTTTTAATTCTATAAATTGTGGCTGACAAATTATTTTGAATAGATCAGTTATTAGCTTTGGGAATTGAGCAAGTATAATTACCAATTAGGTATTTATCTTATAATGCCTGAGAAACTTCATTAAATTAAATCTAAAATTAATTTGAATTTAAATAATGAATTTTTTCTGATAAATCGTATTTTGTATAATTATGATAAAATGTGAATTATTTATGAATAATATTAGAGTGCATTGTGTTTATAAATTTTGTGCAATTTGGAGTATTTTTAGTATGCAAATTTTGTGAGCTTAAATACTCAAAATTTATAAAATACTCTATTGGTGAAATTTATATCACATTAATTATAGTTTTGTAGTATAAATTAATAAAGGATAAATATGTTAATTAAAGTAAAAAATCATGCCATAGTCTAAAACAGTATAAAAATTTTCAGTTATCAGTCAGTTAAATTGGCAAAAATTTTTGTGTCTACAATCTATCAATGGATGGAACACAATATAGAAAGACACACAAAAGTAAAAAGGTATACAGTACAGTGTAATTGTACCAATTAAGTACAAACACAGAAATATGAAATACTGTGTTGGGGTTAGAAAAGGCGGGTAAAAAGTAAGTCAGTATATTTTAAACTATTAAAATAAAAATCTTTTCAATTTTACAATAATGGTATAAGTAAAATACAGTGTAAAGTAAATTTACACTATGTAAAAACTAAAGTAGGACCCATTATGTGATACTTAAAAAGAGGAAAATGAACCACATCTTTCCCACTTTTTGTGTCCGGTTTTTACCATAGAATTTGAGTCAAATTTTCACCACAATTAGCTTAAGTGATGACTAAGCTCACGAGTCATCAAAGTTGGAAAAAAATTCTCATTTTAATCCCATCATTTCCATGCAATATTTGAAGAAAAAACTTTTTTTTCCTCCTCTAGAACCGGCAGCCCCTATAAGCTCTCCCTTACAATTATTTTGCTCAAAAACAACCATAAAAATCCATCTTCCAAGCAAGTTCAAGTGTTTGGTTTAAGACTAGCAACTTTGAAGGTAAACTCCAAATTTTCTCTTATGTGTTCTTTGGATTTTCTTTGATTTTTAGGGGGGATATGATGGGGTTTTGTTATGATTTGTATCAAGAAAAGTTAGACAAGATCAAGCCTCTTTATGGAGACTTACCAAACTTATAAATCCTTGGGTAAAATCTTTAATCTATACTTTAAAGTTTTTTTTCCCATTAAATTTGGCATATATTTGTTAAGTGTAGGCTAAAGCATATTAAAACTGTGAGGAACTATATTTTTCAATATGAAAAGCAAGCTTTCTACATAGCTATGACATCAAGTAATTTTATGTTTGAAAGTCTAAAGGGAAATTGGGAACTTTCTGAGGAAAAAACATGTTAAGGGCAAAATCGTTAGAATTTTTGAATTACACGTCAAAACAGTAAAGTTTTGATAAAAGAAATTTTTTCGTGAAAAGAAAGCTGATGTTTTGTTTTTTGCAATTCTTCGAGCACGAGTAGCAAGGAAATGTAAGTTTTGTTTAAAATGGGTGTCAAAAGTTTTCTAAGACCTATCAAGGGCAAAGTGGTCATTTTTATAAATAAGGCTAAAACGGACCCCGAAATACCCAAATTAGGAAAATGCCTATTAGAAGGAATTTTTTTCATAACCATAAGTAACAGGAGGATGAAGAAAAATGAGAAGTTTAGTAAAGTTACAAGATTTACAAAAAACTCGTTAAAAGTAAAATCGTCATTTTTATAAAAACCGCTAAAACAAACATGAGTCTTATGAATTAACAGAACGTCCTAAGACAAAAAATATTCTATATCACATTAAGTAACAAAACAATCGAGTAAGACAGAAAATTTGACTAAGGAACAAATAGGTTAAACAATAAAGAGGTAAATTGATAGGAAATAAGGCTAAGTAAAAAAGAATGAATGGTTAATGTTTAAGTTCTGTTATCGAGCCAATAGGTTGAATGGTTAATGTTTAAGTTCTGTTATCGAGCCAATAGGTTAGTAATAAAAAAAGTTAGCTAATAGACAGGTGTCATTTGTATAGGACATAAAGCTAAGTAATAGAAGGAAAATGGATAAAGTTTGAGCGCTAGAGCGTTAAACAAGTAAGTTTTAAACCCACCTATGGCATGAAGAAAATGATTTTCAAATGCTTTTTATATGTTTGAAGTATGTTTGCATTATTATGCATAATGTTTTAAAAGCTCAAGTTATGATTTACAATATGCTTATAATTATTATGTTTAATGTGTTAGACATTAAGTTATCTCATGCAAAATGTTTACTCACCTCCTTAATGTGAGGTTTACAAATTATGTTAAAGTTATGACTTCGTTGTTTGATGGTCTTAAGTCTTCCACAAGGAAAGCATGATGTTTAAGATCTTATAATTAATGATGTTAGTACGAACACTTAAGCCTACAAGTTCAAGTAAGATAAGAACGATGATAAGAAGTTCAAGTAAGTTATGAATGATAATAAGAAGTTCAAGTAAGTTATGAATAATAATAAGAAGTTTATAATTGGAAGTTCATAAATAAGCATAAACAGAATTATGCATTGTGACTTTGCTTGCATTCCTTTCAAAGAAATGATTTTATGATAAAACATTTTATGAAAAACATTAGACGAGAAATGTTTACAAGAAATGTTTTACAAAAGAAGTTTCATGAGAAATGTTTAATAAAAGATGTTTTTATGAGAAAAGTTATAAAGAAGTAAGTTTTATGAAGAAAGATTTAGGCCCTGTTTGTTTTTGTTCTCAAAATTTTTAGAAATATTTTCGTACATTTTTCGAAGCAAAAATTTTAAATACATTATTAGCACAATTATCAAAAAATTCTCATTTTTTAAAACAAAAATATTTTCAGCTATTTTAAAAATAATACCAAACGGCCCCTTAATGTTTCGTAAAATTAGTTTGAACTTACTGAGCAAAAGCTTATCATAAGTTCATTCATGTTGTAGGTAGTTCTACAGAAGACCAGTGAGACTAACTGAAGAGCTCGGTGTTGCTGTTACAGATACGACGGTTGGGTATGGATACCATTACAAAATTCTTCTACTGTTTTAATGGAAAGTTTTTCTTATTTGAAAAAGATGCTTCTAAAAGCTTTGAGAAAGTATATGTTTAAAGAAATGTCCAAAAAGAATTTAATGAAAAGCATTTTTAAAAGATTTATTTTATCAATTAATCTAAATGACTGCAAAGTTATGTTTGGAACTTATGTTTTAGTTATGTTGCAACAAAAGTCGCAACAATTTAAAGTATGTTTTCCGTTACAGCGGTTTCAAGTAGGGCTGTACAAAAACCGCCTCGCACCCGCCAACCGCCCGCGCCCGCCCATCTCAAAAAAAGCGGGTTTATGTTAGCAACCCACTGGTGGGCGGGTTTGGTTTTAAGTTTTTGAGCGCGGGTTCAACCCGCACCCGCTCGCCTATATATTTTTTTAAAAAAACTTATCATTTATTTGATTTTGTTCTTATTTTAGAGATGATTGAACAATCTAACACTTCAAGCATAGGCTCAGCTGCCTCTTGACATATTAGAAACTGGAAATTCTCCTATTGTTTTATGAAGTGATCAAAATTCAAATCAAGTAAGTTAGTAGAAAAAGCCCTAAAAGAAAAAGAACACTTGACTTTGTTTATCATTTCATTTGTAGCATTCTATTATTTTCGAACCCAGTGAATAGGCTTTAATCTTTATGGACTCTTGACTTTGTTCATCACTTTATATGTAGTTGATGTTTCTTGTTGCAGTGAATGATTATGTTTCTTAATTTGTACTTTTGAATATGGTCATTGTATTTAAGCATCAAACTTGTTGGGAATGCTTTATGTATTATCGTCTTATATTTTCTACAAATTTTCTTCACTTTCTAAAAAAAAGCCCAAAAAATTACATTGGGCAATAGTATAGGTCTAAATTGCCTCAACCCGCCTACAACCACCCAAAACCAAACCAAAACTGCCCGCCATGTGGTGGGCGGTTTACGGGTTGGTTAATCGCCAACCCGCCATCCAAAAAAACCGCACCGCACCCCCCCAAAAACCATCAAACCGTCCGCCGTTTACCCCTAGTTTCAAGTATATTTTAAAGTACTCTAAAATATTATCCAATATTTTCTTACTTATGTTAAAAAATTATCGAATATTTTCTTACTAGTAAGTAAGATTAAGTTTAAGAAAGCTGAGTAATGACGTAAAAAAGCGAGTCGTTACATATCTAGTAATAAGACGCACCCATGATCTTATTGTAGGTTGGGCTATTAGGTATATCTGGCATTTCTAGTTATTTTAGTTTGTATAACTGAAAATATATTGTGCACTTTTGTTTAGTAGTTGATGAGATTATAAAAAGGTGGACTTTTTAAGGTTAAATATAATCATTTTGCATTTATATTTCTCATTAAACTTTTTAATTAAAGCATTTGTGGGTTGAATAGGATTTTAGTGTCTCAGTGTAAAAGATGTTTTTAATATGTTTTTATGTTCAAGTATATTTTTTGTAATTTTTAGAGTCAGTTTTATGAGTTAAATAGTTGATTAGTTCAAAATTAATTAAAATTATAATTAATTAAGTATGATAATTTTATTTTGAGTCTTAATGAGCTTGAAAATGTGTTTTTAATTTATAAATATGTTCTATTATATTTTTAGTAATTTTTAAAAATATTTTCGAGTCTTAAAAATTATATCTGGGCAAAACCAAAAGGGTTTCGAATTTTAAAAATTTGTAATTATTTTTAATATGTTTTTATGTTTTAACATAAAATAAATATTTTAAAATTATTGTACATATTAGGTTTGTAAAATAATTAATTTTAGTGTGTTTATCTATTTTTAGATTTGAAATTTAGTCAAAAAACGGATCAAAATGGTATCAAAACGGTAAAATTGAACAACAAATGCTTGAAAAACAAAATGAAATTCGTATTTGAAAGTGGATAACGTGCGGAAACTTTATGGTCGTCCGATTGATGCAAAAATGAATCTCAACCGTCCAATGGAAACCACGTGTTGGCAACTGCACCCGTCAGCCAATAGGGGCCGCGCACGTGGAGTGTCTCGGCTTAGTCAGATCCGATGCAACTAGTACCTTGTGAGCCCGTGTTCCAAGCCGTTAGATCAAAATGCCAGACTCATTCAACGGTCCAGATCAGCAGTTCGGTCCCGCATACACCCGCGTGTTCCAGCTGTTAGATTTGACAAATTCCATCATTGTCGTCAAGATTACAGTGCTCTGTGCTGTCAAAGTAGGGCTGTACAAAAACCGCCCCGCATCCGCCAACCGTCCACGCCTGCGTCTGCCCATCTAAAAAAAACAGGTTTACGTTAGCAACCCACTGGTGGGCGGATTCAATGTATTCGGTGGGCGGGTTTGGTTTGAAGTTTTTGAGGACGGGTTCAACCCGCACCCGTCCGCCTATATATTTTTTTTTAAAAAAACTTATCATTTATTTGATTTTGTTCTTATTTTAGAGATGATTGAACAATCTAACACTCCAAGCACTGGCTCGGCTGCCTCTTGACATATTGAAAATTGAAAATTCTCCTTTTATTCTGTGAAGTAATCAAAATTCAAATCAAATAAGTTAGTAGTGAAAGCCCTAAAATAAAAAGAACACTTGACTTTGTTCATCATTTTATTTGTAGCATTCTATTATTTTTGAACCCAGTAAATAGGCTTTAATCTTTATGGACTCTTGGTTTTGTTCATCACTTCATCTGTAGTTGAAGTTTCTTGTTGCAGTGAATGATTATGTTTCTTAATTTGTACTTTTGAATATGGTCACTGTCTTTAAGCATCAAACTTGTTGAGAATGCTTTATGTATTATCTTCTTATATTTTCTACAAATTTTCTTCACTTTCTAAAAAAAAAGGTCCAAAAAATTACATTGGGCAATAGCATAGGTCTAAACCGCCTCAACCCGCCCATAACCACCCAAAACCAAACCGAAACCACCCGCCATGTGGTGGACGGTTTGTGGGTTGGTTAATCGCCAACCCGCCATCTAAAAAAACCGCACCGCACCCGCCCAAAAACCATCAAACCGCTCGCCGTTCATCCTTATGTCAAAGCCCGCGTGCTTGTATTCCAAACAGCGCTGCTCCGAAGAGAAAAGAAAGAAAAAAATTAATAAAAAATCACAAGTTGAGCAAATTTAATTGCAATTTGTCTCCCTTTTTCAACAAAAATATAGTATAAAATTTATAATATATATATATATATATATATATATATATATATACACATATCAAATTGTATGTAATAGTGGCCATATCTACGCATAAATGCGGGGTGTTTTTTCCCCAGTTTCCTCACTCCCACCCAATAAGTATAAAAAATTACTATTTAGACTTTTAAATAGTTTTAAGTTTTAATTTTTAATTAGATTTTAGTTTATTTTTTATAAAATAGCTTCCAATTTATATTGTAAAAATTATGTTCAATAATATTTCGAGTGTTTTTATTCTAAATATATCTTTTTAATTTTCTTTTTTAGCTAAAGAAAGAGGAAAAAATATGGGAAAATTACCTTACGTGTGTTTAGTTTTTCTTAGTTTTTTAAGCAGTTATAATGCTAAATTATTTTTTTAAGCAGTTATAATGCTAAATTATTTTCTTAAAAACTTAAGATTTTAGTATTTTCTTAGCTAGAACTTTGGCAAATTTCTGGTTTTAATTTTCCAACGACATAAACTGGTGTATATAATGCTTGGAAGGACCTTGATTAGTCGTAGACAGAGAATGATTTAATAAATGCTTAACTTATTATTTTGTTTGTTATTTTAGTTAAATAATGTTAAAATCATTTATGTTTATTTAGTTGAGTTTTTGTTGTATTATAGACATAAACTAGTACAGTAAATACTTGGTAATGCTTAATTTATTGTCGACATAAGTATGACATGATGTGTTCTTAAACTAATTAATAAATAAATAGAAAAACTAAAATATATTTAAGTTAATTGCTAGAACGGAACCTTTAAACCTTAGCATTGTTATAATTACTGTTGTATCGCTCTTAATTAATTGTTATCAGCATTGTTATTTTTAATGAAGTTATTTTGAATTAATTGCACTTGTTATTAAAGTTTCATTTCTAATTAAGCCGTATTTCTTGTTATTAAAGTTCTAAAATCACAAAATTCTAAAAATGCTATAAAAATATGTGAATATTGTAAATATTTTGTAAATAATTAACTTTAATTCTCATATTTTTAGCTTTAAAAATAAATAAATAATTAATATAACAAATATACTGGACTTTACCAATAACTTACTCTATGGATTCGATTTCGGGTTCACCGAGTTTTATTATTTGTAACAATCTTATATTTAGGGTTATTTCGCATTCCAACTTTCAAAACCGAACATCAGTGTTTTCAAAATGGGTGAAAATTGTTTTGTTTTGAGAAATGATATGCCAAAACATTTCTAAAAACACAAAAAAAAAAAAATACCAAGTGATTTTCAGTTTTCGGTTTCTCTTGTTTTGAGGATTAAGTCCATTAGAATACTTCTATTACATGCAAATTAAGATTTGTAGCTCTTTCATGACCCAGGCATGATTAGATCGCTGCATATACTTGTAGTTTTTCTCACATTAGTGTAAAGGAAAATAAATTGTTGACATCTTTTTGTTTTCTAGGGATTTTTTTCTCTTTAGTTGAAGTATGCGAATTTATTCAGGAGTTATACTTCCTCAATTATTCGATAATAATAATTATGATTATTATTGTCGTCATTATTTCGTTTCCCTGCTGCATATTTTGATTGACACACAAAGTCTACTGCAGTAAGAGTCCTTAATTTATTATGTTGCATATAGAATTTCATCAAGACACTCTACAAGGAAAAAAAAAAAGTCAAACAAAGAAATCATTAACGCATGCATATCATCACGTATTCATCATAATCATACAATCAATAACGGTTAATTCAAAAAAATCGATCGTTAAGATCTATCGACTATACAAGAGTTTGTTGGTGGTCTTAGCGCCACTGTATTCTGGCCTTCGATCAGTTGGGAGCTCCATCCGTTCACGAGGATTAATTCAAAAAGAGTTCAACCTATGCTCGTTCGTGGTATGTTGAGGTGTCTTCTTGGTATCGGGCCTCTAAGATATGTGTGCCTCCTTGATCGCCATTAGAATCTATTGGTGAGTTTGATCTCAATTAAAGGATATTCAAAAAGAAATTCATACTAATTCAAACCACGTCTTTAATGGCATAGTTCAACGGTCAAAGTCGGAGGGTATGGCGCTGGTGGCTAAACTCTGGCGGCCTTAGTTTACCAAAACTCATAAATTCGAATCATGAAGGTAGTGGATTAACGAGGATAAATATTTAATTTATATTTTAAATGAATCTTAGTGTTTCTGATCATATGATCTGCAATTATTTATGCATAAAATAAGCTTACAAAATTGGTGAAGTTCATAATCCAGCACAATGATTGTTGGTGCCAACTTTTTTAAATTCCATTTTCTAGGTTGTGTTTGAGCTCCTCTATCAAAAATAATTAATTAAAATAAATTAGGAATTAATATTTAACTGATTGATGCTGATATATAACTCCTTATAAAATTAAAGACTTGAATTTAGATTACAGTTTTCTTGCTTTCAAGACAAATGTCCCTAAATCTTTTAGGATTTTTTTTTTTTTTTGGTTTCCAAACCTTATAGAATTTTTAATCAATCGACTTTTATGGATGTTTCTTGAAGAGGCCCTCGCAATATATTTGATAAATAGATTCGCATATCCAATCAATCACCTTAGCCTTTAGGGGGAAAAAAATCACAATAAAACATTTATGTATATATGCACGAATATTCAGAAAATAAAATATGTTTCTCGCAATCACATATTCTTTTGGCTAAACCTTTTTTTTTTTTTTTGTGTTTTTACCATTTTTGAATCCTTCCCTTTTGGATATCATATACAACACAGGTGTATATATGTTGAGTTAAATCTTTTTATACATGCCTTATTTTCCTCTTAAAAAAACCACATAAAATTACATGGACTCTTTTTCTGCTGAGAAATCAGGTGTATTCAATATCGAACAATATTACAAACGTAAGCACGATTTTCACTAAAGACTAACGATGATCACAAAAAGATTTTCTCAATATATTATACAACTGGTCTTAATCTTTATTTCGCTGGAAAGTCAACAGGCGATCACGTTATCAATAATGCACCAACTTTATTGGCTAATTTTGTTGCTTTTTCAATCAAAACTTTTAACTACTGTATTAGCCAAAGAAAATTTAACTACTGTTTGCATTTTCAGTTGAAAACAGAAAATCCCTTAAAAAAAAAAGGTTGAAAAAGGAAAAGACCACAAAACGCTATTAAGTGGGCTTTTCTTGTCTGTTTTTTAGCCTTTTTTTAGGCAAGTGTTTTGACATTATTTAGATCGGGCGAAAAACCATAATCAACAATTAGACATGTTGTCTAGAGACCGAAGGAAGAGAAGAAAGGAAAATTAATTAAGAAATGAAATAATACGTGTATTATGCATGGTCTAACACGCGCGTGTATATATATATATGTATTATTCATGGTCTAATACGCGCGCATATATATATATATATATATGCGTGGACTTTGGACTTGGGATTTTGTTGATAAATTGGAATACATTGATTAAAAAAGAAACACTAATTTGTGTATTTTAGAAGCAGTTTACTATGAACAAAAAAAAGTAACCAAATAATTGGGAAAAACACTATTTGATCTTTTCCTTCTTTTTGGCAAAAATCAAAACTAATGAAAGACGAAAGATCAAAAGTTGTAAAATTATCCCATCATGTACCACAATGTTGTCTAAATCACCACTTATGTGACAGGACGACAACACTTTAATTTACTGTCAACACCTGCATGAATGTATAATATCTATTGCACTATACCATGAAAAAATAGACATTGATCTTAAAGAAAAGAGCTAAGATATATACAGAATATGCTAGTGGCCTTGCCTGTCACAAATCACTTAAAACGCATGCAGGATTTATACATGGCCAGTTTCATCCACAAATATTCCAATATCTATGTATTGTCATATTCATATTGTCCCCATTAGAACAGACTTTCTTTGTATCCTACCCAGTGACTTCATAAAGGGAAAAAAGAAGAAAAATTTTTACACGATATTAAAGCATTTTTATTTCTATTTCTTGGAAAAAGCATTTTCATTGGCATTCGACTGATCTTATGTCCGTTATTGTTGTCTCACGACACATCAATTAAAATATCATATTAATTAAAATATTATATCATATGAATTACAAAGTCTTCAAGTAATTGACATGATGTGATATTATTTAAGAATACATGAAATGAGACATGATTAGATATTTTTGAAACGTGATGAATAATACGAGGCACGCTACTACAAAATGGTAAAGAGGCTCACGCCCTTAAAAGATGGCTGCCGAACAAAACAGCGACATCTTTGGCATCTAGGGTGGTGAGAATATTTGTTTTGATATTTAATGGCAGGCGGAAAAATGACCACAGTATAATGTGTGAATTATATTTAATGGTGGTTGATTTTAGACTGCCCTTAAATCCTATAGGTAAATAGATTAGCGAGCGGGGTTCAACCATCATCTAAAAGTCTATAATTGTAACCATCATTATATCTCACGCAACATCATAGAGATCTTAATTACTGGCGTAACGTCATCTTATAGATTCATTAAAAGTGCATTTTCATACAAATCTTATAGTTTAACTTCAAAGTTTCGCAATTAATACGTAATCCTTATCTTTTTTTTACCCTGCCAAAACATTTTAATAAAATAAAAGTTTCATTGACTTGGCATGTTATAACGTGTATATATATATATATATATATATATATATATATATATATATATATTTGGTGTCGACTTTAACAACTTCACAGCTCTCAGTCTCTCACATGAAACATGGCCCTACCGAGCTATTGAGAGGAAGTCAAACTTGGATTATTTATGAAGTTTTATACGCACATTCTCATATATAATATTAAGTTTCCACACCATTCTAGTAAAGAATTCTTAAATCTTAAAAGAATACATATGAGAAAATTAAATTAATTAAATATATCTCATCACAAATTTAAATATATATTGTGCACGAACAATCGAGACAAATTGGTTACAAACATTAGAAATAAGACTTAAAAACCCAAGTAAAAGAATTTTAAAGACGCGTTAATTACAACATTAGTTGTTAACTTGACTCTTACGACATCTAATTCTAATTTTATCAAAAGATTCTTGGGTACTAGGTAGGAGTTTAGTTGGATTTCATGAGCTTATGAACATGTGTATGCATATACGATGATTTCTGGTTTATATATGAGAACTAACTAGCTGACATTTTTAATGAAATTTTTTTTTTTCCTCTTATATTTTACCTAAGAAAAAGTCAACATTAATTGTGTCACAACAAAACGTTAACATTTTTGGTCTTGTCCCTACCTGCAAAACTCGTGATTCTTGAAATGAAAGCGAAGGTTATTGCTCCCAAAACTTGACCTTTGCAGTTGTAGGCTCTTGCTTAGTTGCAACTTGCAACAGATACATCGGAATTGAAATTTGTCATAGTAGATTTATCATCATCCTTAGCCAGAAAATGGCAAAAGTGAAGAAAAGGAGTTGATCGGCACACTTTCTCGAGGTGGTCCCTGGTGCCTTTTTGGACCATCAATTAAGACGTCAGTCTCCTCGGGAAGAACATGTGCACGGGTCGGATTGAGCCAGAGGATGGGTAATAACCCATTTGGTAGGCCACCACATGGCTCCATTATAGCCCTTAGATAAAGGTCTGCCCTTTGTCTGAGATTGTGACATATATCACCTACCACTCTGACACTATCATACGGTGCACCCAAGTCACAGGGCGGACCCGCCCCATACCAGGTCTATATGAGGCACTATAAATAGGAACATTAACTCTACCCTCAAGATAAGTGGACTCTTTCATATCTACCCATAGCTCTCTCTCGACCAAATAGATACTTGACTTGAGCGTCAAAGATCCCTTGGCTGGCACCACACTAGTATCCCCTTGGACCTTCGAGGTGCTCCATTTTCTTGTAGGTTCATCCCGAGAAGTCGAGACAGGAAAGATTGGTAGTCTGACCACTATGCGTAGTCGCACGTCGTGTTAATTGACAGCTAGGTATCGACATTTTAGCGTTAGAAGGAGGGCACTGTGCCCTTACAGCATTTTCATAAACATGGTGACAAGAGGACAAACTCAGTATGACACTCTCTGAAGAGGAATCGGGGAACGGTCAAAATCGAGGTGACAGGGAAGTGAGGGATTATATAAACTGCTTCACCGAGCAGCTTTAGAGGTGAGACATGTGGAGGATGAGACCTTTAAGATTTTTGTTTTTATAAGATTTATGCCTTACTTTCTCCCTTTGTAGAAAAGGGGGAAGATTTCTTAATGAAAAAAATAATAAGTATTGTCGTTTTACCCAACCTCTTTGGTGTTTATTAATCTAGACATGGTACTAAGAAAGCAAGCTGAAATTGATGATAAGTCATATAAAGAGATATTTTCGTACATTAGTGAATTTTCTGCATTAATCTATCTTCGTGTTGTAAGGGAAATAAGAAGGGGGAAGAAAAGATCATAAGTCTTCTAATATATCTTCATTATTTTAAGTGTGAAACTGATGAATTAAATAATTTCTAATTGTGCCATCTCATGTTAATTTCTCACAGGAAGCCATCTAATAGAGGCGCAGTCAAATAAAGACCTGATCTCTCATGTATTCTAGTATTAGTTGCTGGACGAGGCCGATTTTTTTTTTCTTTAATGTTTTGCTAGCTATTTTCTTTTTAGTGATGATGTTTCATTTTAACCAATAAAATTGTATTTTAAATTGTAAAAAAATTGTGAATATTATGAATACGTGAGATTCGAACTACAACCTAAGCTATAGGCATGCGTATACTTTAAAATTTTAAATATAAAAAAATAAAAAAAATAAAGAAAAATAAATAAAGCTAAATTCAAAAGCGTGCACCTTTTTTTTTTTTTTTTTTTTTTGTCTCTCGCCTTGTTTGCTTTTGCGTTTTTTCTAATATAATATATGTTTGTATGTGCACGTGGGTTCGTTTGGTAAATAGATTTGAATTAAGATTTGAATTATTATCCGAATTAACATTTAGATGTACATTTAAGTTTTAATCTAAATATGGAATAAAATTAAAATTTATGTTTAGAGTGGTATTTCAAATAGTTTTTGATGTATTAATAAATCTAATAAATTCCTAATGTTAATGATTCTAAAAAATATTCAATATGGATTTTAATTTATTATTCTCTTTACTAAAAACATAATGAAAAAAAGAATTATCTTAATTGGATATCAAATGAAGAAATTATGATTTTTTCCTTAAATATAATAGAGAGAATTTTAACTTTTACTTTAGCAAAGATATTTACCCTATGTTTGGCTGAGTGGTGGGAATTAACTCAGTTATGAACAGTGTAAAGCTCTCACATGCTACACTAACAATAAAAAAAAATTGCTACAGTATAAAGCTTTCACATGCTACAGTAAAAGTGGTTTTAACCACTAGTTCCCACCACCCTTCAGAACATCCTCTTAAGTATCAAGAGTTTAAGTGAGGTTAGAATTCTAAAAACTTAGATTCTTGATACTCATTTGATTCAGATTTTTGAGGAAATAAACATGTATCTAAATAATTTTTGATACTCGACTTTAAATTTAAGTTTTGGCCCAAATAATACAAAAACAATCATGAGTTCACACGCCTGGCTAATTTTTTTTTTTAAAATATTTAATTCAAAAAGAAAAAAGAAAACAATTGTTTCTGTCCCCTAAAAAATAAAAAGAATAAATAAATAAATAGAAAGTTGACCTCTCTCGCAGATAATGTTTTAGCAGGCCCAACTGGCACTGCGAATGAAAGCCAAATCCTTTAATTTATATATATATATATATAAAGCGCGAAATCACACGTTGACAAGTATGCCCTTCTCGTTGAGAAGCAGGCATACAAAGTAATTTCAAACTCCATTTATAACAAGCTGAGAAAGTTAAGGATCTTATATATACATAAATACATACATATATATATATATATATATATATATAATGCTCAAACAAAAGACTTGTATATTTGCTTTGTAACAAACAAGACTACGAGAAGAAGAAGGAGAAGAAGAAGAAGAAAAGCTCAGCAAAATAATATATATCTCTCTCAGGTACATCCCTCTGTCTCTCTGTCTCTCTCTCTCTCTCTCTGATCTTGTTCAGATTCTTGAATCAATATGTTTTCTTTCCTTAATTCTTTGTCTTTTTGGAACTGGGTTTCTGACTTTGAGTACGTTTTCTTTGGTTTTTATCATTTTGGTAAATGAGAAAAGACGGGAAAAGGGTTGATCTTTTCTGAATTATTCTTTGCTTTTATATTTCTTTCTTGGTTTTGTTTCTAATTGCCTAGTTTATCTATCTATCTATTTATTTATTTATTTCGTTTTATATGGCTGGATTTTCTGAATTTCCTTTGCTGGCATTCATAAATCATGATCATATAAATGACTGGCCTGTTTTACTAATTTGACTCTTGTTCGTTCATAAATTTCAACCAAAATTCAAACATTTTTGTTACAATATTATCTAAAAAAAGCTTAATTTCTATTCGAATCTGTGAACTAAGACTGCTCTTCAACGCTGGATTAGCCACATTTTGAGCCGCCATGAGTTTACGAGTCAAACTTGATTACCAGAAAAAATAAAAAATAAAAAAGAGATGAGAAAAAAAGAGTAAAGAGACTTGTTTGTCTTTAATTGTTTGGGGTCCAGAATATATTATGATCGAACAACTATTATAGTTCAAATGTAATATATTCACAGTTTGAGATTTCTCTATTTTCCATTTCATACTATACTATATTAGCAGCCAAGAGAGGATTCCAAAGTTTTTTTTAAAAAATTTTTTGATTTTGGTCTAGTTTTAGCTTCTGAAATCAGATCCGTGATTCTAGGAAAATTTAAGGCTTTGTACTAAATTTGCATGTTGATGCCACAATTTTTTATTATTCCTTTTTAAAAAAGAATTGAATAATAGTCCATTTTTATAATCAAAATTATACGTATCTCTACCCTATGGCCGTCAATTTTGTTTCTATGTTTTTCTTTGTTGATTGCAGCTTGAGACCCTTGGAATCCCGTATATATTTTGGAGTTAAAAGCGGAAGAGGTCAGATCTGCTTTTGTCATGACTTTTGATGATTATCCTCTTTAGTAACTAAAGAAAATATGTTATCTTCCCTTTCAAAAAAAAAAAAAAAAAAAACTAGCTTATCTTCCCATGGAATTTATCATTTACGAGAAATTTTCATATTTTTTTTTTAGAATTAAATTCATGGATAGTTTTCTCTCTTTACAATTAGTATTTGTAATTAATTTTGTCTTGTAAATAGTTCCTAAACTTACAAAGTGTATCATAAACTGTCCTTGTTAAATTTTGGATGAAAAAAATTAAGTTTGTCTTAACTATTTTATCTCTCTATAAATAGTCCCTATATTAAAAGTTGTACTATATTTAGTCCAAATAAATATATAGAATACATTAAATATTGATGTGTAGTCCCTAACCCAAAAAGAACAAAGTAATTCTACTTACACCTATTAAATATATTGTTCGCTAATATTGTGTTGAAAGATTTCAAAAGGAGTGGTTATGACATATATGAGTGTTGTCTTTTTAGTTGAATTTTAAATGTGTTAGGTATTAAAATTTTGGTAATTTTGACTTTTCATACGAATTTAATATTCTACTAAGAAAATAAGAAAAAAAAAAACAAAACAAAAGTCATATATTGATAGGAATGTAAATTGGTTAAAGGAGGTATAATACAAAAAGATATTTATAAATTTATGAATTTATTATATGAGATATGAAAATAATTTAGGGATATTTATTAATATGGTAGGTAAAATATGTTTATTTAAAAAAATTATCAAAGTTATATAATTGAATTAGTAGATTAAAAAATATCAAGTATGTGTAGCAAAGAAATTAATTTTGGCATTTTTTTAAAGTTTAGGAAATACAAATTTGATACAATTTCACGTATTTAATGTTTTTTTTTGTATATTTAGTTAACAATATAACTAATTTTAGTATATGTTTTTTTAGTTTAGGGATTAAATATAGTACAAGTTTTAGCATAAGGACTATTTATAGAGAGAAGATAGTTTATGGACTATTTATGAGACGAAGTTAGCTTTTTCTATCCAAAATTTAACAAATAGACCATTCATGAGAAACTTTCTAAATTCAGGAACTATTAATGAGACAAAATTGAGTACAGAGGCCAATTTTAAAGAAAGAAAAAAATTCAAGGATTATTCGTGAATTTATCAAAAAAAATATGTTATCTTATAAGGTTTTGAACTTTCCACAGCAAATTTATCCCTTGTTGAATGTTATCAAACACATTTTTTCTCAGCTATATTTAGTCTAAACATATTGTCTGTTTAGAGTGCAGTGACTAAATAATATTTACTGCTGTAGTAAAAAGAGATAAAAAAAATAAAAATAAAAATGAAAAGGCTTCAGTTGTGTCACGCATGAAAAAAAATCTACATCCGACCGTTAAAAACATTCATGGTCCACTAATGTTGTAAACTAGCCTTATTCAATAAAAGGATTCCCTTAGAATCCACAGGTCCATAAATGTCATGACTCGAGGTCGCGACGGAGATAAATTAAATTAAATAAGATCAATTAAATTAATCAACTAATGAAACAAAATAAATAAATAAATAAATTACTCAGTTGAAGTGAATCTCATCGGCAGTACTTACTATTCCTGTCCAACGGTATACTCAAAACAAGTTTACTATTTTACCATGTGCAAAGCCATCTAGTTCATCACCGTAGTGACCTAGTTGGGTTTCAAGACCTACTTCCGAGGTCACTCTTTGCATGATCCGACATTTGTGCATAGCATCATGTACTGATATCTCATTCCAAACGAAGTTTCTAACTCATTCGATACTGAATACCATAGTGCTTATATCATCACTTGAGTTTCGTGTTACCAATTTATCTCATTTACATTCATTGTTAGTATACCTTTAAAGTTTAGATAATCATGTCGCAATATAAAAATCCTTTTATTATTAAAAGTAGGAAACTAGTGCAAAGCTGCTATTTTTAGACAGCACTATCAGCCTGTCGACCATTTAGGTTCAGCCTGCTGAACTGCTGATGTTCGGCCTACTAACCTTTTGAGTTCGGCCTGCTAAACTGTTTGAATTCGGCCTACCGAAGGATGAGTTCAGCTTACCGATCTGTCGAAATCTAGAAAATTTTCAAATTTTGAGCCTCGACAAACCCGAGCTCAAATGCTCGATTTAACTTGCTGTATCAGTTTATAGATCACAAAAACCATTCAGGAATGATTGGATAATCATTTTAAAACATGTTTAACCTATTTTCCCCAATTTATATACACAATTGCATGACAAATTTTCAAAGATCAAACTTGTAAAATCAAAACCCAAAACATACTTTCATCACACTTTTTCACTTAAAACCATAGAAATCTCTTTCATGCATCAAGCTAATCTGTGATTTATCCTTTCAAATACATATTTTCAACATTCAAATGAAATTAGGTTAACAATGTAAACTCTATTTACAACATGCAAACCGAGATTTTAAGCATAAAGCTCATACTTCAACAACGATACTTCAAGAACACAACTGATCAGTTAATATCATATCTCAGCTTTTAAAACAGACTTTGAGCAAGTAAACTGAAAGTGAAATTCGAAGATGGAAGGCTAAATGATTTTTCATCATTCTAACCTCGTATTGTTGAAAAATTCTTGCTTGGATTGATGACTGCTGCCTCTTTCTTTGCTTTGTGAAGTTGGGTTTCTGGTTTCTTTCTTTTGGAAACAACAAAGAGCAAAGAGAAAGGGACGAAACGTGGAGAGAGTTGGCGAGTTTTGAGTTGTTTTTAAAATCAAAGAATGGGAGGTTGTTTTTAAGGCTAAAACCGTGGGTTGGTTTTTAGTGGTAGATGTCTTTGGAAGGAGGCCATTACGCGTGAATGACAAAAGAAAGGAGGCTGCATTACACTTTGGTAATTTATAAAAAAAAGTATGGAGAAAAGTGTTATTTGCATTTAAAAACCAAATATCAAATTTTTAAACATAACATATGCAATAAAATTTTAATGACTGAGATTAAAATCTAAATCATATTTGACACAGTTAATAATTAAACTAACATAATTAATTTGTACTCAAAATTCACGGGCGTCACAATAAATCGTTCATTTGATTAAAAAAAATGATTGCATGATTATGGTGCTTCTGAAACTTCATTTTCAAATTGAGGAACATGATTCACTATTTTTGTTCCATAAGTAGTGTGATATGGCGTGTTATTGACAGCTTTTTGCTTTCTTTTTTGTAGAGTGATTGCTCTGCCTTTTTTCAGCCAACATGAAATTTCCTTAAGTGAGTTATGTTTCTAGATAATGGGCTGCTTTTTATCCAAGCAAGAACTGAAAACTCCTGGCTATGAAGAGCCAACTGTCCTTGCTGCTGAAACACCTTGTGAGTATGCAAATAATTGATCTTTTTTATTTTTTATTTTACCCTTGACATACTAAAGCTAATTATGCGAAGAAGTAGAAAAACAACTGGGTATGTGCAAAGTATGTTGCAATTATATTTATATCAAACACATTATGTGCATCGTGTTACATGTAAACGACTTTTTAGGCCTCCAAAATCAAAACCAAATTGGTCCTAACTCTCCGAGTTCTGGCGCGTACCTAATAGTGTAAGAGATTGTATATATATCATGAAAAATTGATTATATAATAGTTGTTAGAAAATAATGAAAAATAGACAATAGAAAAACGTGGAATAAAGTACACATAGATATACCTTAAAAATTCTTGAAGGAAAAAAATCACGAACAAAAGTAGAAGTAGATCCACTGTCTCGAAAAATTAGTATAAAAGAAGTGTTTCGAAAATACATATATATTGAATCAAAAACCTTAATAGGGTCGTACTGTACTGCAAGGGTGACTCTTAAAAAATTCCTATGATTATATTTTCATCATAAATGTCATACCACGAACCTTCAGGTCAGACCAAAATTGAATCCGGATGGTTGTACTCTAACAAATAGGATTGTAAAATTTATGATCTCAACAATGTTCTAAATCTGGGATTAGATGAGTTAAATGAGGCTTGGTATTGATTTTATTTTTCTATGTTGCAGTTACAGTGAGCGAAGTAGAAGCCTTATATGAGCTTTTTAAAAAGTTGAGCAGCTCAATAATTGATGACGGCCTCATCCATAAGGTGTGTTTTTTCAATTAGTTAAAACATTTTAAAGTTTGTATTTACACTCTTCTATCTTCTGAAATGAAATCTGCGTTAGACGCATAATAGTGTCAAATGATCTCATCTCATGTCTTTTTCTAGAAATTAGTGACAATTTTCTTATTTACTTCTTAAACAGGAAGAATTCCGGCTTGCACTTTTTCGAAACAGGAACAAAAAGAATCTTTTCGCCGACAGGGTCTGTGATTCTGGTTCCTCCTCTTCTTTGTTACAAAATTTAGTATTTCATTAATTCTCTGTTATTTTTGGCTTCACCAAGCTTCAAAAATGGTTTCTTTCTTGTAGATTTTCGACTTGTTTGATTTGAAACGCAACGGGGTCATCGAGTTTGGAGAATTTGTTCGATCGTTAGGAATTTTTCACCCCAATGCGCCCGTGGAAGACAAAATTTCATGTAAGAATATATTTTCTTTGTAAGATTCTTATGTTTATGCTTACTGCTGTTTTATAATCTCTAATACTTTAACCGAACTACTTATTTTCAGTATATTATCTGCTTAAAATAAATTAGTTTAATTGAATTCTAGCTAGTTATTTAGGCATATATTATAAACTAAGTTGATGAAGATCCTCTTGCAGTTGCTTTTAGGTTGTATGATCTGAGACACACGGGATACATTGAGAGAGAAGAGGTGAGTGTTACAAATTCTTCATGTTTGGCACACCGTATTGTATTAAATTGCATTGCATTATATTATATTGTATTATATACAAAAAAAATAATGCAATACCATGTAATACAATACAATACGGTGTGTCAAACAAGCCTAATTTCTTTATTTTATGTGATTTTTACTCTATGTGGCATGTGCAATTCCTCTTTATTTGAGTTATTAAGTGAGTATTTTGTTGCAAACCTGACCTTCTATAATGTTATTTGATATTCAAGAATTGATTGTTGGCTTTTACAGTACGTGTCATGGTAAATTTATATGGTGTTTAAAAATAATAGACGTAAGTTTTACATTAAAAGGAAACCGTAAACGTATAAGTTTTACGGTATCTTATTTTTGAGGGTGACATTATGCAAAATGATTCTCAAAAAGTTAATTTGTCATGTGGCAGTTGAAGGAGATGGTGTTGGCTCTTTTGCAAGAATCAGATCTAGTACTTTCAGATGATGTGATTGAAACAATTGTGGATAAGGTATGAGCTGTTTTGAGATCCTTACTCTTTTTTTTTCCGTTGTTTAAGACAAAACACTCTAAAGTGTTTGTGTCTTTGTTTTCTATAGACATTTGGTGATGCAGATGCAAAAGGTGATGGGAGGATCGACCAAGAAGAGTGGAAGGCTTTTGTGTTAAAACATCCATCTTTGATGAAGAACATGACCCTACCATATTTAAAGTGAGCACTAAATTCTACATTTGTATTGTCGTTTTTCAAATATCCTTGGAAAATACCAAGTTTTGTATTTCCATTTTTTATCTCCTTTTTTTTTTTCATCTTTTTGCTTTTCAGGGATATAACATTGGCTTTTCCTAGCTTTATGATAAGCTCAGAAATGGAAGATTCTGATATGTAAAACAAAATAAAAATATATCGCATCTATATATTATGTCAGCGGAAAATGGCTATCCTTGCTTCATGTCTTGTAAGTGAAAGTAATTGGGACATTGTACAATTGTTCATCTCTAAGATAAGAACACTACGAGGAGCTGCAAAAATGGAGTCATTACTTGAGCTGCAAGTTATGTCACGCCCCGGAGTACGGGAGGTGACGTGGCGAGTTATTTAAGTTAATTAAAAGAGAATTTAATTAAAAATTCAGAGTTTAAGGCTTGATTAAATATAAAATGTGAGGTTCATTAAAAACACTTTATAGAGAATTCATATACATTAGACAATTTAAAACATTAAACGAATAGATATTAAAATAATAAAGCCGCAAGTATGGGTTCCACAACCCACAACTTATGCACACACATGGTTCTGACAATATCATAAATACAATCATAGTCCAGATACAAATAGAGTTAAATCTTACATGCCTTGATTAAATGATACAAAATATAAATTAATCCCTCCTATTGCTCATGAGTTCAGTCCGAATAATCCTCTCCAAACCTAAATGGGAAACCACCTAGAGGGGAAAAATTTAAAACAAATAAAACGTGAGCGAAAGGCTCAGTAGGACTATGTTTTATTAAAATAATTTAATTCTAAAGAAACATTTCATTGTTTAGGAGTACTCAAAAGAAACCTTAAATAAATAAATAAATAAATAATTTTGAGTAGAACCGTCCTGACCCAGAACAGTCTACTCGCACAATCAAAAATACCATTTTTCTTTTCCTATGCAAACCATGATATCACCACCGTAGTGGCCCAGCTGGGTTTCGGGACCTTGCCCCCAAGGTCGATCGCTACACGACCCGATCTCTGATATGGCATCATGCCTATATGTTCATTATCATTATCATTCAAAACCCAATTACCGAGTGTTATCATTTACGTTCATTATGGAGTTCATTTCAGACCACGGCATATCAAAATATAACCGGTAAATTCATTTTTCAAACAACCGTTGAAATCATTTTAATAGAAATCCTTTTTAAAGCCAAATCATTTCAAAACCAGGCTACCAAAGAAATAGGATAGAAGTCCTACCTCAATACTCGTGCCGGTGCCTCACACCGTAATCCCGGTCCGCTATACGTTAGCTCCGCGGAACCACGAACGATCCTAGATACAAACTAAGTCGATCAATATCTAGTTCAAGACATCCTATGTCACTAAATCATTTCATGATGTCCTAGTATGTCATTTGTACATTTAAAATCATTCTATAAGGTTGGGATTTAAATCAGGGTTCAAAACAGTGAAAACGGGTGAAAATCATAAAAATTTCCATGCCTACGTCGGCCTGTCGGACTCCCTGCTTCGGCCGGCCGAACTGCACAGTTCGGCCTGCCAGATGCCAAGTCTGGTCGGCCGGTCATTTCCCCAGGTTCGGCCTGCCGGACGGAAGAACACCGGTCTATCGATCCCTGTTCTGGCCTGCCGAACACGTGATCCGGCCTGCCGAACTGGGAAAACCCAGAAATCCAGCCACGGGTTTCTCGAGCCCCAAAACACAAATCTTGATTTTAACCTGTTTTTCTCAAATCTCAGGCATATAAAATAATCATAGTTGATAGAAAAACATCCTAGAACACATTCGTACTCATTTAAACAAGATTTAAACACAAAAATCCCGAAAATTCAAAAATAGGAAAAATTGAGGAAAAATGAAAAATCTTGAATTCAATCCGTTTTTCTTCAATCTAGCTTAGATTCTAGGTGTTCTAAGTTCATTTAACTCAAATCCACGGTTTTCTAAGCTTAAACAAACCTAGATTTCAAAAATGCACAAAATTGAAAATTTTGTAAAAAGTTTAGAAATTTCAAATCTAACCTCGAATCGAAGCTTCAATCCGCGTTCTCGGTTGCTAAATCACGTCCCCGAGCTTCCTCCTTGCTAACCCGAAGCTTGGATTCGAATTTGATTGAGAGAAAATTTGAGAGAGAGAAGAGGAAACCGAGAGGGAAGAGGAGAGAGGGAATGCACGGGCAAGAGAAGAGAGAGAGAGAGAGCTGAGTGAGGAGAGAGGGAAAGAGAGAATAAATAGAGAAAATCGACGGGCGGTTTTACTATGCGAAAACCATGTGCTGCCCACGGTTTTGTAAAACGGAGTATTTTTAACATTTTACAAATTGTTGTGTTTTAAAACTCAAAACATTATTTTAAAATAATACGAAATCATTTGAATTCATCAAATTAACAAAACAACCAAAAATTAAAAATCCAACCAAGTAATCAAATTAATGTTAAAACATTAATTATGGCACACTAATTCATCATTTATATTACATTAACATTAAATAAATTTCGGGGCGTTACAACTCTCCACCCCTAAAAGAAATTTCGCCCTCGAAATTTACATCTCATTTCAAAAACAAAACAAATGCGGATACAATTCCCGCATACTCGACTCTAGTTCCCAAGTGGCTTCATCAACCCCATGATGCTGCCACACGACTTTTACCAACGGTATCTCACGACGACGCAAGCTAATCACTTTCCGGTCGATAATCTGAATCGGCACCTCTTCGTACGTCGTATCTTCCTGAACCTGCACATCGCGAAACGAAACTATCTTACCCTGCTCAGGCGGACACTTCCTAAGCATCGACACATGAAATACATCGTGAACATGAGAAAGTTCGGGCAGAAGATCAAGCCGATAAGCGACCACACCAACACGCTGAGTGATCTCAAACGGCCTAATATACCTCGGTGCGAGCTTTCCACTCACTCCGAACCGCATAGTTCCCTTACGAGGCGATACCCTCAAGAGAACGAAATCTCCAACCGCGAACTCTAAAGGTCTACATCTCCTATCCGCGTAGCTCTTCTGCCGACTCTGAGCTGCCCTCAACCGATCTCGAATCACCGCGACTTTCTCATTACTATCACAGATCTCATCCGGCCCAAGAATAACCCTATCTTCCGGCTCAGCCCAACACACAGGTGACCGACACGGTCGCCCATACAACGCCTCAAATGGTGCCATACCGATACTCGCCTGATAGCTATTGTTGTACGCGAACTCCGCCAAATGCAAACATTGCTTCCAGTTCCTGCCGAAGTCTAGCGCACAGGCACGCAACATATCCTCGAGAATCTGAATAACTCGCTCAGACTGCCCATCAGTCTGAGGATGAAACGCCGTACTGAAGTTCAAATCCATACCTAAAGCCTCTTGAAAACTCCTCCAGTACTTAGCGTTAAACCTGGTGTCTCGATCAGAGGTGATGGACAAAGGAACTCCATGCAACCTCACAATGTTCTACATATACAACTCCCCGAGAACTTTCCTAGAACACGTCGACCTAAACGGAATGAAATGCGTCGATTTCGTCAACCTGTCGACCACAACCCAAACTGCATCATGCCGCTGCTCCGTCCTCGGCAAACCTGTGAGGAAATCCATCGTCACATGCTCCCATTTCCACCCTGGAATAGGAAGCGGCTGAAGTTGACCTGTAGGCTTCTGATGCTCGGCTTTCACCTGAAGACACGTCGAACACTTGGCCACGTACTCTCGAACATCTTTCTTCATGCCTCTCCACCAATACTGCCTCTTCAAATCACGATACATCTTGGTGCTCCCCGGATGAATAGCGAACTGAGACCTATGAGCTTCGTCCAAAACGGCTTTCGTCACCTCGGCAATAGCTGGAACTGCAAGACGCTCCCGAAAGTACAACGATCCATCTGCATGCACGCTCCATTCTTCAAACTGCTCCCCGTTCTGAATCTGCGACCAAATCCCCTGCAAATGCCGATCCTGCCACTGACTTTGCTTCACCATTCGAACAAGAGCTGGAGTCGCTTCCACATGATACACCGAAACTCGATCACAGTCTTCATGATACCGTAGCCGATACTCACTCACTGTCGCATCCCTGCTCCAGTCCTCAAAAACCAAACAAGCTAGAATCCCTGAAGACTTCCTACTAAGCGCGTCCGCGACCACATTAGCTTTCCCGGGATAATACTGCAACGCAAAATCATAATCCTCCATATACTCGATCCACCTACGCTGCCTCAAGTTAAGATCCCTCTGAGTGAACAAATACCTCAAACTCTTGTGATCGGAGAAGACCTAAAACGACGCTCCATACAAATAACACCTCCAAATCTTCAGCGCGTAAATCACCGCCGCAAGCTCTAAATCATGAGTAGGATAATTCCGCTCGTGAGGTCGTAGCTGTCTCGATCCGTACGCAACTACACGTCCATGCTGCATCAACACGCATCCAAGTCCGTGCTCTGAAGCATCCGCATAAACCTCATACGGCTCGTCACTGCTAGGAATAACCAATACTGGAGCTGAAGTCAACCGGTTCTTCAATTCCTGAAAAGCAAGCTCACAATCTTCATCCTACTCAAATCTGACATTTTTCTTGATCAATCTCGTCAACGGAGCTGCAATCTTCGAAAAATCCTTTACAAATTTCCTGTAATACCCAGCAAGACCTAAGAAGCTGCGAATCTCCACTACATTCCTTGGTCGTTCCCACTCCAATATAGCTTCAATCTTGGACGGATCCACAGAAATACCATGCTCCGAGATAACATGGCCCAGAAACTTGACCTCAGTCAACCAGAACTCACACTTTTTCCTCTTAGCATACAACTGGTGCTCCCGCAGAGTCTGAAGCACGATATAGAGATGCTGCTCATGCTCCTCCCAAGTCTTAGAATACACAAGAATATCATCGATGAACACGATCACGAACTGATCCAGATACGGCCTGAATATCCTGTTCATCAAATCCATAAAAGCTGCCGGAGCATTCGTCAACCCAAACGACATAACCAGGAACTCAAAGTGCCCATACCGAGTCCTAAAAGCTGTCTTGGGAATATCCTCTTCCTTAATCCTGAGCTGATGATAACCTGAACGCAAATCAATCTTCGAGAAGTATCGCGAACCTCCCAACTGATCAAACAACTCATCAATCCTGGGCAAGGGATATTTGTTCTTCACCGTAACACGATTCAGCTGCCGATAATCCACACATAACCTGAGAGTCCCATCGTGCTTCTTAGCAAACAAAACCGGTGCTCCCCACGGAGATGTGCTATTCCGAATATACCCTTTATCAGCAAGCTCCTGAAGTTGCTTCCTCAATTCTTTCATTTCTGCCGCCGCCATCCGATAAGGTGCCATAGAAATCGGTGATGTCCCTGGAAACAACTCGATACCAAACTCAATCTCCCGATGCGGTGGTAATCCTGGCAACTCGTCGGGGAAGACATCCTCGAACTCATCAACCACCGGAATCGCTAAACTGCCTCTCGGAACATAGGGCTCGCAATCCAGGTTGGCAAGAAAAGCACAACAACCTAGATTCCTTCGCCCTCCTAGACAAGACTTCATAAGACGCTCACTCATTAACCAATCACCACCACCCTGGTAAGTGATCGTCGTCCCCCTATCAGACACTAGGGTCACTTTTCTAAGTTGGCAGTCCACGATTGCACTATTCGTAGACAACCAGTCCACCCCTAGAATTACATCATAGGAGCTCATGGGGAGTATAATCAAATCACTTTTCAGAATCTCATCCCCAATCTTTATTTTACAGTATTTACACATACAATTTACACACACCCGCCCCAAGGGAGAAGTTATGACTAGGGGTTCATTAAACTCTTCTACCTCTAATCCCAAGGCACGTACAAAAGAACTCGAAATGAGAGAATGAGAGGCACCGGTATCAAATAAAACGCGAGCTAAAGATCTAGAAACCATGATCATACCATCAACAACCGCGTTACCAGTATGAGAATCTGACCCTCTAGATGCCATTGCATGAACCTGCACTGGCGCCTTCCCTTTTCCTCTACCGACATTGCTGGGTCCTGGATTACTCGGCCGATGCTGCTGAGATGAAGACGACTGCACACTACCTGAACTCGACGCTCGATACTGAGGAACATTGCGCTGAAAATGCTACGGCTGCTGCCCCCGTGCCAGATATAAGAATTGCTGAGGAGAGAACTACGGATACTGCAACTGCGGGTACTGCAGAGGCGGAGGTAGGGTCTGAGGCTGAGACGAACGACTGGCATCCTCCCCGGTCTGAGTTCCAAGATGAGCACTCCTGATCGGGCAATTCCTCTTGATGTGTCCGGGCTGCTGATAGAAATGACAATGAAAGCTGTAGGGATTGATGCGCCCGCTGCCAGACGAACTGCTGCTACCACTGGTCGCACCACCTTGTTTGCCTTTCCCCGGAGCTGGACGACTACTGGTGCTCTTCCTGCCACTCCTCTACGGTCCTCCTGAAGCCTTGGCTCGCTCCTCACAATACTGCACATAATCATTCTCCACAGAGATCGCCGACGACACAAGCTCTCCGAAACTCCTAAGCCGTAGAGCAACCAACTGCTGTAGAATAGGAGCCTTGAGTCCTTCCTGAAACTTAATACATTTCTCACGCTCCGATGCCACCGCTGATGGAGCAAACCCAGCCAACTCATTAAACTTTGCCTCATACTCCCGAACTGACAGATCACCCTGCTGCAATCTATAAAACTCAGCTGCCTTATGATCTCTATACCCCTGCGGAAAATACCGATCATAGAACAGCTCCTCAAACCTGTCCCAACTGATATCACCACCGCACTCCAGACGCTTAGCCTGTTTCCACCAAGTGTTAGCGCCACCCTCGAGCTTGTATGTAGCAAACTCCACACGATACTCCTCAGGCACACCAAGAGTATCCAAATGCTTCAGGATCGAATCCAGCCAATACTCTGCTAACTGCGGATCCCCATTGCCATCAAAAGTCGGAACAAACGCCCGCCGAAATTCCTTAAAGTATGCATGCCGACTACTAACATCAGAATCTCCCGGTCTAGCCCTGGCTGCCATCTGTCGAAAAGCCGCAAACATAGACCTCATCATGCTTTCATCGTTCCTGAACTCGGTGTTAGCTGTCGAACGACGTCTAGGTGCCATTCTCTCACTTCTGAAAACAAAATTTGGACTGTCGGAGGTATTTCATTGTCAAACCTATGTGTGCACAATTCCCAAGGTTCATAACCTTGAGCTCTGATACCATTCTGTCACGCCCCGGAGTACGGGAGGTGACGTGGCGGGTTATTTAAGTTAATTAAAAGAGAATTTAATTAAAAATTTAGAGTTTAAGGCTTGATTAAATATAAAATGTGAGGTTCATTAAAAATACTTTATAGAGAATTCATATACATTAGACAATTTAAAACATTAAACGAATAGATATTAAAATAATAAAGCCGCAAGTATGGGTTCCGCAACCCACAACTTATGCATACACATGGTTCTGACAATATCATAAATACAATCACAGTCCAGATACAAATAGAGTTAAATCTTACATGCCTTGATTAAATGATACAAAATATAAATTAATCCCTCCTATTGCTCATGAGTTCGGTCCGAAGAATCCTCTCCAAACCTAAATGGGAAACCACCTAGAGGGGGAAAATTTAAAACAAATAAAACGTGAGCGAAAGGCTCAGTAGGACTATGTTTTATTAAAATGATTTAATTCTAAAGAAACATTTCATTGTTTAGGAGTACTCAAAAGAAACCTTAAATAAATAAATAAATAATTTTGAGTAGAGCCGTCCTGACCCAGAACAGTCTACTCGCACAATCAGAAATACCATTTTTCTTTTCCTAGGCAAACCATGATATCACCACCGTAGTGGCCCAGCTGGGTTTTGGGACCTGCCCCCAAGGTCGATCGCTACACGACCCGATCTCTGATATGGTATCATGCCTATATGTTCATTATCATTATCATTCAAAACCCAATTACCGAGTGTTGTCATTTACGTTCATTATGGAGTTCATTTCAGACCACGGTATATCAAAATATAACCGGTAAATTCATTTTTCAAACAACCGTTGAAATCATTTTAATAGAAATCCTTTTTAAAGCCAAATCATTTCAAAACTAGGCTACCAAAGAAATAGGATAGAAGTCCTACCTCAATACTCGTGCCGGTGCCCCACACCGTAATCCCGGTCCGCTATACATTAGCTCCGCAGAACCACGAACGATCCTAGATACAAACTAAGTCGATCAATATCTAGTTCAAGACATCCTATGTCACTAAATCATTTCATGATGTCCTAGTGTGCCATTTGTACCTTTAAAATCATTCTATAAGGTTGGGATTTAAATCAGGGTTCAAAACAGTGAAAACAGGTGAACATCATAAAAATTTTCGTGTCTCGGTCGGCCTGCCGGACTCCTTGCTTCAGCCGGCTGAACTGCACAGTTCGGCCTGCCGGAAGCCAGGTCCGATCGGCAAGTCATTTCCCCAGGTTCGGCCTGCCGGACGGAAGAACACCGACCTGCCGATCCCTGTTCCAGCCTGCCGAACACATGATCCGGCCTGCCGAACTAGGAAAACCCAGAAATCTAGCCACGGGTTTCTCGATCCCCAAAACACAAATCTTGATTTTAACTTGTTTTTCTCAAATCTCAGGCATGGAAAATAATCATAGTTGATAGAAAAATATCCTAGAACACATTTGGACTCATTTAAACAAGATTCAAACACAAAAATCCCAAATATCTGAAAATAGGAAAAATTGAGGAAAAATAAAAAGTCTTGAATTCAATCCGTTTTTCTTCAATCTAAGCTTAGATTCTAGGTGTTCTAAGTTCATTTAACTCAAATCCACGGTTTTTTAAGCTTAAACAAACCTAGATTTCAAAAATGCATAAAATTGAAAATTTTGTAAAAAGTTTAGAAATTTCAAATCTAACCTCGAATCGAAGCTTCAATCCGCGTTCTCGGTTGCTAAATCACGTCCCCGAGCTTCCTCCTTGCTAACCCGAAGCTTGGATTCGAATTTGATTCAAAATTTTGAGAGAAAATTTGAGAGAGAAAAGAGGAAATCGAGAGGGAAGAGGAGAGAGGGAATGCATGGGCAAGAGAAGAGAGAGAGAGAGAGAGCTGAGTGAGGAGAGAGGGAAAGAGAGAATAAATAGAGAAAATCGGTTGGCGGTTTTACTGTGCGAAAACCATGTGCCGCCCACGGTTTTGTAAAACGGAGTATTTTTAACATTTTACAAATTGTTGTGTTTTAAAACTCAAAACATTATTTTAAAATAATACGAAATCATTTGAATTCATCAAATTAACAAAACAACCAAAAATTAAAAATCCAACCAAGTAATCAAATTAATGTTAAAACATTAATTATGGCACACTAATTCATTATTTATATTACATTAACATTAAATAAATTTCAGGACGTTACAAGTTACCACCACGATCTTCAAGTTTTGTAAATAAAGTTCACTTGATGTACAAATATTGTCGTTTTGAACCTCCTACTCCTTGTTACTTAAACGTTTCTGGAGCATGAGAAGAATTTTGCCTAGAACAATACAAGAGTTCCTCTTAACTAATGAAACAACTTCCAAGATCTTGAAAACTATAACCATACTATGAAAGGAAGTATTTAAAGTAAGCAGTAGCAGGGAGAAAGAGAAAGAATTTCCCTTAAAAAATGTACATGAGAAAAAAATGTTCACTCCCAAAAAAAAAAAAAATCCTTCCGTTAAAAAAAATATATATAAAGGTAGAGAACATTCTTAAAAGGTTTTTTGATCACCAATGCCTCACTAGACATTAAAAAAAAGTTCACTAGTGAGTTGGGTAGTGGAACATGAATTTGGCTCAGATGTCAGTTTTTTTTTTTTTTTTCCTTACTCCTTTTTGTATCCCAATTAATACAATGTCACATCAGTTAAGAACAAATCTTATTCAATGAGTCCATTATTGTAAGTTAAAATAAACAATTTTATTAATTTTGTTGTTAAGAATAATTGTATAAAATCGTAACTTAAAAAAAAATTCTTAACAAAGTAGTAAAATGGAGGATATAATGATTTAAAACATAATTTTCAAAGGGTCAACAAATAACTGCACATTCAATTCTTTTACAGAAGATTTAATGTGATGTTTGAGAATATAAATTAAAACTAAAATTTGTAGTGGTTATAATATAAAACTTTTACATAATACAATATTAAAAAAAAAACTTAATTTTAACAAAATTTAATTTAAACTTTAAACAATGTTACCAAATATCCAATACGTACCGTAAATCAGGGAACCGATTTTCTATCGTGCTCCCATTCAGGTAAAAGTCAACGCAGCTAATAAGAGGGAATCTTTCGCTACGTGGCGAATTGTTAGTGGCTATTGTGAGGGACAAGGAGGTCCTAATCTAATATATGACGCAGAAAAGGAAGTGGGACTTTGCTGGCAACACGTGGCGGGCATAGAGTATATCGGCGCAGTGATGTTGGGCCGGGCCGGGTTACTTCTCCAACCTTCGGGTTTTTTTCGTCTGCTTATCTTAGGGAGATTCCTGCGCGGGCATGGAAAAAATAATCTACCAAAAGATATCTTCCCACTTTTTGTTAACTTTACAAAAAACAAATTTAACCAGATTCCCAGCTTTAGCAAACCCATGTGAAAAAATTTTAACTCTTACGGTACAAAGCTTTTACATAAATTTATTATAATATAAATTTTTTATAAATTACAATATTTTTTAAAATACATATATTTAAAATATTTTAGTTTTAATTATATTACTAAATACTCTCTTAACTGTTAAAGAAATCATACGGGTAAAAATTCCCACGAGAGAACTACCCTTAAATGGAGACTCCAGACTAGTTTGTGTGTGTGTGTGTGTGTGTTTTTTTTTTATTTGGGAATAGAATCTAGATTCATATATTTTGCTAAAAATAGAAAACCTATTTTCAACTTTGTTTTCCATGGGAATGTGAAGGTCACGCTCTCTCCGTGCGCCTGAGATAGATAAAATGATTCTTAAATTGTTCTCCACCTCTTCAACTTATTTTTTTTCCCTTTTAGGTCCACGACTCAGTGCTATGTCCATAGATTATTTATGTGAACAAAAAAATTATAGATTAGAATATCGACAATTTGTATTGGAAAAATTCTTAGCATTATTAGTCTACAATTATAAGCATTATGATACTTTAATCTCTAAATTTGTATTTCAAAAATCATTAGCATTATACTTTCAAAAAAAAATCATTAACATTATTAGTATACAATTATAGGCATCATGTTACTTTAATTTTTGAATTTTTAATTTCGACAAAATTATTTTTTAGTGAATCTTAAAAACTCTAGTGTTTAATAAACTCTAACTTTGTACTATAGTAACTAAAAGTTTTAATTAAAATTGATTTTGCTAAATACATGTTTTATTTTAAGAATTTATTTTTGCTAGAATAATTCTCAATTATAAAGAAAAATATTATAAAAATTTAAGCAAATTGCCAACGTTGTGTCTTGGCTCGTGAGACCAACGCTTCATAAATTATATATCTCTCTTTTTTTTTTTTTTTTTTTGGCAACAAGGCATGTCAATTACCACAATAAATGAAGATTAAGATTTTAATTAATTATTTGATCATTAAATGCCTCAATAATCCCGAAAAAAAAAATACTTGCTTTTAATTCTACATTTCTCTCTTCTTTCCTTGTCATTCAACGCCTTTTCTCAGGTTTCCTTAAAAGTCCAATTACATCAACAAACAGAGTAAGACTCCTCTTCTTCTCGAATACCTTGCTTATAGATCTGTTCATCTATTTTCCCTTTCTTCATCGCTAATCATAAACCAACAGAAAACAATAATTACATATTTCCATTGAATAATTTGTTAAAAAAAATCAATTTCCGTTTTCTTCTTCTTCTTCTTTTCATGGCCGATCGTTTTCACCTCTTTCCCAGGTCCCATTTCAATCCAAAAGTTTTCACCTTTTCTTTTCTGTTCTTTTCTTTCAAGCTTATTACTTTTGCTTAATTCATTAATCAATTTACGCACTTTATCCTTTTCCTTTTCCTTTTTGTGGTTGTGGTGCAGTTTTGTAGTCTGTGATCGGATCCAGGGAATAACTGCCCAAGAACTGATTCGCGAGGTTTCTTAGCAGGTAATTTGCTGTTCTAGATTAATAACCCATTTTAATTGTCATTTCTTTTTGTGTATACTGGCTACTTAAACTATGAATGAATGTCATTGAATTGTAAGTTTATTTTATATGGGATTTATTTATTTTTGGTTTTGGCTTCTTTTTCCCCGTTTTGTTTGTTGATATAAATTCGTTAAAAGATTAATTAGTTAGTTTCTGACATGGGTTTTTAATTGTTGGTTTCAGTTGTGACTGCTTAGTAAGAGTGGATGATTTTTTTTTTTTTTTTAATGAGAGGGAGAAAGAAAATTAAATTTTAATACTGGGTTCTTATTCCATTCCTATGGCTTGTCTGTATTTTACTTTAATATTCTTGCTCAGCTATCAAGCTCACTTAATTGTACACATTTTATTCTCATTGGTTTTCTGAAGCTTTGCCACTGTTGGTCCGTGACTAAATTAAAAACCTTATTTTTTCCTTTTCTAATTTGTGTAAAGTGAAGAACTTTTAGTTTGTATTTGTTTTCTTTCATCCTTCTTGATGCTTAACGCAAGTGAGGTTTTATAGGTATATAACCCCTTTGGTGTTTAAACAAAAAGTTTGAACCGAAATTCAACTTTTTGCGAGAGAAAACACCTTAGGAGAAAGATTTGAAGTGTGACTGAAACTATAAAACAAATTTGCACTTTTTATTCCTTAAGCTAATGGTTAATTTTTTTTTTTTTTGTTTAAGATTCATGATCTGCAGCTTTCCAAGGAACACCAGCCATTTGATTTTGTAATGCAATCATTTGATGATGACAAAAGTAAGAAGAAGAATCTGAAGCGTTCAAGATCATCTCCTTGCAATATGCCTGTTACGGACTCCAATATCCTCGACGATTGTATTCTTTTCCCCGTTGAAGAGATTGTGCAATATCCATTGCCCGGATACGTTGCCCCAACTTCGATCAGTTTCAGCCCTGATGATAACATTATAACTTATTTGTTTAGTCCTGATCACACTTTGAATAGAAAAGTTTTTGTTTATGATCTCAAAACTTCCAAGCAAGAACTGTTTTTTAGTCCTCCCGATGGCGGGCTCGATGAATGTAATATATCAGCAGAGGAGAAATTGAGGAGGGAGAGGTTGAGGGAGCGTGGGTTGGGAGTTACACGGTACGAATGGGTGAAGACGAGCTCGAGGAGGAAAACTATCATGGTGCCATTGCCAGCGGGGGTTTGTTCCTCAATCACTGAGTTAAATTGTTGTAGATGTCTAATATTTCCTATTCATATTATGATAGTCAATGTTATTCTTTCTTTTAGAATTGCTCCATTGGATCTTAAAGTTCTTTTTTTTCACTCTCTTTAGCCTCATAGCTCTCCCTCTTTTTAGGGTGATAAACTCTTTCAAGTGAAAATTTTGATTTGTACTTGTAGTATTATTTACTATGAAATTTTGCTTGGCATCAAGTACGAATAGGTAGTGTTGGTGGTTATGAACCTAATTTTGCGTTGGTATAGTGCCGGTGCTTTGATTTAGTATAATTTTCATTTGTTTTATCATTTCTACCTTTTGAAAGCTCTTGTACCTTATATTAGAGTGAATCCTTTTCCTATGATATTTTCATCCTCTATATCAACCTATTTATGTTTTCACATAATGAATCTTACATTTTTATGCTTTATATGCATCTATTGCTTAAGCCAGTTTACTATTAGCTGATGGTCGGTTTCTCTCTCTATGGACAGATATATTTCCAGGATCTTTCCTCTTCAAAACCGGAGCTTAAACTTCCTAGCACTTCAAGTTCGCCAATTATTGATCCTCATCTATCCCCTGATGGTACAATGCTTGCTTATGTTAGAGACTCTGAGATACATGTTCTAAATCTGATGTACAATGAGTCAAAACAGTTGACGAATGGTGCCTCAGGAGATACCTTGGTAAGTTTTGCTCTAGTGTTTGCATCCTAGAATTTCTCTCTGTGTCACGGTCTCTGTGGAGAGTTTGAGATTTTGGTTTCCGACTTATATGAATCTGGTTTGTTGCAGACTCACGGGATCGCTGAATATATAGCTCAGGTGAGACGGTTATTGTAACACCCCCATTTGTTTATTTCATGGAATATCACATCAATTTTTAGCTCAGATCATAAAAGACATCTCTTTTGCTTTCAAAATCAAGAAACCAATTCGACAAACTATATGATGATGCTTTGTTCATTTCTTCCACGGTTAAGTTAAATTTTTTGTAAATTTTGTTAACAATTTATTACAGGAGGAGATGGATAGGAAAAATGGATACTGGTGGTCACTAGATGGCAAATACATTGCATTTACAGAAGTTGATTCCTCTGAGATACCCCTTTTTAGAATAATGCATCAAGGTAAAAGTTCTGTTGGCTCAGATGCGCAAGAAGATCATGCTTATCCGTTTGCAGGAGCTTCGAATGTCAAAGTTCGCGTCGGTGTGGTTTCTTCTGCTGGAGGTCCTATTACTTGGATGGATCTTCTCTGTGGTGGAACAGATCAACCAGAAAACGATGAGGAATATTTGGCGAGAGTCAATTGGATGCCTGGGAACATATTAACAGCCCAGGTTTTAAACAGATTGCACACTAAGCAAAAAATCATCAAGTTTGATATCAGGACAGGCCAAAGAATAGTTATGTTGGAAGAAGAACATGGCACATGGATTAACTTACATGACTGCTTCACACCTCTTGACAGAGTAATAGGAAAATTTCCTGGCGGATTCATCTGGGCGAGTGAAAGAACAGGATTTAGACATCTTTATCTGCATGACCTCAATGGAAATCTCTTAGGGGCTATCACTGAAGGGGACTGGATGGTTGAACAAATCGCCGGTGTGAACGAAGCTGCAGGGCTAGTTTATTTTACCGGAACGTGTGATGGGCCATTGGAATCCAACCTTTACTGTACTAAACTCTTTCCAGAGGGAAACCAACCCTTGCAGGCCCCATTGAGGCTGACTCATAGCAAGGGGAAGCACATTGTTGTGCTTGATCATCATATGAGGAATTTCGTCGATATTCACGATTCAGTTGATTCACCCCCTAAGGTTTTGCTTTGCTCCCTACAAGATGGAAACGTCATAAGGCCTCTTTATGAGCAGCCATTTAAAATTCCGAGGTTGAAGAAGCTTCCCCTCAAACCTCCTGAGATAGTTCAAGTAGAGGCTGATGACGGGTCTATGTTATTCGGGGCTATGTATAAGCCTGACGAAACCAGATTTGGACCTCCACCTTATAAAACTATGATCAGCGTCTATGGTGGGCCATGCGTACAGCTTGTGTGTGATTCTTGGATAAACACAGTTGACATGAGAGCACAGTATCTAAGAAGCAAAGGAATTTTAGTATGGAAGGTTAGTATTCACATCTTCAATCTGTTGTCCTTTTTGGTTCCTAAATTTATATGCGTGTAATATCAAAGCAATGAGTTTGTGTTAGGCTCATTTTGGATTGTTGTGCTTTTGGAGGAAAGTAGAAAAAGCACAAGTTAAAAGCTAAAAGAGTATTAAATTGCAGAAAATATTTTGCACATTATTGCCAAACAGTAAAATTGATCATATTTTGGAAAAAGTACTTTTTGGGCTCCAAAAGCTTTTTACCTTTTTATACTTCCATTTTAAGGTTTATCAAAAAATCATTTATACCATCACTTTTCAAATTCATGTTAAACCGTAAAAGACCTATATATCCTTTATATTTTTTTAAATTTCTATTTTTCTTGTTCCTTATCTTTCTTTTTTTCCAGTGTCTCTTCAAGGCCATTCAGGTCTTTTTATGTGGTCAAATCATCATTGACCGAGAAAAGTTAAGAACTGTCCAAAATATAACATGTGATTACTCATAACCTGAAAATGCACGATATAAAAATGAAGATATATCCTGGCTCCAGAAACACTCTCAAACTGGGCCTCTGATGGGTTTATCTGTTGTTTTGTGGCTGACCATTTTTAAGTTTACCATTTACAGTTGGATAACAGAGGTACTGCTAGAAGAGGACTGAAGTTTGAGGGCTCTCTAAAGCACAAATTCGGTCAAGTTGACGCTGATGACCAACTGACTGGAGCAGAGTGGCTAATCAAGCAAGGTCTCGCAGAAGCAGGCCGAATCGGGTTGTATGGATGGAGCTATGGCGGATATCTTTCGGCTATGACTCTGGCAAGGTTTCCCGATGTCTTCCGATGCGCTGTTTCAGGCGCACCTGTAACCTCGTGGGACGGCTATGACACGTTCTACACTGAGAAGTACATGGGGCTGCCGTCAGAGAATCAGACGAGCTACGAGATTGGATCGGTTATGGGCCATGTTCACGATATGAAAGGCAGTCTGCTGCTCGTGCATGGCATGATGGATGAAAACGTCCATTTTCGGCACACTGCTAGGCTTGTGAATGCCCTCGTGGCGGCCGGAAAGCCTTACGAGCTGCTTATTTTCCCGGATGAACGTCACATGCCCCGCGGGCATAGAGACCGGATTTACATGGAGAAGAGAATTTGGGACTTCATAGAGAGAAATCTTTAAAGTTAACTTTCTGTGAATATTTCTGTTCTTCTTGTTCTTTATGTCGTTCCTTCTGGTTATATAGCACGGTTTGAAGGTAGTTAAATGCTGAGGCTTTCTTTTTTCTTCTCTAAATTGGAGTTATACCATATTTGTTCAATTTTTAGGCTTGTCACTAGACTTCTGTTTCTTTTTTCTTGATTGGAATAAGTTCATAATGTAACAAAATACATCAATGGAAATAACTTGTCACAATCTAGAGCCCCTTTGGTGCTGTCAATCTCTGAAGTTCTCGACTTCATTTTTATATAAAGAATTAATCGATTTGAAAAAAAAAAAAAAAAGTTCATCAGAAAGCTTACCAATCAAAGGGCATTCCATTTAACTCCTCCAAATTTGACTGTTTCTCATATCAGACTGTCTATAACCAACAGACATACGGATGCAACCTTAAAAGCAAAATATTTAATTTAATTTTAATGTGATTCACAGTCTCAAGTCAAGCATAGATGCTTGTTCCATTGAACCATCAAATTTACAAACTTCTATACTATCATCTATCACAATCTTTCTTGAGATTCATTTACCTCTAATATTATGGAACTAATACTATTAATCTACCTGGGACAGAGAAATCTTTTGACTTTAAGGGTTAATTATTGATCCAAGAAGCACCTGTAAAACTTGAAAACTGTACGGCTGCAGAGCATAAGATTCTCATGGGATATGCACCCCATTTTGGAACATTAGTTTGTGGATTTACACTTAGGGCCTAGGGGGCCTGCGATTGGACCTCGTCCTAGTAATGCTTGTTTTTGACCGTTAGATCTTATTAAGATTAAATCATAATTAAAAAAATATGCAGCATAAATAACATTTAATACAAATTTGACGGTTAAAAAACAAAACTTACCGATAGTTTTTTTTTAGGCTGTAGAGTAGAAACCACCCACACTTTAATGACCCCAGGGGTTATGTTTGTTGGGAAATGATGCACAAATTGTACATCAGTGTAATATATTACATTGTTATGTCCTATGTTACCAACTGCTAGTGGAGCCACCAATGTTTGAAAATGTATAATTCTTTTTTTTTTTTTAACTTAAAAAACCAATCAAACAACTCATAAGTCTCATTAGTCGAAAAATGTTGACGATCCTTCTAATAACATGCGAGTCCTAAAATGTCCAAATTTATTAGGCCATCACCCAGGTAACTCTTCATGTTCATTGACAGATTATGTAAAGTGAGGGGCATAGTTTAATGTTTCATTGCTCTAACTAAAAGGAGGTCTCTGGACAAATCATAGAAAGTCTATCTTAACTCCCCTATAGGAAAATGAGGTGTTTTTTTAAGTTCCAAGTTAACTCTTTCCCTTATGAAAGAGTAAAAACTAAAAGGGTTGTTGTCACCGAAGGAGAGAAATGTCATGTTTTTGAAATTTTTTGAAGTAAATATCATATTTTAAAAATATTTTTAGTAAATATTAGATTTACAAAGAAAATAACTTATTTACTATGTAAATAAGAAATATTTACATTATAACACAGAGATAAATATATTATTCACACTATAAATTTATTACATAAATAAGAATTATTTATACTATAAAAAATAGATAAATTATTTATATCATAAATTCGACATTTGTTATAAATATTTTTAAAACTTAACATCTACTACAAATAGTGTTGAAAAAAAAAAAAAGAAGACCTTTTCTACTATTTCCGTTATTATTATTAATAAAGGAAAATCCAACTCGAAAACTTAAATTCTTAGCATGCATCGGCGGATGAGTTCGAAGTTCATTTCAAAACAATTATTTTATTCACACCTGGAAGGTTTTTATTGGTCTCATATACGTGGAAGTTTTCATTCAAACAATCCTGGAGTATAATTTTTCAAAAAAAAAAAAAAAATCTTGGAGGACAAGTTTATTTCTTTTCCAAACAAGAAATTAAACTTTAACAACCCCTTTAAGTTGCGGAGCTTGAAGAGCGCCCAGCGTGTCAAATCCGTTAGATTTAACGTCCGTCCAAAAAATTGCAGAGCCTCTCTTTTTGGGAGGAAGGAAAGTTCTAGAAGACAAGGAAATAATGCATGTAAATTAATAAAAATATTAAATGACTTTGCGGAAGGATAACACAATATGATACTGAAAAAGGAAAAAAATAATACGTATGTAGAAAAAAAATGCCTATTGAAGCTTCAAGCTTCAAGCTTCAAAGTTGCCAAAATAAAATTTCATATTTTTCAAAAATATAAACATAACACAACTTTTCTAAAAAATGCTAACTCGTTATATGCAAGTAATGATTTATATTAATTGTAAATCACAAAGAATTTAAATAATTGTAAATAAAAAAAGAATTTAACTTAATTTATCTAATAAAGAAACGAAACTGTACTAAAAGGACGTATAGTAAAATTAATTCAATTAAAAAATTATTATTGTAACTAATGCCTATTAACGGCAGTCCAAATGCCGTTAATGACATCCCGCTAAACTTTCTTTCCAAGTCATCGGTCAAAACGCTATAAATACCCTCTCCGGAATCTCATAACTCGGCATTACTCTCTCTAACTTCGTATCAATTTTTTTTTTCCGCGAGGAAAAAAAAAAACTACGGAACAAAAATCTGGTTTTCTCGGGAAAATTTGCGAAGAAAACCGCAGAAATCTTCGCTTCGATGACAATGACTACTGCGTTATCTAGTTTCTTCCGTCGCCGTTCATCGGAATTTCTTTTCTGATGTTCGCTTCTTTATGTAAGATTATTCTTTTCCTCTTTTGGATTTCGTTGTGAATGATTTATGGTTTAACTTGTCTGGTTGCGGAGAAATGAGGAGGAAATCAAGAAAGAAATCAAATTGTTAGCTTTATGTTTAATTGAATTATGTTCTGATTGTGACAATCTAGGATTCTTCTTCTTCTTTTTATGTTCTTTTACGAATAAATTTGATACAGTTCATCCACATTGGCGATATAGTGTTTGGATTCTGAGAAAAAAAAATCAAAAATAGAAAATAAATAAGTAAACTTTAATGATTTTGAGAACTTTGCTTCTTTGAGTCTTCACTACGATTCTTTTAGGGCCTGTTTGGTTAGAGTATTTGAGTAGAGTATTTGAATGAAGATTTAAATTTTTATGAGAGAAAATACTGTAGTAAAATAATTTGAACCGTAATTCGAGTAAAAGAAGTGATCGAACCAAACACCCTTAATTACTTATTTTCTTTTGAAATCAATTTTCAGAAAAAATCAAAAATTGAAAATAAATGAGGAAATTTTAATGATTTTGATAACATTGCTTCGCCGAGTCTTCATTGCGTTTCTCTTATTTGCTTATTTTCTTTTAGTTTTATTTTCTTTTATCAGGTATCATGGAATCTTGTTGTTTTAGCTGCTAAATGCAGTTTTTTTTCCTTAATTCTTATTTTGTTTTGTTTATTATTTAAAACATTCTGTCAAGAAGCAATCCAACGACAATAATAAACGTTTTACTTTTTTTATTTAATCTTTTCTGGTTATATATCTGATCGGAGAAATTTCTAATCTTTGTAGTTTATTTGTATTCGAGCTTGTCAGAAGGTTTCTTTCAACATTGCAAATGTTCACATAAACCTATATTAAGAGCCATTGGGGGTGCTATGTGAGACTAGTATCTGACAGTATCCCGGATATCCTCAATTAGGACATTCTTGGTGTTAGTATAGTTTTCAAGGGCAATTAGTGATTCTTTAAAGTTCTTCTTTGATTGATGGTACTGGTTTTCGTTGTTAAAATTGTTTACCAGTGTGAAGCGAGGGACTTTTGAAGTAATCTAGATTCAAGGCCTGAACGCTTGTCTTAGTCGCTGGGTTTTTGTAGATTTAGAGGAAAAATAATGTCCACTGCCAGGGTAGCTCTAACTCCAGAATATGAAGAATCTTTTAATCATCCTGCTAATGTCATAAGTCGAAACGATATGGGCTCGAGTGAGCCAATTGTGATTTACCTCGCTGTCGATGGTTCTGTGATTCCTATGCGGATTTTGGAGTCTGATTCCATAACTTCAGTGAAGCTGAGAATTCAAGCTTCTAAAGGTTTTTTTGTGAAGAAACAGAAGTTAGTATTTGAAGGAAGAGAACTGGCTCGGAACAATTCTTGCGTAGGAGACTATGGAGTTTCCAATGGAAATGTGTTGCATTTGGTGCTAAGGCTGTCAGATCTCCAAGCTGTTACTGTTAGAACTGTATGCGGGAAAAAGTTTGAATTCCACATTGAGAGGAATAGAAATGTGGGTTATGTGAAACAGCAACTTGCAAAGAAAGGGAAAGGGTTCCTTGATACTGAAGATCAAGAACTGATATGTGATGGTGAGGAGCTTGAAGATCAGAGACTCATTAATGATATTTGCAAAAGTAATAATGCTGTGATTCACCTGCTGGTAAGGAAATCTGCCAAAGTAAGGGCTAAACCTTTTAAAAAGGATTTTGAACTATCTATTGAGGCATCAGATTTCCTTGAGAATAGGACTGATTTAGTGCGAGAATACCAATGGGGGAAAATTTTTCCAGGAGGGAAGTTTATACATAGTAAGCAGTTGCAGAAAGATGTCCTTTTGGAACCTGTAGTTATAAATTCTAACGTTGAACTCCCAATAGAAATCAAAAAGCTAATTAACTCTACTTTTAATGGGTTAGAGAGAGGAAATGAGCCAATCCGGTCTACAGATGGAACAGGAGGAGCTTACTTTATGCAAGATTCGTGTGGTCTGAATTATGTTTCAGTTTTTAAGCCAATTGATGAAGAGCCAATGGCTGTGAATAACCCGCGTGGTTTGCCATTGTCAAACAATGGTGAAGGCTTGAAAAAAGGAACAACGGTGAAAGGAGGTGCACTGAGGGAAGTTGCAGCATACCTTTTGGACCATCCAGCGAACGGACCTCGCACCTTCAACTGTGAAAAGGGTTTCGCTGGTGTTCCCCCCACAGTTATGGTGAAGTGCTTGCACAAAGGATTCAATCATCCAGAGGGCTATAAGTATGATCTCAAAAATGTAAAGGTTGGGTCACTGCAGATGTTTATGAAGAATGATGGAAGTTGTGAAGATATGGGTCCTCGGGCTTTTCCGGTAGATGAGGTACATAAAATTTCTGTATTGGACATAAGATTGGCAAATGCAGACAGGCATGCTGGAAACATATTGGTTCAGAGGGACGGTAAAGGAGGTCGGATTGTGCTTGTTCCAATTGATCATGGCTACTGCTTGCCTGAGAGTGTAAGTCTTTAACATATTTTTTAAACCCTTAAATCTTAATTACTGTGCTATTCAAAACTCTGACTTTTATTCCTTTCTTGGTTCCCTCCCACCCCTTTTTCTTATTTGAGATTGATTCATTAATGCTGTACATTAGTTAATTTATGTTTCCGAAGTTGTGCTTTAAAATGTCATGTAACGCTTCACAGGTTCTACTGCGTTGCTGCATTGCTCATCCAATATAATCTAAATTGTTCTGACAATATTATCGCAAAATAACTACTTTTTGAAACAGTTTCTAAAGAATAAGATTCCTTTTCCTTTTGTCTTGCTGACCTTAAAGAAGATTGATTGGGGAGTCAGTCCCGTCGTTAGAAACCTTGTGTTGATAGAATTTTAGGTTTTATCATTCTTGTCCCAAGTACTAACTACCTGTCTTGCCTTTTCGAAACTGCAGTTTGAAGATTGCACATTTGAATGGCTCTACTGGCCTCAAGCTCGACAACCTTATTCCCCTAACACTCTTGACTACATTAAATCATTGGATGCTGAACAGGACATTGAACTTCTCAAGTTCCATGGGTGGGACCTGCCGCCCAAGTGTGCTCGCATCTTCCGAATTTCCACCATGCTTCTGAAGAAAGGAGCAGAAAGAGGACTCACTCCCTTTGTTATCGGAAGCATCACGTGCAGGGAAACCGTGAAGGAAGAATCTGTTATTGAGAAGATCATCCAAGAAGCAACTGAAGCCGAGCTCCCGGTAACAAGCGAAGATGCGTTTCTCGAGTCTGTGTCAACAATCATGGATCGACGGCTTGATGACCTAAAGAAGACCATCAAGTGAACGTGTAGTCTGTAGTCATATCATGTACGTGATTAAGTTAGCAGACCCGTCATGGCTTAAGCCCCTCTATCCATCTCTTTAAATCCTAGACCTAAACCTTAAAAGCCTTGAACCCTAAACCCTAAATTGTAGTTCTACTACTGCTTGTTTAGTCTTTTGAACTCGTGTCCCCGTAACTTTTTTTTTAATCTCCTTTACTACTTGAAAAGATATATATATATATATATATATATATATATATATCAAGAAAATAACCAATACAAACTGTTTTTTAGTCAATGTTTGCAGTATTCTTTTCGGTTATTTTCCAAGCTTGCTGTTTATATTGTCCCCCATCCAGGTTTGTCTTTTACACAATTGGTCTTTTGGGTTTGATTGGTAGAACCTTCACTAGTCCATGGATAAGAGAAATATTTGTCAATTTCAGTGCCCAGCCAAGGAAGAATGTGGTCCTGAATCCTAATTATCTGTACTGCAATCACTGTCCACTTGGGCATGATTTGGTGCATTATCTGTCGTCTTAACAAAACATGGCGACTCTGTATACTCGGTAATCGTTATACAAAAAATGATTGTCTTGATGGGTGCCTTTTTTTGCTCTGAACTTGATGGGTGCTTTTAGGCTAGGAATGAAGCAACTTGATGGCAAAGCCTTGCAAGCAACCAGAAGGGAAAAAGGCAAATATTCTTCAGACAAAATCATTTGTCGTTTATCTCCATCAGATAATATGATGTCCACAGAACCTATATTCATAGAACATTGTCATAAGAGCATATATGATTACACAACATGGAATGCCAAAGTGGTGTTTTTTGGAAAGAAAGAAATCTGACCACACTTTAAAAAAAAAAAAAAAAAAAGAGGCAAGATGATACTCTCAAGTCTCATATGTGTAGGAGCAAAGTCACGTAAGGTCGAAAGTGGGCGGCTCTCCCACTAAAATTGTAGTTCACTTTTCGCCTTATTAGTTCAATCACACATTTATCCTTCTTACAAAATTTTCTGGTTCCGCCCCTGCATATGTGAAAGGTGAAGGAAGATCAATTTCTGGAGGAAACATTGGAGGGAAGGGGCATGTGAGGAAAGTTCCTATTCTGTGGCTCAAAAACGATAAAATGGATAACATTGACTAGACACCACCACCAGCCGACCACAGCTGGACGGGCACTCTCAAGAAATTGGCAATTTCTGACTCATTTATTTGTGAGGGCCACAGTTTGCATTGCACTTTGTTTGACCATTTACGTTACTGACCAAAAACACTCGACTCAATAACATGACATGAGTGTGCAAATTTTGCTGACTTTTGTGCAGATTGTCTTGGCATGTAGCGTAGGTTTAGGAATTGAAGTTTCTAAACTCTGCAAATTGATCTTCTCTTTCTTACGTCGACTGAGGAAATATTTGCTGATTTTAGTGTACGAATTTGAGAAAAAATTCACTGCCTAATCATTGCTACTAAGTCTGGGAGTTAAAATATTTGCTTAATCAAACGATGACGTTTTGAGAAAGACGAGGAAAAAACAAAAAAAGGAGAGATGAGAGAGTAAATAGGAACATGAGAAGGAGGAAGTACCAACTTAAAGAAGAGTGGAGAATAGGAATAAGACAATTCAGGATGAGCAATGTAGAATAGTTAAACATATGAAACGATGAAATGGCGAGAAATCAATCCATTGAAGATTAATGGCGAAGATGAAGTCGGACAAAAATTCGGCATATTTCCTATTATATAAGTAGAAGATAATGCGATCAAGTAAAGAACTCTATTTTGATCTTTACGTCGAAACTCTGTCGATTTCATTTCTCGAGAACTCGTTGACAAGAGCTCTTTCAATTCACATAGAAGAATTTGAAGATTTGGATTTGACTGAGTGGTAGTAGTCATATGTTAGAGCAAAAAATACCCCTACAGTAAGCTATGTTTGGTAAGAGAAAAAAGAAATAATTAAGACATAAAGACATACAACTCAAGTTAAAAAGCATAGAGTTAAAAAAGATTAGAAATGACGAGTGACAGCAGCTTAGTTGGTTGTAAGTCCTTCCAACTCAAGTTACGCTAAATCTCACTTGAAAATTATAACGTTCTCCCTTTCTTGTATAAAAAAAAAAAAGATTGAAAATTTATTGCCCAATTTATTTTTTGTCATTTTTCTTTCCTATCAAACAATTATTGACTATCAAACTATTAATAACACCTTCACTATTCTCACTCACTCCTTTCACTGTCCCTCCTACCAAACGAGCTAGAGAAGTGCAAGAACAACGTTTTCCTCAAAGTTTTTGTCTTCCAACAAACGAAATAATGAAGAAACAACAGTGACAGAATAACGCCAAAGAAATAAAAATTAAAAGTGGGATCCTTGGTTTGGTGGCAGCTTGGATAATACAATGGATGTGGCAAAACATGCATTAGATCAGATATTGATATAGTTGGAGCCTTTATTTACTGAGCCACAATGTGGGGACACTTAAACAGGGCCACAAAACAAATTTTCTACCAAGAAGTAAAAAATAAAAAATTAACAAAAAAGGTAGTCACTCGCAACATCTGGTTTTCCTTCAACCGCCACCGATATCATCAACGCACATGAGATTAAGCCAACATTTTGGACAATTTGGATTCCAGCTTGCCACTTACCAAAATACTATTTTCACCCTTCCACTAAAAAAATAAAAAATATATATATATTGCAAAAATAAGAATAAAATTCACTAATTGCAAAAATATACTATATTCATATATCGATATTTTCAATAAAACATCACCCAGTTAAATACACAAAAAATAAAAAGTGGAGAGAGTTTAACAAGTGGTGCCGCTTAATCCTAAAATCATGCTGGCAAAGACAGAAAAATAGGGCATAAAATGAGAAAAACTATTTTCTTATTATAATCCCTAGAAAAAAGCACGCCCCACACGCCCACCTTGAATGGGGTTGGGCCCAGCCCAACATTTACGGCTATGTAGAAATCGTGTTCTTGTTCTTGTGCATTTACACCGATAGCCCGGCTAAGAACGCCACCCCCGTCGATGGCAACCACGAGGACCCATAAATAAACTCCGCCACCGTGAACTTGCTAGCCTCCACCTTCGACGTTATGACCCGATACCCCGGCCATTTGACCCGCCCGCCCACGGCCGCACCCGGCCCGGAATTCATGTATTCCCCGTAATACAAAGTGTCGAGGGCAAAATTGCCATTCCACTCCAGCCATCCACGTGGATGGATGTGATCGCCCATGTAGGACATCAGGTAAACGACTCTGGAATAGAGCTTCCACGGACGGCCCAGATACGTTGGGAAGCTTCCCTTGGAGGCCTCGAGATCTGACGCGGCGAGGATCCGACAGTCGTGGATCGAAATGCCCGTGTTTTGGTTCGGATCCTTTCTGTTTTGGGCGGTGATGGTGTTCTTCTGTAGGGCCATGGGCTTTCGGGCGTAGATGGTACACTTCTGGAAGACGACGGCGGCGTTGCCGCAGATGAAGTCGACGGTGCCGTAAATCTCGCACTCGCGGAAGAATTGGCGATTGGAGTGCACGTACAGGGTGTCTTGGTAGCCGATGACCTGGCACCGGTAAACCACCGCGTGGTCTGCACCGACGCGGAGGGCAACGGCCTGGTGCTTCTCTGGCCCGGCCCAGTTCGCGAACGTTATGTCACGTGCTATGAAGCCCGCTCCAGTCGCCGCTGTGAAGACCGAAAGGCCAATTTAGTAATAATGAAAAAAAGACAAGGACTTCCCAAAAAACAAAAAAAAAAGGAGAGAAGTGTCTCATTTCGGAAACGTGTCGAAGTAAATTTCAGATTTTCAAAATATTAAAAGTAAATAACAAATTTACCATATAAGCAATTTATTTATTATATAAATAAGAAATATTTATGTTGTTAATAAGAAGTAAACAATTTTTATACTATAAATTTATTTATTATGTGAATACAATTTATTTACATTATAAACAGAAAGTAAATAAATTTTTTACATCATAAATTTCATATTTATTACAAATATTTTTAAAAGATAGTATTTATTATAATTAATTTTAAAAAAGTTATATTTCATGTAATTTCCGTGAAAAAATAAACCGTAGGGAGCAATGAGTTGATTCAAGAGAAAAGGCCTGGAAACGGTGGTTAGAACCAAATGTTGTGTTTTAACTACACACCTATTGAGGTAATGATTATTTCTAAACCATGTCAGATGATATGATTGTCTGTGTGTGATTCTGTTTGGCCGTGGAAATTGTCTGGGATCGTGTCCACTAGATGTTTGATGGTTTCGAAGAAGAAAAAACCACAATTGACTTGACAGGAGACAACGAACGGGGTATTTCCCTCAGATTTTGTGCACATGATAAGAAACATTGCGGTTAGATTAGAATAACAATAACAATACAAGTTAATTTTTGGTATAAAAAAAAAGCAGTCAATAATACAAATAAAGTTCCGTCTCATTCAATCTTTAATTATTTGGAAATTATTATTTTAGTGCTGTACTAAACAAATTCATCTCTTTTTTCCTTTTCATTTTTTGAACAGGAAAAAATAGGGGGAAAAAGCTTGGGAAGGGTATTTACGTCTTTTAGAAAAAGAGAGTTGACGACGTGAGGTCAATGTTTACGTAATGAAAGCATCTAGGTTGACGAAAGCCACGTGGAACCTTTGTATAATCGTATAGTGGTGTGTCAAGTGATTCATGATTTTTTTATATTACATTTATCTGGCCTTTTTTCTTGTCTAAAAAAAGAACAAGGAAATTTAAATAACAAAAATAATGATTACATAAATGATGAAGACTTAGAAAGCGCAGGGAATTTTTACCGAAAGATGCCGTGTGGAAAGTTGTCAGGTTATCGGAATGGCTTTTTCCTCCTGATATTACCGTTTTGCCCTTCCCATCTCCAATAAACATTATATTTGTTTTCTTCCTCCCCACCTTCAAATTATTCTCTTCATACCTGAAAATTAAATTACCAAATTGCAATTAAAAAAAAAAAAGGCAAAATAACTAATCTACCGAAAAACCTCAAGCGACAAAATGCAGAATGGAGTTTTCATGGAGTCAATTTTTTTACGAGATTACCTTCCCAAGAAGGAAAAAGAGGACAAACAGGACTTCCTAAAGAAAACTTTTCCAAGTAAAATAGGACATGCAAACCAGGTATTCTTTCTTTTTTAAGGTTGTTTGACAAAGCGAGGGTATTATCGTACATGCAAACCACCAAACTTCTAAAGAATAAACGAAGTCACATGGCTTATAGTTTCATGATTATAAAGCTGAATTCAACGAACCAATGAAGTACTTCATTGACGAAAATTGAGCAAAAAGCTTATAGAAATGGCATTCCATGATATGAAAGGGAAAAAAATCCATTTCATGCATAATTCAACTAGAAATAGTAAATTAATTTTATCTTTTATTCGAAGATTAAAGTTTGAAAAAGACATAAAATAGGCCAATTATTAATATTCAATAGTGAAATTACCTTCCTGCCTTGACGTAAATAATGAACCGACGTGTGCTATGCTCTGGCGCTTTCTTTATGGCCTCAGCGATCGTCTTGTACATCCCATTAGACCCATTTCCGTCTTTTGACACCACGATATCAGCCTGTATAGCCGACACGGGCGCAGCCAAAAGCCTCCTCTCTCTCCTTCCCAACCATCTCGGAAAATCTCCCGAGATATCGTTCTTCTCCTCCTCCTCCTCCAATAATCTTCTCCGGTTCTGTATCGGAACTTCAGGAGAAATCGTCGGTGACGCTACCCGAAAATATCGCGAGACAATTGCTCAGCAGCTCCGACAAGTCTTTGAGACTCGCCGCCATCTGGCTCTTCACGCTCCCGCCGGAGACGCCGTCGAATCCCTCCCCGCAGGTGTCCTCGTTCGTCAGCGCCGCACTCAGCCACGTCACCACGTCCTGGCTGGCGGCGCTTGAGATCGGCTTGGCTGCGCCACCACCGCCGCCTGTGACGGAGGTGAGGGAGCTGGAGAGCATGTCGATGGAGTCGTCGAGGAGCTCGAGGCAGGCGTCGTAGGCGGAGCGGGAGAGGGCGTCCATGGCGAGGTTGGAGATCCCGGAGGAGGCGTAGAGAGCTTTACTCAGGCGCTGGAGAGTCATATTGAAGGAAATGTGGACGAGATCGTCCTCCGTCGCGGTCAGAGCTCCGGGGAATTCGACGAGGGAGTTCACGCAGAGGCTCGGGAACCGAGTCTTGCTGCAGGTTCTGGAAATCGCCTGGGTCGGCTTGTGAGCAAGGCTAGGGTTGTGGCCGGATTGGCCCGAGGCTCTGGTTCGGACTCCGATTAGGAAGACGACGGAGACGGCGGAGGCCGCTATTAGGACAATGGAGACCACGGAGAGTACGACCAGAAGCTTCTTCTTCGACCGGCGGTTTCCACGTGACGTGGCGCCGTCTGATTGGTGGCTCAGCTCCATTGTGGAAGAGCCTCCCGGGTCGGACGGTTCTAGCCTGCCGTAGCCCATTGATCTCTTGCTTTCACTTTTCTGTTTTTTTTTTTTTTAAAGTAATTTTTTTTTTTAATATTCTCTGGAAGTGAAAGTTGAAGTCTTGAAGACGTTAGAGAGAGAGAGGGGGAGATTAGGGAGGTGTTGGAGTACTTAGGGGGTTTAAATATTGGGGGTGGAGGTGTGTGCATATAAATAGCCCAAATGTGTTTGAGTTGAGTACCAATTAAAAAATTTATAAAATATAGGATATGTGTGTATGTGTATATGGTGATGGAGAAATAGAGTAAAAGAGGTTGGTGTAAGGTCTACGTCTTGAGCATTAGCTGGCTGCTACTTCACCGTTGCCCACTTGGGAAGAGAGACAAAATGGGTGTGAGTGAGAGGGGCAGAGTTAGAGAGAGTGTGTGAGAAGCATATGATATGAAAGTTATCTTCTTCTTTTTATTACATTTTTTTTCTCTTTCTTTCTCACAGATTATTCAAAAAATAAGTTAAAATTAAGAGTTAGAATTTAAAATATTATAATATGTAAAAAAATAATATTGTTAAAATAATGATTAGAAACGCATTGTATATTGAGGTTCTAACCGATGCTACCAAACGAAGTGTTGGTTTGTCATTACTTTAAGATATAATCTAAATCTAAATATAATTACTAAATTGCTTAGAGATAGTAGTGGGATTATCATGCAAAGAAGTATAACGTGAGAATTTTGGCAAAGTGCTTGAAGGGAACAAATAGTGTAGGTATGTGTGGTTCATTGGTTCTCTTAGCTCCTAAGCCAACTGCTGCCCTTTGTGACGATCTTAATCCATCCTTTGAGTGGTACTAATTAGTGGGGGTGGAACTTTTTCAGCTTGTCCAAGTCTAGCGTAAATTTTGGTAAATAAATAAATAAATAACAAAACCAAAAGAAAAATGCTCATCTGTTTCTATATAAATTTGTTGGATGTGGGTTCTGTTTTTTAAGGAATAGGAACGTGTTTTTTGCTTTTAGCTATGTTTTATTAATTTAGAAAATTAGAATTAAATGAGATCAATTTAGTACAAATCAAAAAAGTACTTGTCGCTATATATGTATAATTTGAGTGGTGAGCTTGGGTTTAGCTTAGCATGCTTATGAGACAAGAGTTAATCTGCTTTGGAAAATACGTCCAATGTTCACTTCTTTTCACTTGATTCTTCCTTCCTATTTACTATCTTTTCAATTCCACGAGTTTTATTCTTTCCAAGTAATGCCGTAAACCCAAACAAAAAACAATTCTACTTTTCAATCATCTTTACTAATTACATATACAAAAAGCCAAATCATTGTAGCAAAGCATGATTTCCTATAATAGTAATCAAAGCCTAAAAGTATACGATCTAACAAAATCCTATTTTTTTATGCATTTTAGAAAGGTAGGAAAAATGTAGCTTTGACACGAATGATTATTACCTTTCTCTATGTGAATATGATTCTCCATTTTTTCTTTTGTAAGTTCCATCTTTACACTATTAGCACAAAAATAAAATAAAAATAAAAAAATAAAAAAGCCATATTTACACAAACTTTTTATTTATTTCTTTATTCCTTTTAAGCATACATCTTTATCTTAATCCTCTTGCCTTTCGTCCATCTCTCTCAAAGTAAAGAGTAAAGACACTGGCTAGTTTTGTCTAATAGGGTTGGCCGAAAAGGGTCCCCACGTAATTTTAAAGGTGCCCAGAGGCGGAGAATTTTTGGTTCTTGCTTCATTGTACTTGTACTACTACCACACGAATATAATGAAAAATCAAAATCCACCTACGCTTTTCGCATAATTTATAAGAGTAACCAGTAAGAAGGAAAAGTTAAAAAAGAAAAGGAAAAAAAAAATTATAATGATGATAAATTTGAAGAGTTAGTCAGGCAAACAATCAATCAATCAGACGAGTCAAGTCCCTGTCGTTTACTAGTATATCAGCCACTAATATTTTTTCGATTGATTATTTTTATATTTATTTGTTTATGTAGATCATTAATCTTTAACTATTGATAAATAGAAATGTAATATCTTCCATGACTGTGAAGTTGACGAATTTTGCCTTATATAGAACGATTTTTTTGTTGTAAACTTTTTTTTATTATAGTAAATTTTATGATGTGATTGAAATTGGACGTAATTATCACGTTAAAGATAATTATTATAAATTTTGTGTTCTATTATTTGCTATGTCATTTTATTTGCTCTTCGTAATCCATTCTAGATAACCCAAGATTGACGTCTAATAATTAATTATTTGCCTTTTATAATAAAATCAGCTTCAAGTCATTTTACATACAGTTGAACATTATTGTTCCTTGAGAGCTACCTCCGCCTGAAATTTTTTATTTTTCTATGTAAATATATTTTGGATGTTTATATTGCTTGTCTTATTGGACTTCAATCAAATTGCCAACGACTGTTGGTGGTGTAAAGGCAGATTGAATACATATCTGCATTAGAAGTGATCATACCTTGCAATTATTTCATAACAGCAACCCATCTTACGTGGCAGATCCTCAGATGATGTGTTAGTCGTTAACAAGTAACAAAAATAATAATAGTAATATTAACATTAATGATTGCGATCTGGAAAAATTTGCGATTTTGTTGGTATAACCAAAATATTATTGGTTAGGAGACTAATGGATACTTTAATCTCGAATATTGACCCCGAAATTACTATATTATTTATGTATATATTATATATAATTGGTAACTATAATGATGTATAATAAGCTCATGGATAATATTTAGGTCATCAAAGTCTTTTTGTACATGGGGCCTTATTATAAAGTCCTGATTCAGACCAATTTATCCAGATTTTAACAAAACTAATAAGAGAGAAATGAAAGTTAATATTGTCATTACAGCTTTCAAACGGATTAGGGTCAATCCAACTGAGATTTAGACATCTAGCCTATTATACCCAATATCGCCACGGTTCAGTTCACGTGAATACAGAGAAGCATCCTTATCCAAGTCACCTTCCCATACCCTCCAACCAGTATTGAAGTGACTTACCTTTTAATAGAGGAATCCATTGCTTCATACAAATGTGTAAAAGATGCTAGCCGCACTTAAAAGCCGAGTACTCTATCGTTGAATTAACAATCCGAACTAAAAATAAAATAATTAGAATGTATAGATACTATTAAAATCCCAATAAACAATAAATAAAGAGGTTGAATAGTACGGCGAAATCAAAACATTTAAATTTTAAAAAGGCAAAACAAAAATATAAAAATTCATAATCAATTATGAACATAATAAAAATGAACAGATCCGATGAGAATCCAAAAAAGATTTCAGATAAAAATAATAGATGACAATAAAAATATTTGTAGACCAACTCTTGTCTCTTATGTTATCCATTATTCTATTTTAATATATTATTATACTTTAATTTTAATAAAAAAGACTTTTTGTATCACAGCAAATCAAATGAACCCTTTATTTGAATGAAATAAAATCAAATCTATGGGACGGAGATAAATAGATTCATTTATCTATGATCGGATTATATTTATTTGATATACCCTATATTGCTTATATATATATATAGATATATTAGTATAGGGTTTCAATTATTACGTCTTCAATGGATATTGTTATCATTGATATGAATCAGGCGGTTGTAATAAACATGATAGTTGACAAGAACAATTTATGATAATTAATAAGATTAAATTTTTATCACACAACGTCATCAACTGTTATTAAAATGTATTCTTATTGAAAATGTAACAATTAAAAACAAGTCTCTATACATCAAAAATATAGAATATATATAGTTTTAAGCTTTAAATGTTCAAAATTATCATCCTTTGTGATTTTGATATGTTTTGTCCTTGTTGGTTCTTGATAAATAGCACAAGCACAATTTCTACTTAAATCCGGACAATCTTTCTTGTTTTTTTGCCTTGTGTTACTTGTGTTAGAAAACAGAGGAGAAAGACTTTAGTCTGGTGGATGTAATTAAACAAAAAATGTTACAAATGATAAACTGACATGACTGTGGAAGACCATTTTGGAAATATAATCTCTCTTATAATTTATAACTAAATAATACAGGGTCTTTGTTTTCTCTTAAAAGTATAGAACTTTTGCTATATCTTCCATGCACGCATGAGATTTGGGTTGACATTCTGCCCTTTCTTTACACCTCATGTTTTCAGCCTTTCTTTTATTTAATTACATATGCTCCTTTCTGTTAATTAACTATTCTATTTTTCTTCCAGAGGATCATGTAATAGTATGTCGTACTGTTAGATCTGCTTTTTCCTGACCGCTGTCTGAGATTAAAAAGATTTCAGAAGAGAAATTTTCGATCTTGAGTAGAATAGGAAATAAGTAATTCATAGTTCATCATAATTTAATTGAAAGGGGAAAAAATATATAGAAGGAGAATCTATATATGTGGAAGCAAAAGCTTTTGGGACAGTACTAACGGATTCAAAGAGAACATCAAAATATAACATGGTAATTGAAGAATTTAAGTATAAATTAATTTGAAATGCTTATAGCTGAAATGTTGGATTTTCACTAAAAAAAAACCAAACTTTAGTCATAATAGTTTTTAATAAAACTTTTAATTACAACAAAACATTATGACTAACGTGCTTTTAATCATAGACTTTAGTTCAATTTTTGTTGTGATTAAAACTTTTAGCTATAGGGTTTCTAGTTAGGAAAACATTTTGTGACTAAAAGCCTCATGGCTAAAAATTTTAATCACAACAAAAATTAAACTAAAGTCTGTGCTCAATATTTTGTTGTGACTAAAATTTTTTTTAAAATTGTTATGACTAAAAATTTAGTTTTTGGTAGTGATTATAAGTGTGAAGTGCCATGGCAACAAAGTTCGTTTGGTACATTGACCACGTATAGAAATCAATAATACATATCTACGCATACATATACAGTTAATACGTATATTATGCTGTTGGAAACCAGCATGTATATTTATTGAGCATAAAAATTGTCCTTTGCATTAATTTGGTCTAACCAAACAAAGGGCAAAGTCGTCTTTTTATTTTCTTTTTTATTTTCCCCCTAAAAGGGCAAACTCGTCATAACGAGGGAAGGTGAAACTAAGTAGATAAGTATGGGCCCACCGAGAATCCACCGACAGAGTTCAACTGTGTCTCAATTGATCTGTTAATTTTGTAATATAATACTGGAGAAAAGAAGCGTAGAAAATAACCGAAGACTTGCTGGTGACGTGTTATTTTTATTATTCTATTCTTAATTAATTTTGTTGGGGTTCTTACGTTGAATACTTCATGTTCTTGCATGCGTTCTCTGGCGTCGCATATTTGATTCTTCTTAACCGCTAAACCTACTAATTGGATAACAATCTTATATTAAAATAAATCTTCAAAGACAAAGCACCCAAAAACTTGAGCAACAAATAAAAAAAAAAACCCCAAAACAAATAAAAAACCCAAGATATATGTTTATACATATATATATATGTACAGTGACGCCAGAAATTATGGTGAGAGGCGGTTAATATTGAAAAAATAATCAACATATTGAATATTCAATTTTTTAGAGGGAGCTTTTGTGCAATTTTTAATCTATTATATATATATATATATGTATGTTTATACATATATAATGAGAACGAAAAAAATTGAGGGGGCTCTGAATATTCAATTTTTTAGAGGGAGCTTTTGTGCAATTTTTAATCTATTATATATATATATATGTATGTATGTTTATACATATATAATGAGAACGAAAAAAATTGAGGGGGCTCTGAATATTCAATTTTTTAGAGGGAGCTTTTGTGCAATTTTTAATCTATTATATATATATATATATATATATGTATGTATGTTTATACATATATAATGAGAACGAAAAAAATTGAGGGGGCTCGAGCACCCTCCAATGCATCGCCTCCGTCACTGTACATATATGTATGTGTCTGTGTGTGTTTATATATAAGACAATGACATATGAAAAAGTTGGTAATTTTTTTATAGCATGCCAAGAAAATGATAGAAAAACTTTGAAATTGATCATTCTTCAATCCTCAATACATAGCAAAAAGGCTTTTAATTTGGGAAATGCCTTAATTAGTGTATTTTTTTCAAATATATGTATGTTTCACGATGTTTGCAAAGTGTACTGTTGGATATCATGTTTAGCTCAAAAGTCCTTAGTGGAGTATATAATTGTAGATGTTGTTTTCAAAATAAAAAGGAGAAAGAAAAGTGAGTAAAAGAAGCTTCCTAGTCTTAATTTGGTTTTCTAGCTGTAATGCAGTATGTGCCATTCTGTTTTTTTCGTACCTTATGATCAGTGTTATCAAGAACTTATTGTCTAAAACTATTTGTTTGGTTACCAAGAAAATGATTATGTAAAGAAGGTAATGGGAAAATGTTGGCACAAAATTCGGGTCCATTTGTTTATTTTATTGCCTTCTTTTCCTTTTGTCTCCTTGATGTAGAATGAAAAATCCCCAACAACATTCAACTCAATAAAGTGAAAAAGAAGATATACCACGTCAAAATAAATAAATAAATATTTATATATTGCATATTGGTGTCGGAGCAGTGAAATCTAGAAAAGCTTGGGGCTGAGTTTAACTGTCTATGACAAATGGTAATTGACTCGTAAAGCCAGAAAAAAAAAAAAAAATCTACTTCATGCACTTTTAGTGGGATAATCATTTTGCCCATTTTGTGGAGAAATTGAATTTTCGTACTTTTTTTTTTTCAAGTTCCATCATTGTTGAAACTTTTCTATACCTTTTCCAGTATTTTTCAAATTGTTGATTCATTCATGGTGAAAGTTGCGAATTGTTTCCTTTTCATTATTGGACATCTTTTAGACCTTTATATGTCAAAGAAGATAACGCAGAGAAATTCAAGGTTTCGTAATCAAATTGCATTTATAACATGTCATGCTGACGCATTAATAATGGGACTAGTGTAAATGTGAAATTATCACTTTTTTTAAAAAAAAATAATATTCTACAATCAAAGGAACTAGGATGTTCTAGTGTTCTACGTGCATGCGCGCGCGCATACATATATACATACATGTATAAACTAGAATTAATTAGAAGTGCTCAGAAGTTTATATTATATAGCCCATAACCAAACTGATTATGTAATAATTGATGCTAACTAGTTAGTCGGCTGAAGAAACTTTTTGAGGGTCAAATCCATATATATAGGCTGAATTATAGACAGATGATTTAAGTTTTGATGGAATGGAAAAATTTTGTGTTGGCCACATGTTGGTGTTGCTTAATTATGAATGGGTTCATTAGCACTTGTCTACTTCTACGGTGGTTGGGGACACAAGTCACGCGGGGGCCTAATATTGCCTCTCTATTTCCAATCATATTATTTAATATTGTACGAGTTATTAATTTACAGATCAACGATTTCATTGTTACTTAGTCTTTTCTTTAAAAAGAAACGTATCTGAAAAGCCGTCATATTGTTTAATTAATGAAAAAAAGGAAAATAGTAATTTAGATTTAAGAGCATCTTTATGTAGCGTCAAGTTAATGTTATCATTGCATAATTTTAAAATTTAGCTAGGAAAATCAAGTTTAGAATTAATGTGTCAGTGCTTAATTTTGATATCTAAATTGTAAAATCACTCTCTAACCAAATGCTACTTTTGGTGTTAACTCGGTGTTAAATTTGACAGTCTCTAATACCATCTTAATGATTCGGATAGAGCTCATCCTCAAAACTTAGCTTAAAGGTGTTTGGCAAAATTAATTCTAATTAAAATTTTTGGTTGCTATAGTAATAAGAAAAAAAAAAATAAGCTACAGTGTAAAACTTTCATATACTACAATTTTCAGTTCAATAGTTGGAATTCTAACCACGTATGAATCTACACAAATATGAGAAAAAAATCTATAACAAGTATATTAAATTTTTAATTGGTGCCTTCACTTATATCTTGACAAGTGCTGCCCCATTCATCTTTATTTCCTAAACTTACGCATCATTTTTCTTCTAAAACTATATTGATTGATGATTTTTATTTTTTTCTAAAGTACACTTAAAAAGGGGGAAAATGTCATTTCAAAATGGAGTTATACTAAAATGTGTTGAAGTTAAAAAAAAAAAGAGGTTTTTTTAAAATTAAAAATTAAAAATTAAAAATTAAAAATGAATAACAAAATTATATCCACTGATATGTCATCTCCACTTTAACCATTCAACAAAGAAAGGAAAAAAAGGCCAAGATGATCTCCACTTTCTTTTTTTATTATTCTTTAAATAACACTCCCTCCCTCCGTATAATTATCTTCTCTAAAAAAACTATTTCCTCGATATAATTGTTCCCTTCACTGCTATAATTGACAGAGTATTTTCTACTATGAAGATGTCACGCCCCGGAGTACGGGAGGTGACGTGACGGAATATTTAGATTAATTAAAAGAGAATTTAATTGAAATTAAGGGTTTAAATATCCAATTAAGCAAGAATTAAAGAGATTTTTCCACCACATTTGATAAAGAATTTAAAATCATTAAACAAATAACAATAATTGAATAAAAACCGCGAATATGGGTTCCACAACCCACAACTTGTGCACACACATGGTTCTGACAATATCGTAAATACAATTACAGTCCAAGTACCAATAAAGTTAAGTCTTACATGCCTTGATTAATAAATACGAATGTAAATAAATTCTCCTATTGCTCCTGAGTTCGGTCCGAAGAATCTTCTCCAAACCTAAATGGGAAACCTCCTAGAGGGGGGGAAATTTAAAACAATAAAACGTGAGCGAAAGGCTCAGTAGGACTAAGTTTTATAAAATAATTTAATACAAAGAAACATAACATTATCAGGAGTTATACAAAAAAAGGAACTTGAATAAATAAATAAATAAATTGAGTAGAACCGTTCTGACACAGAACAGTCTACTTGTCAATTCCAAACACCAGTTTACTTTTACCTAGGCAAACCATGATATCACCACCGTAGTGGCCTAGCTGGGTTTCGGGACCTGCCCCCAAGGTCGATCACGACCCGATCTCTGATATGGCATCATGCCTTAGTGTTTATTATCATTATCATTCAAAACCCAATTACCGAGTGTTGTCAATTACATTCATTATAAAATTCATTTCATGTCACGGTATATTAAAATATAACCGAAAAAACCATTTTCAAACATCCGTTGAAAACATTTTGGATAGAAATCCTTTTCAAAGCCAAATCATTTCAAAACCAGGCTACCAAAGAAATAGGATAGAAGTCCTACCTCAGTACTCGTGCCGGTACCCCACACCGTAATCCCGATCCGCTATACGTTAGCTCCACGGAACCACGAACAATCCTAGATACAAACTAAGTCGATCAATATCTAGTTCGAAACATTCTATGTTACTAAATCATTTCATGATGTCCTAGTGTGCCATTTGTATCATTAAAATCATCCTATAAGGTTGGGATTTAAATCAGGGTTCAAAACAGTGAAAACGGGTAAAAATCACAAAATTTTCCATGCCTCGGTCGGCCTGCCGGACGCCCTGCTTCGGCCTGCCGAACTGCACAGTTCGGCCTGCCGGAAGCAAAGTTCGGCCTGCCGAACATTTCCCCAGATTCGGCCTGCCGGTCGAAAGAACACCGGCCTGCCGATCATCACTCCGGCCTGCCGAACATGAACTTCGGCCTGCCGAACTGGGAAGATCCAGAAATCCCAGCCACGGGTTTCTCGATCCCCAAAATCCAAATCTTGTTTCTAACCTGTTTTTCTCAAATCCCAGGCATGAAAAACAACTATAATTGATAGAAAAACATTCTAGAACATGTTTGGGATCATTTAAACAACATTTAAACTCAAAATCTTCAAAAATCCGAAAATGAGAAAAAGAGGAGAAAAATGAAAATCTTGAATCCAATCCGTTTTTCTTCAATCTAGGTTTAGATTCTAGTTGTTCTAAGCTCATTTAACACAAATCCACGGTTTTCTAAGCTAAAACAAACTTAGATTTCAAAAACACACAAAATCGAAAATTTTGTAAAAAGTTTAGAAATTTCGAATCTAACCTCGAATCGAAGCTTCAATCCGCGTTCTCGGTCGCCGAATCACGTCCCCGAGCTTCCTCCTTGCTGTTCCGAAGCTTGGATTCGAATGGAAATCAAAATTTTGAAAGAGATTGAGAGAGAGAGAGGGGCTGCCGAGAGAGAGAAGAGAGAGAGAAAGAACTCGTGAATGAGGAGAGAGAGAGAGAAGAGGGAAATAAATAGAGAAAATCGATGGGCGGTTTTACTGTGCGAAAACCATGTGCCGCCCACGGTTTTGCAAAACGGAGTATTTTTAACATTTACAAATTGTTGTGTTTTAAAACTCAAAACATCATTTTAAATCAATAAGAAATCTTTTGAACACATCAATTTAACAAAACAACCAAAAACTAAAAATCCAACCAAATAATCTAATTAAAGTTAAAACTTTAATTATGGCACACTAATTCATCATTTACATTACATTAATATTAAATAAATTTCGGGACGTTACAGCTCTCCACCCCTAAAAGAAATTTCGTCCTCGAAATTTACAACTCATCTCAAAAACAAAACAAATGCGGATACAATTCCCGCATACTCGACTCTAATTCCCAGGTGGCTTCATCAACCCCGTGATGCTGCCACACGACCTTTACCAACGGTATCTCACGACGACACAAGCTAATCACTTTCCGGTCGATGATCTGAATCGGCACTTCTCCGTACGTCGTATCCTCGTGAACCTGCACATCGCGAAACGATACTATCTTACCCTGCTCAGGTGGACACTTCCTAAGCATAGACACATGAAACACATCGTGCACATGAGAAAGTTCGAGCGGAAGATCAAGCCGATAAGCGACCACACCAACACGCTGAGTGATCTCGAACGGCCCAATATACCTCGGTGCGAGTTTCTCACTCACTCCGAACCGCATAGTTCCCTTACGAGGTGACACCCTCAAGAGAACAAAATCTCCAACCGCGAATTCTAAAGGTCTACGTCTCCTATCCGCATAGCTCTTCTGCCGACTCTGAGCTGCTCTCAACCGATCCCGAATCACCGCGACTTTCTCGTTGCTGTCACGAATCTCATCCGGCCCAAGAATAACTCTATCCTCCGGCTCGGCCCAACACACAGGTGACCGACACGGTCGCCCATACAATGCCTCAAATGGTGCCATACCGATACTCGCCTGATAACTGTTGTTGTACGCGAACTCCGCCAAATGCAAACATTGCTTCCAATTCCCGCCGAAGTCCAACGCACAAGCACGCAACATATCCTCAAGAACCTGAATAACCCGCTCAGACTGCCCATCAGTCTGAGGATGAAACGCCGTACTGAAGTTCAAATCCGTACCCAAAGCCTCCTGGAAACTCCTCCAGTACTTAGCATTAAACCTGGTGTCTCGATCAGAGGTGATGGACAAAGGAACCCCATGCAACCTCACAATGTTCTGCATATACAACTCCCCGAGAATCTTCCTGGAACACGTCGACCTAAACGGAATGAAATGCGCCGATTTCGTCAACCTGTCGACCACAACCCAAACTGCATCATGCCGCTGCTCCGTCCTCGGCAAACCTGTGAGGAAATCCATCGTCACATGCTCCCATTTCCACCCTGGAATAGGAAGCGGCTGAAGCTGACCTGCAGGCTTCTGATGCTCGGCTTTCACCTGAAGACACGTCGAACACTTGGCCACGTACTCGCGAACATCTTTCTTCATGCCTCTCCACCAATAGTGCCTCTTCAAATCACGATACATCTTGGTACTCCCCGGATGAATAGCAAACTGAGACCTATGAGCTTCGTCTAGAACGGTTTTCGTCACCTCGGCGATAACTGGAACTGCAAGACGCTCCCGGAAGTACAACGATCCATCTGCATGCACGCTCCATTCCTCGAACTGCTCCCCGTTCTGAATCTGCAACCAAATCCCCTGCAAATGTCGATCCTGCCACTGACCTTGCTTCACCATCCGAACAAGAGCTGGAGTCGCTTCCACATGATACAACAAAACTCGATCACCGTCTTCATGATACTGTAGCCGATACTCACTCACTGTCGCATCCCTGCTCCAGTCCTCAAAAATCAAACAAGCGAGAATCCCTGAAGACTTCCTACTAAGCGCGTCCGCTACCACATTAGCTTTTCCGGGATGATACTGCAACGCGAAATCATAATCCTCCATGTACTCCACCCATCTGCGCTGCCTCAAGTTGAGATCCCTCTGAGTGAACAAATGCCTCAAACTCTTGTGATCGGAGAAGACCTGAAACGATGCTCCATACAAGTAACATCTCCAAATCTTCAGCGCGTAGATCACCGCTGCAAGCTCTAAATCGTGAGTAGGATAATTCCGCTCGTGAGGTCGTAGCTGTCTCGATCCGTACGCAACCACACGACCATGCTGCATCAACACGCATCCAAGTCCGCGCCCTGAAGCATCCGCATAAACCTCATACGACTCGTCACTACTAGGAATAACTAATACTGGAGCTGAAGTCAACCGGTTCTTCAATTCCTGAAAAGCAGACTCACAGTCTTCATCCCACTCAAACCTGACGTTTTTCCTGATCAACCTCGTCAACGGAGCTGCAATCTTCGAAAAGTCCTTTACAAATTTCCTGTAATATCCAGCAAGACCTAAGAAGCTGCGAATCTCCGCTACATTCCTTGGTCGTTCCCACTCCAATATAGCTTCAATCTTGGACGGATCCACTGAAATACCATGTTCCGAAATGACATGACCCAGAAATTTGACCTCAGTCAACCAGAACTCACACTTTTCCCTCTTAGCATACAACTGGTGCTCCCGCAGAGTCTGAAGCACGATCCGAAGATGCTGCTCATGCTCCTCCCAAGTCTTAGAATACACAAGAATATCATCGATGAACACGATCACAAACTGATCCAGATACGGCCTAAATATCCTGTTCATCAAATCCATAAAAGCTGCTGGAGCATTCGTCAACCCGAAAGACATAACTAGAAACTCGAAGTGCCCATACCGAGTCTGAAAAGCTGTCTTGGGAATATCCTCTTCCTTGATTCTGAGCTGATGATAACCTGACCGCAAATCAATCTTCGAGAAGTATCGCGAACCTCCCAACTGATCAAATAGCTCATCAATCCTAGGCAAGGGATACTTGTTCTTCACCGTAACACGATTCAGCTGCCGATAATCCACACATAACCTGAGAGTCCCATCGTGCTTCTTAGCGAACAAAACTGGTGCTCCCCACGGAGATGTGCTATTTCAAATATATCCTTTATCAGCAAGCTCTTGAAGTTGCTTCCTCAATTCCTTCATTTCTGCCGGCGCCATCCGATAAGGTGCCATAGAAATCGGTGATGTCCCTGGAAACAACTCGATACCAAACTCAATCTCCCGATGCGGTGGTAATCCTGATAACTCGTCGGGGAAGACATCCTCGAACTCACCAACCACCGGAATCGCTACACTACTACTCGAAACATAGGGCTCGCAATCTAGATTGGCAAGGAAAGTAAAACAATCTAGATTCCTTCGCCCTCCTAGACATGACTTCATGAGACGCTCACTCATTAGCCAATCACCACCACCCTGGTAAGTGATTACCGTCCCCCTATCAGACACTAGGGTCACTTTTCTAAGTTGGCAGTCCACAACTGCACTATACCTGGACAACCAGTCCATCCCTAAAATCACATCATAGGAACTCATGGGGAGTATAATCAAATCACTTTTCAAAATCTCATCCCCAATCTTTATTTTACAAGATTTACACATACAATTTACACACACCCGCCCCAAAGGAGAAGTTATAACTAGGGGTTCATTAAACTCTTCTACTTCTAATCCCAAGGCATGTACAAAAGAACTCGAAATGAGAGAATGAGAGGCACCGGTATCAAATAAAACGCGAGCTAGAGATCTAGAAACCAAAACCATACCATCGACAACCGCGTTACCAATCTGAGAATCTGACCCTCCAGATGCCATTGCATGAACCTGCACTGGCGCCTTCCCTTTTCCTCTACCGATATTGCTGGGTCCTGCATTACTCGGCCGATGCTGCTGAGATGGAGACGACTGCACACTACCTGTACTCGGAGCTCTATACTGAGGAACACTGCGCTGAAAATACTGCGGCTGCTGTCCCCGTGCCGGATATGAGAATTGCTGAGGAGAAAACTGCGGGTACTGCGGAGGCGGAGGTAGGGTCTGAGGCTGAGGCTGATGCTGAGACGAACGACTGGCATCCTCCCCGGTCTGCGATCCAAGACGAGCACTCCTGATCGGGCAATTCCTCTTGATGTGTCCGGGCTGCTGACAGAAATGACAATGAAAGCTGTAGGGATTGCTGCGCCCGCTGCCAGACGAACTGCTGCTGCCACTGGTCGTACCGCCTTGCTTGCCTTTCCCCGGAGCTGGACGACTACTGGTGCTCTTCCTGCCACTCCTCTGCGGTCCTCCTGAAGCCTTGGCTCGGTCCTCACAATACTGCACGTAATCATTCTCCACAGAGATCACCGACGACACAAGCTCTCCGAAACTCCTAAGCCGTAGAGCAACCAACTGCCGTCGAATAGGAGCCTTGAGTCCTTCCTGAAACTTGATGCATTTCTCGCGCTCCGATGCCACAGCTGATGGAGCAAACCTAGCCAACTCGATAAACTTCGCCTCATACTCCCGAACTGACATATCACCCTGCTGCAGTCTATAAAACTCAGCTGCTTTCTGGTCTCTATATCCCTGCGGAAAATACCGATCATAGAACAGCTCCTCGAACTTGTCCCAACTGATATCGCCACCGCGCTCTAGACGCTTAGTTTGTTTCCACCAGGTGTTAGCGCCACCCTCGAGCTTATACGCCGCAAACTCCACACGATACTCCTCAGGCACACCAAGGGTATCCAGATGCTTCAAGATCGAATCCAACCAATACTCTGCTATCTGCAGATCCCCATTGCCATCAAAAGTCGGAATAGACGCCCGCCGAAATTCCTTAAAGAAAGCATGCCGACTACCAACACTGGAGTCTTCCGGTCTAGTCCTGGCTGCCATCTGCCGGAAAGCCGCAATCATAGACCTCATCAGGCCCTCATCATTTCCGAACTCGGCGTCAGCTGTCGAACGACGTCTAGGTGCCATTCTCTCACTTCTGAAAACAAAATTTGGACTGTCAGAGGTATTTCATTGTCAAACCTATGTGTGCACAATTCCCAAGGTTCATAACCTTGAGCTCTGATACCATTCTGTCACGCCCCGGAGTACGGGAGGTGACGTGGCGGAATATTTAGATTAATTAAAAGAGAATTTAATTGAAATTAAGGGTTTAAATATCCAATTAAGCAAGAATTAAAGAGATTTTTCCACCACATTTGATAAAGAATTTAAAATCATTAAACAAATAACAATAAGTGAATAAAAACCGCGAATATGGGTTCCACAACCCACAACTTGTGCACACACATGGTTCTGACAATATCGTAAATACAATTACAGTCCAAGTACCAATAAAGTTAAGTCTTACATGCCTTGATTAATAAATACGAATGTAAATAAATTCTCCTATTGCTCCTGAGTTCAGTCCGAAGAATCTTCTCCAAACCTAAATGGGAAACCTCCTAGAGGGGGGGAAATTTAAAACAATAAAACGTGAGCGAAAGGCTCAGTAGGACTAAGTTTTATAAAATAATTTAATACAAAGAAACATAACATTATCAGGAGTTATACAAAAAAAGGAACTTGAATAAATAAATAAATAAATTGAGTAGAACCGTTCTGACACAGAACAGTCTACTCGTCAAATCCAAACACCAATTTACTTTTACCTAGGCAAACCATGATATCACCACCGTAGTGGCCCAGCTGGGTTTCGGGACCTGCCCCCAAGGTCGATCACGACCCGATCTCTGATATGGCATCATGCCTTAGTGTTCATTATCATTATCATTCAAAACCCAGTTACCGAGTGTTGTCAATTACATTCATTATGAAATTCATTTCATGTCACGGTATATTAAAATATAACCGATAAAACCATTTTCAAACATCCGTTGAAAACATTTTGGATAGAAATCCTTTTCAAAGCCAAATCATTTCAAAACCAGGCTGCCAAAGAAATAGGATAGAAGTCCTACCTCAGTACTCGTGCCGGTACCCCACACCGTAATCCCGATCCGCTATACGTTAGCTCCACGGAACCACGAACAATCCTAGATACAAACTAAGTCGATCAATATCTAGTTCGAAACATTCTATGTTACTAAATCATTTCATGATGTCCTAGTGTGCCATTTGTATCATTAAAATCATCCTATAAGGTTGGGATTTAAATTAGGGTTCAAAACAGTGAAAACGGGTAAAAATCACAAAATTTTCCATGCCTCGGTCGGCCTGCCGGACGCCCTGCTTCGGCCTGCCGAACTGCACAGTTCGGCCTGCCGGAAGCAAAGTTCGGCCTGCCGGAAGCAAAGTTCGGCCTGCCGAACATTTCCCCAGATTCGGCCTGCCGGTCGGAAGAACACCGGCCTGCCGATCATCACTCCGGCCTGCCGAACATGAACTTCGGCCTGCCGAACTGGGAAGATCCAGAAATCCCAGCCACGGGTTTCTCGATCCCCAAAATCCAAATCTTGTTTCTAACCTGTTTTTCTCAAATCCCAGGCATGAAAAACAACTATAATTGATAGAAAAACATTCTAGAACATGTTTGGGATCATTTAAACAACATTTAAACTCAAAATCTTCAAAAATCCGAAAATGAGAAAAAGAGGAGAAAAATGAAAATCTTGAATCCAATCCGTTTTTCTTCAATCTAGGTTTAGATTCTAGTTGTTCTAAGCTCATTTAACACAAATCCACGGTTTTCTAAGCTAAAACAAACTTAGATTTCAAAAACACACAAAATCAAAAATTTTGTAAAAAGTTTAGAAATTTCGAATCTAACCTCGAATCGAAGCTTCAATCCGCGTTCTCGGTCGCCGAATCACGTCCCCGAGCTTCCTTCTTGCTGTTCCGAAGCTTGGATTCGAATGGAAATCAAAATTTTGAAAGAGATTGAGAGAGAGAGAGGGACTGCCGAGAGAGAGAAGAGAGAGAGAGAGAACTCGTGAATGAGGAGAGAGAGAGAGAAGAGAGAAATAAATAGAGAAAATCGGTGGGCGGTTTTACTGTGCGAAAACCATGTGCCGCCCACGGTTTTGCAAAACGGAGTATTTTTAACATTTACAAATTGTTGTGTTTTAAAACTCAAAACATCATTTTAAATCAATAAGAAATCTTTTGAACACATCAATTTAACAAAACAACCAAAAACTAAAAATCCAACCAAATAATCTAATTAAAGTTAAAACTTTAATTATGGCACACTAATTCATCATTTACATTACATTAATATTAAATAAATTTCGAGACGTTACAGAAGATTGTGAAAAACCGCTTATGGAATTGAATAGGAGATCAATCGATGAATGATAACTTATAAAGTGTTTGGCTAATGGTGAGAATCATTGGTGAAACTGTTTTTATTGTAGCATATAAGAGCTTTACACTGTAGCAACTTTTTTCTTTTTACTGTAATATGTGAGAGCTTTACACTGTTTATAATTGATTTTGTGGTATGAACCACCTTTAACCAAACACCCTCTTAATTGTGTATATTGAAAAGATATTTTTAATGGCTTTGGCAATAAAGTTATCATACACTACTTTTAAGGCGTGAAAACTAGTTGAGTACAATTGTAATACCCTAACAAAAATTTATTATTGAGCACATTATAAAAAGTTTATCTTTTTTTAATTCACGGATATAATTTTTATGCCCCAGAAATCAAATCCTGGATATGTCCTTAGCTCTAACCATATTTTTCAAAACATGAAACACCCTGTTAAGGAGGGAGGATGCTCAACTCAAATATATACACTGTAACAGCCCAGCAACTTAACGATATGGATACATACTGCTTTTAATAGAAATATACTATTTTTCATATATTATATATTGTACGAAATAGAATTTTGGCATTTTCGAGATGCTTCAAAACCATTCCCGGCCGCGTAATTAGCTATTGCATTAACTGAAATATATTTATTAATTGCACTGCGTAGCCACCTTGGATTCATTTGTTTCACAAACACATAATCAATATATCCATGAAAAAAAGTGTCTGATAAGGTGGTTGTTTTAATTAATTTTTGTTGCCTACAATTTATATAAGATGGAAATCAAGCATGCCCAATTATTGAAGTCTAAATTCCATGTTAAATGAAGGTAACTAAATTCCGTCTGAAAAAAAACACACCCAATTTTTAAGTTTAGAAAGGTTAGAGATCAGTTCAAATTTCATGGCCATGAATTTGTTCAAATTCCATATTAAATAAAGGTAACTAAATATTTATATGTAAGTTGTGGGTACATATATTGCTTTGATGTGGAGGTCTTGTGTCACGCCCCGAAGGAATAGGAGATAATGTGGTCGCTAAATTATATTAAATAAACGATAATTAAATTAAAAACATGAATTTAATGATTTAAATTAAATATGGAAATATGAGAAAAATATGAAAACTTTTTAAAACAAGCATTTACGTTGATTAAGCAAATATGATAATTAAACAAATTAATGAGAAAATAGCAAAGAAATAAAACGAGCGAGAATGGGTCCCACCGACCCACATCTTGTGCACACACATAGTACTGACAATATTACATTACAACCACAGTCCAAGTAGAACAAAGGAAAATAAAAGGGGTTACATGCCTTGATCTAGGAAATTTTAAATAACCTTGTAAGTCCTCCTACTGCTCCTGAGTCCTGTCTGTGGACTCTTCCCTGAACCTAAGCTGATATTCACCTAGGGGGGATTTAAAAACAAACAAAACTGTTAGCGAAATGCTCAGTAGGACTATAATTTTAAAACAATTCATTATTCAAAAATCATTCGGGAAATATATCAAATCAAGTAAATGATTAAAGTCCATTTAATTTTCTTACCAAAATTATATAGTGGTCAACCAGAAGGATCATCATTTTTTTTTCCTAGGCAAATCATAAATAAACCACTACCGTAGTAGCCCAGTTGGGTTTCGAGACCTGCCCCTAAGGTCGCACTCTACACGACCTGATCTCTGATATGACATCATGCCCTCATATTTCTTTTTATCATTATTCAAAACCCACTTACCAGGTATTTTCATTTATGTTCATTATGGGTTCATTATGTAGATCATCTTATTTCACGGTTTATAAAACAACCGATAAAACCCTTTTCAATTAACCGTTAAAAACATTTTGATAAAAACCCTTTTGAGGACAAATCATTTGAAACTAGGCTACCAAAGAAAAGGGATAGAAGTTCTGCCTCAATACTCATGCCGGTGCCCCATACCGAAATCCAAGTCCGCTATACGTTAGCTCCACGGATCCACATACACCCTTAAATGTACAACAATTAGGTCTATCATTATTTAGCTCAAGTCATCCTATGCTACTAAATCATTTCATGGTGTCCTAGTGTGCTATTTATATCTATAAAATCATTCTATAAGGTTGGAATTTCAATCGGGGTTCAAAACAGTAAAAACGGGTGAAAAATCACAAAATTTTCCCATGCTCAGTCGGCCTGCCGGACGCCCTATTTCGGCCAGCCGAACTGTGCAGTCGATCCTTTGAATCCGGCCTGCCAAACACGAAGTTCGACCTGCCGAACTGGAAAAACCTAGGATTTTCAGCCACGGGTTTTGGGTCTCCCAAAACTCAAATCTTGATTTTAACATGTTTTTCTCAAATCTCAGGTATGGAAACATTCATAGATGATAGAAAAACATGATTGGACACTTTTGAACTCATTTAAACAAGATTTTCACACAAAATCTAAGAAAATCTAAAAATGGAGAAAAATGAGAAAAATGAAAAATCTTGATTTAAATCTGTTTTTCTTCATACAAAACATAGATCCTAGTTGTTCTAAGTCCCATTAACTCAAATCAAAGGTTTCCTAAGCTCAAACAAACTTAGATTTCAAAAATGCATAAAAATTTGAAAATTTAAAAAAAGTTTAAAAATTTCAAAACTAACCTCGAATCGAAGCTTTAAATCACGTTCTTGGTTGCCAAATCACGTCCTCGAGCTTCCTACTCGCTAACCCGAAGCTTGGATTCAAATTTTGTTTCAAAATCTTGAGGAAAAATTGAGAGAGGAAGAGAGTGACCGAGAGAGAGAGAGAGAGAGTCACACGGGAGAGAGAGGAAAAGAGAGAATGAGAGGAAGAGAGTGAGAGAGAGAATAAATAGAGAGAAATGTGGACGGTTTTTACCGTGTGAAAACTGTGTGCCGCCCACGGTTTTGTAAAACGTGGTATATTTGACATTTTACAAATTGTTTTGTTTAAAACTCAAAATAACAATCCAAAACAATAAGAAATCCTTAGAAATCATTAAAATAAGAGAAAAAACTTTAAACTCAAAATTTCACCAAATAATCAAATTAAGTTTAAAATATTCATCATGGTACACTAATCCACCAATTTATATTTAATATCATTAAATTAATTTCAGAGGGGGGGGTGCTACATCTTGTAAAGTTGAAAGAAAAACAAATCAATTTTTATTCGAACAGAATTGGATGGAAAGAGGTTATCTGCTAAAAAAACAAAATTAAGGGACACAGTAACACATTTTGAAAGTCATGGTAAAATAACATAAATGATATAGTTTAGGGGGAATGTAAAACTATTATATGAAAACCCGTTCAAAAACTAACGGAATTGGATGAAAGGGGATACTTACTAACATAACAAAGTTTGAGGGGATTAAGTGGTATATTTTAAAAGTCAGGGACAAAATAACATAAACGACATAGTTCAGCAGGCAAACGTGAAAATAATCCTATACTTTTTTATACCATAGCATGTGGACTTAATAGAATGTTTAAGAGAGCGGTTTGAACTTATAACAGTATAAATTTATTTCACATGCTATAATGTAAGGTAAAAATATGCTACAGTATAAAACTCTCACATGATACAAGTTTAAACTTAGCTCTTGTTTGAACAAACAGTTGAATCCTTTGGTTAAAACTAATATTTATTTAAACATTGAAGTTGTTAGGAGTTTTATATTATAGCTGTCCTTTATTTTTATACTATAATTGTAGAAAGCTTTTTCCAGAGACGGTTGAAACCACGTGCCAAACAAACGGTTAAAGTAGAAACTTTTCTCGGAAATATTCTTTTTATGTTTTTCCTTTAAGATGACCGAATATATAAATGAGGTCCTTGTATACATCACATTGAATAATTTTTTTTTTATTTTTTGGGTTTCATGATCAAAATAAAGAATGAAAAAAAAAAAGATAACAGTAAAACGACAAGTTGCTTAGTATATTACATTACGTACATTATCCTTTATTTTTTTTTTTTTTGTGGTCTTGAAACCTTTAAATGTGTGTGTTTTCTTTTTTTCTTTTTTTTTTTTTTTGGGAAAGAACCTTGAAATGGATTTTGATTTCTAGCAAATGGGTGGGACTCAATGGGCGCACACGTTGTCTTCATGTGTATGTAAGATTGTAAGTTTCTGGATGGTGATGAATCTCTCTTTACTGATCGTTTTGTCACCTTTCTTTTCTTTCCAATATGCCCCACTAATTCTAGATGCTTTACTAATAGAAAGTTTCCTTGTTCCCTTGATTTATACTTGTGAGGTGTATGTACAAGTTTATAGAATTAACATCACAATATTGGCTGTTAATATGATAGACAGGTTTCACTCCTATAATATATATATATATATATAACATATAATAAAGTGCTTTGACTACCAATTGTGGGGAAGGATATTAATACATGTTGCAAAACTTAAATTAGATAGAACCTATATATTTTCACTATTGTATGCATAATATGCATTAATGTATGCGATTTGAAATTTTCAATAGAAATAATATTAGGCAAAACCAACTTTAGCCTCAACATTTTTGTATCAATATGACGTATAAGTACTTGTCATTCTTTTATTTATTTATTGAAAAGTTGGAATATACTATTAAAAATTTATTATTTTGTTTAGAAAATAAGTTTAAATTAAAAATATTGTAGCACATGAAAAAACTGTTAAAAACTTGATTGAAACTACAAATTACTGTTTGAATAGTGGCTTCCAATAGTTTTTTTTAATGAGTTCTTTTTTTCCCCTCTTCTTTTGGTTTGTTTCGATGAGTTTTTATCGTGCAACATCGAAAGACGCATGGCATGTGATAAGGCTTTGGCTCGGCTGGGACAATGGATTTTGAGCTCGCTCATTTGTCCCCCTAACAAAGGACAACCCAACTACTCTTCATTCTTTGAGCTACTCTCTATTTGAAATCAATATTCCATTTACATTTATAAAGTATTTGGAAATCATGATTAGAACTAAAACTTTTAAACTGAAAATTGTAGCATACGAAAGCTTCATTGTGGCTTACTTTTTATGATTACTATAGCATGTAAGAGCATAGCATTGTAACAACTAAAAGTTTTAGTTTGCATTGATTTTGACAAATACTAGTTAGAGTGTTTGGGAGGATGGTTTGAACCATCAATTTGGGTTTAAAAACTATAACATATAAGAGTTTTACACTGTAACTTTTTATTGAACTATATTAGAACTTTATATTATTCATAGTTCAAACTAACTCTCCCAACCCCTATTAGAGTACTGAGATCATAATAATTTATAACTCTAATAAATGCAACAAATAAGAGGGTCATATAAATGTATGATGTTGATAAACGAGGTGGATTGATATCAACATCGCGGATAGTTTGATTAACAAAAAGAGAGATTTTTTGGAAGGTCCAAATTAATAATAATGATGTGATCCCACAAGCGACTTTATTTATGCACTATATTCCATATGTTATGTATTTATTGGTTGTTTTAAAAGCAAAAATAGCTCAATTGATTTTTAGTGGCATGATCAAAAAACTTCATTTGGTGTTTTACATATATGCTTTATATATATTTACATATTATTTTAGTAGTGTTGTCCACCTATGAATTAATTTAATGATGAAACCTAACTTTTCCAATTTTACCCAATAAATGGGCTTACAAATAAATAAATAAAATGAACTTTACCATATCTCTGACCAGAAGCAACCCGTGATGTTTTTCACATGGTTTTCTTTTTTTTTACTTTTCAAACGTCTTTATCTATATATATATATACATATATATATACTGGCTTGAATTTTCTCCAAGAATTAATTAAACATATATATGACTTTAAAGACTACATGATTTGAAGATTTAAGGGTAATATGTATAGCATTAAAAAAAGTTTTATTAATGTAAAATATATAATGTTAGTTTCCACAATTTGTCATTCATGAATATCAATGACCATGCATTTATTAAGTTCACATCTTCAATTTCGTTTTTTCTAATTACTAGTACTAACATGCTAATAACTCAATAACTAACTAATTAATACTTATGTGTTCCAGCTATTTTTGTGTAATAATTTTCCCGGAAATCATGTTTCCCATGGCCATTGCTAGATCCTGTGGGTCCTTTTATTAGCCACAATTTTCAATATAATTATTTATGAACCATCACCATCAAACTAAATATTTCAGTCGTTATCATATTCATAATCCAAACGTACATTCTAATTAATGACTATAATTATGAAATGATATAGTTAATTAAGTGGGTGGTACTCGTTTTTTATTTTGGTAAACAAAGGCTTCCTCTTTTTTCAAAGTTCAAAGCCCCCTTTGCTTCCCTCGCTAAAAGCAATGATCAAATATTTCCAATCCCTTTAATTTAGTCTAGTTAAAAGAAAGATATATAACACCGACATCCAACATTTTCCAAAATAAACTTTGTCGTTGTTAACACCATTCTTTTGTAAATAATAATAATATTATTATAATAATAATAATAATAACAATAACAACAAATAAATAAATTGAAATAAAGTTTTGGCCTTTTAATAAAATGAGTGATGCTCATCTTTCTCTCTCTAGTAACGCATTTTCCCTAGAACAGACAATGTCAAAATGGCATGATATTAAAGGGTGGTTAAGTTTCAACCATTAAAAAAAGAAACAGATCATTAACCACAACAACACTAGCAACTAACAGAGTGTACTTTTGGGTATGACATGCATGGCACGCTTATTTCTATCAAGAAAAGTTGTGAAGAAAGCAACTTTTTATCCGTCGTTGGATTTATTGTCTTTTCTCAGTAAACAAACACCTGTGTCCATTTCTGATAATTCTAGGCTAATTTAATCACCAATAAAGGTTAATTTGATGAATCTTGACGAAACCCATGATGTATTATCTTTTGTTGTTAGTTAAAAGGTACACAGTTACTAGGATTGTTATTGGTTTAGAAATTGACTCTCCTTATCTTTTTCTTATTACCAACAGGGGACCCAATCCTAGTTAATTCTAAAAGAGTCCATAAACACGATGGTATTTTGTTCAAATCTTGTTTGACGATACTGTTTCAGATTGATATTCATATCAGCAAAAAAAAAAAAGTTTCTATGATTTGGGTTATTTTTATGAAAGGTACTAGCACAGAACCAATTATTATGCAAAAACTAATAATGGGTAGTCATTTTTATGGATTAGTCATCCTCTCTGGCTAAACCATAACCTATGAGAAGCAAAAGAGCAGACAAGGAAAACGACCAAAACGGACCCATATTTGTATTAGTAGTTGTTTCATATTATTATTAGCCATTTTGGCGGACCACACTAATCAGTTACAAAGACAACCAATTCATTGTTTTTTTACATTATTATAGACAACCTACCTGGAAACTAGCTATATAGTCCATTTTACTGTTCAAGTATCTTTAAAGCAATCTCATCGGGGTACATTTTTTTATTTGTGTCCATTACATTCCCAAACAAAGATCATTTTCAGAGAGAGAGAAAAAGATTAGTCGGCCAAGATAGTTAGTTCAAGCATCATATTAGAATATTTAAGGGATGTTGCGTTATTCTTATGTTAATGGTAATTCCCTAGAAAGATTTTTTTTTTTTTACTAGAATTAGAAATTGTTATTGTTAAAATAAAGCGTTTTTGTACGATAACAATTTTTAGGTATGATATTGTTTACTCTAAGCTTAAGCCCTTATGGATTTGTTTTGGGCTCTACCCAAAACACCTCATACCAATAGAGATATATTCTATCTTTATAAACCCATGTTCCTCCCCATGTGCAGCCAATGTAAGACTTTGGTTCTATTTTTAACAAATACACCTAACTCCAATGGGAGTTTTAATTCGACATCTCTTGCACAAACTAAACTTAAAGCAAGAGTTTTAACTTCATCTTTTAAGTAGAAAAGAAACCATTTAATTTTTGGGCTAATGCGCCATCCACATCGAGTTTGTAACAATTCATAGCGTGCTTGGCAATTATAGTTAAAACCATAGTCATGGACACTAAATAATAAAAAAAAAAAGTTGCTACAATCTAAAGCTTTGATATTTTATAATATTTTAAACAACAATCATAATTCTAACCACAATACAATACCCGAGCACCCTAAACAGATGAAATCCGTTTAGCTTGAGCCTTACCATGTCAACATAATCGGACTTGAATGTAGCGCCGTTATATTGAGAATAGGTATGTTCCTATTCCTATTACCATTACGCTAACAGGGTCCCCTAGAAAGATATTTAAGTCGTTCAAAAGAGCAAATAGTATAAGCGTGGAAGTGTAAAGTATTTTTTGTCCGTATATTTTGGTAGTCTTGAGCTTCACCTAAGTAAAGTTGAGATTCACCAAGCCCTGGAATCCAAAATCTGATATTATAGAATTATCATAATTATAATGATGAATTACGCATCTACATTATTCTAAACCTCCACTTTCTCTTTAATTACGCTTGTAAAAAGTAATAAACTAAAAATTATCTCCCAAGAAAAAAAATAATAATAATAAGGAGAAACTTATCTTTCATGTTGATGTGAACTTAGTGAATTATTAAGTCCATAGGACAAAGTTAGGCCCATTCTTAATGGAAGGAGTTCTGTAGCCGTTGAAAATTTGCCCTGTTCTTGACCGTAGTTGTATGTACGTTTTAGATTTAACCACACAATAATCGATTGAGATATATTGAATTGGTGTCGGCTTTTGAATTTAAGAATTTGAGACTTCTTAAAACAAAAATATTAGTCTTTTGCTGGGGTCTCACTTTGAATTTTGAATTATTCTGTCGCATGTTAAAAAGTCTAGCTGAATTAGGATCAAAAGTCAATAATTTCCCTTTCTTTTAAATAAAGACTCAGGTCTTTCGAGTAATTAGAAGAATGCCCTTTTGAAAGAGTTGATATCAGAACAGTAACCTTTTGTGGGGAAAAAAAGTGCTTAAATCGTACACAAAAAATATTATATGTGAACTGTTAGATTTCCAAGTGATACTGGACTTAATTTACATATAATATCGAATTTAACTTACTCTAGATCTTTGAGTAAAAATTTCATGTAAATTAAGCTGTATAATACTTAAGAAGACTAGTTATTCATTTGTTCAGTAAAAAGAGTCATATAAATTAGATGGTATAATACTTTCGAAGGTTAGTTATTAGTTTGTTCACTTTGATGTCATAATTAAACACAAATTTTCCCAAAAGAATATTTAAAATCTAAGCATCTAGAAGCCCCCAAACTTCACTTGGACCAAACTGTCAACCTAAAAAATTGGGCCCGGACCAGAAGTTAAACATTGGGCCACAAGCTCATTGATGGACTTGCTGAGCCCAAAGCTTTCCGTGCATGCTGTTACAGCAAATACCATGCTGTAACACAACAAATATATGGATCATATCACTGATTTTTCAATCGGCTAGACATTATCGCGAGAGTAAAACTGTTTCAATCTTTACATAATGGATCCCAGAATAAGCATGTGAATCTTAAAAAGCAGTGTACATGATCAGCAAAATTAGAAATATATGAGCCAATATTATTTCAACCTAAAGTGACCCAAAAAAGACAAAAACAGTTCTCCTTTATACAACAAAAAAGACAATGTTCAGCTACTGAATTGGTACGTCATGGAACGGAATTGGAAGTTAGGATTCCACCACTGCTTGACGCCATGAGCGCTTCGCAAATCCGGTGACGGAGTGAGATTTATAATCACGTGCGCCGAAGGAGGTAGATCGTACGGTTGATAACCCTTCCCTAAAGCACTTGACAAAAAGCTCCTCACTAAACTCTTTGCTGCCGACTTGCCAATTTTGATATTCCTGTGCTCAAAATACTGGATGTAATCCAAGCAAATTAAGTCTTTCGGGTTCAGAAAAAAGTACGGAAACCAAGCAGAGAGAATATCATGATTATCTTGAGTACTTGTGCTGTGCTGTGCTCTTGAGACCGAATTCCTGACTCTGGCTGCGATTTGAATCACGTCAATTGGAGCAGGTATGGAAGGTGGATTGAATAGGTAAGTTTCTAAAGGAAACCCCATCTCGGCCATCTTTTTACCGACTAATAACCCGATGGCTGACCCCAAAGAATGCCCTGCCAACCACACATTTTTCACCCCACATGAGGAAAGCAAGCCCTGAACAGCCTGCATTGCGCGAAGAACCCGCGGACTCTCATGAATCGTTTTGCGAATGTATTGGTAGTCGAGCTTCAAGTCCCTCGATATCGTGTCCAAAAATAGCAGATTTCCTCGTAAGGCGACGACGAATTTGGGGGGCTTGAATTGACTATGGTTGTTGTTAAATAAGTATGGATGAGGGAATTTGTACTCATAAATGGCGCAAAAGATTGAGTCGTCTACATCGTCATTGAGAACATCGTGTAGCTTGAAATGGAAGAACTCCCAATATGGAGGGGCTTTTGCTTGAGGCCCTTGGCGTTTTTTTTGCCGGTCACGCTCAAATTTGTAGACCCCTTCCACCAAGCTTGCAGCAATTGTTCTTCGATGATGCAGATTTGTCCTGTGACACAATTAGGAAATAAAGATTTAGTACCGAAGGAATATTTTGCTCCCCTGATGAGAAGTGATTAGGCATAGTGTTTTCAATTAGCGTTTTTTTAAAGATGGAGATTGGGGCAAGGGAGAGAGAGATGTTCATCACTTTATTAGGATTACCAGTCTACAGCAGTAAGATGCGCAGGTCCTGAAACACTGAAGCTTTTTGTTGCAGAAGACATTCTTCTTTTTCTCTGTAAAACTTTTAGGAATTTTATTCTTCTAATTGTGCTGGGGACTGTCGGAAAATCTTGCAGTAAAAAACTAAAATAATTATTGTTTGACGTTATAAATAATCGAATTTTCTGTCAACTCTGTAAAACTATGCAATTTATTGAAAATATAAACCCTTAGAGAAAAAAGAAAAAGAAAAAAAAGCGTACAACTTAATATAATTAATAGAAACTATGCCTTTAAATTGTAGTTGCGTAACCCATTTCCTCAACAATGAAGAAGATTATGTAAAGATCTTTAATTGAGTCCGTAGTATCTAGAAATTGGCAGCCAACTAACGACATAATTAAGAAGAAAATTTGTTGTAAAACAAAAACATACCACAGGGAGAATTAGCACTAGGCAGTGGTGTTGAGTATTTTCATCTCTATCAGATGAATTGAGAGATACAAAGAGAATGAAAGCCTTGCGCGCCAACAAATCTTGCACCACTCGCCTCAACAGTCGAGCTCGTTCCCCCTCCTTTTAAAACTTTATAAGTCAATGTTGAAAATTCTCGCCTAAACGCATACAAATACGAGAGTCAATAGCCCAATACGACCGGCATGACAACATTACTTGTACGCCATCTTCGGTGTAAATATAATATCAGTATTATGTTTCGATTTAAAATTTTAGTTGTAACTAGTTTAGTTTTATACTATAGTAATTTTTTACTTTTACTGCAATTGTTAAAAGTTTTACGTTATTCACAGTTATAATCGATAGGTTGAAAATGATGTTTCCAACATCTCATATATTTGTCATCAAAAAATACAAAAAAAAAAACATATTTAACATGTTATTTTATTTTTTGTTTTAATGCATGATGCTGTTTGAAATACCATATTTGTTTTTTTGTCATAATTATAAACCTTAGAACTTGTAAAATAAACTTCTAATATTGAAATAATTAAAAAGTAAGAATGTTATAATTATTAAAGCAAAAAAAATTCAATCTACTAACCAATAAAAATCATATTTCAAATTTACCACCAAGTTTAGCATAGTATTAAAAATGGTATTGCATTGAAGAGTTTTTTCTTATTGCACTCAAGTGCTAAATTTTCATTGACATATCTATTTAACATTGCATTGGAAATGCTCTTAAAAGAAAAACTATTTGTAACATAAAAAATGACTAACTTAATTATGGGTTGTTATGGCTTACTAGGTCCAATTGCTAGAATGTCAAGCCTTCACATGCTACAGTGTAAAATTTTCATATGCTACAGTGTTTTGCTTCTAACTCGTAGTTTCAACTACGTTCCTTAATTGTTAAGTCTAAAACAAGAAAAAACCAGGACAGTTCCTAAGCAAGAGACAATTATTAGAGAGAACTACAACATCAAGGGCCAGTGACTAATTTGACTTTAACGCTTCAACTACATATTTAGGATCAAATTTGCCAAATCGATTCGAAATTTTAGGCTCAATTAGCAATATGATATATGTTACACAGTCTAATATAAGTTTTAAAAAATAATTTTAACCATTAATTTAAATTTAAAAACTATAAAAAACTTTACATTAACTTTTTATTAGTTTGAAATGCTCATTCAAACTTTTTCTCTATGAACCACCAAAAATTCAGAAATTAGTTGTTTCTTCTGGTGGACAGCATATTCCTGACACTGCATTCATTGAATGATCAAAGACAAAGCTTGGAATGTCTAATTTAGTTTTCACCGTTAGACGTGCGTGAAAGACAAGTTGGAGGAAAAAATGTCTATAATGTCATTTTATAGTCTAAACTCCCTCTTTCTCTCTCTCTGTTTTGTTAAAGATCAAAACTTTGTGGGTAAGTCATATAATATTCAAGCGTCACATCAAAATATTTAAGGATTGTTTACGTACTTTTCTTTTTTCTCCCTTGAGTGATGTGAACGTACGTTATCCTTAGAACTGTTCTATCCAACCCTTTCTTTTTTCTCCCTTGAGTGATGTGTACATACGTTATCCTTAGAACAGTTCTATCCAACCCGAGGGGCCCGAGCTCCAGCCCAATTTGGCTAAAAAAAAGTTAGTGAAGTGTAAACTATTTTTTGTCCATATTTTGGTAGTTCTAAGCTTCTCCGAAGTTGAGATTGACCCAACCCTGCAATCCGATGTCTGATATTATAGGAGTTAGATATAATTAACCTTTGTTTGGCATCTTGGTTAGAGTCAACAGTTTTAATCAATAAATAATATAAATCTCTCAACAAAATAAAAAGTTACTGCAATATAAAGCCCTTACATACTATAACTTTTAAACTAATATTTTTAATTTTAACCTCTCTCTCAAACACCTTATTGAAATGATGGATTACTAGTCTGTATCCAAAACCGAACACTTCCTCTTAAGGAATTATCTCCTAACAAAAAGAAGAGAGAGAATGGTGACTATTGTATTGATGTGAACCGGGTAAATTATTTAGTCCACAAAATAAAGATAACCAATTGACGTGGATGTTTTTACAACAATTTCAAAAAAGGGTATTTTAAAGATATCTTATACTTGAATTTTGATATATTGAAAAATGCTTATAAATAGGTTGTCTAAGAAGGCAAGATTTGTACAAGAAAATTAAGTAGTAAGAAAAGGTAAAAAGAAAGAAAGAAAGAGAGATATTAATAAATCAATCTTGATATTTTTCTCCATCTTATGTTACTTGTGTCCCTAATTCTTTATAGGACCTTTTGCAGCCGCTGAAAATTCGCACTGTTATTGACCGTGTATGTTGGTTCATTTTAGAATTAACCACACAATAATAACAGATTGAGATATAAATAATGAATTGGTGTATGCTTTTTTTTTTTTTTTTTTTTTGAGAAAGGGAAATCATTTCATTCAACTGCAAAAGCATTACAAACGGAAACAACCGATGAAGACCTAGCATTACAAGAGAAATACACTAACATCAAATCCATCAATAGATTATGAGGGCGCTTAAAGGGATAGACGTATACTTGAGGCTAGAACTCGGGCAAACACCTTGACACACTAGGAACAAGCGTAGAAAAAGCTCCTTTTGACCTAGCCAAACCAAACGGTGTGTAACACCCAAGTATTATTTTACTACATTAAAAATGCAATAAGTTAAGAATTATATAAGATGAAAATACAGTTTAAGGAGAAAAATATTGTATAATAACATGAAAAAATATACAGTATTAGAATAATACAGTGTAAGAAAGTACACTGATAAAGTTATGCAGTATAAAAATTACATTGTAAAAGTAACACAGTGTAGGAATTAAACTGTTAATGTCATGCAGTACAAGAATTGGACTGTTTAAGTTAAAGCAATATAGAAAAAATACTGTTTGGTAAAAAAATACACAGTGTAATTTTTTTGGGGCCTATCAAGTGGACACCCAATTGGATTTCATTGGGCCACCATGCCAAGAAAGGTGGCCCAATCACATTATGCCACATAGGTAACCCAATGGGTGACTTAGTGAGTCACCATAAAAGATAAGCATGCATTTAATGCAAAATTAGCCAAAAAAATCCCATTTCTTCTTCCTCTCACCCATGGCCACCATTGATGAACCTCTCCAAGAATTTTTCAACTTCACATCTTTGCAAAATTAGCCCCAATCAAGTTGAAGAGGCAAAATTTGAGGAATTTATCAAGTTTTAAGGTAAAAACCTAAACTTTTTCAAGGTTTCTTGGGTTTTTTTCATGGATTAAGGAAGGAAAGTAATTCAAAGTGTTCTTGCATGAAAATGATGTTTAGGAGGGAGTTCAAAGGAGCCTTGGAAGGCTAGAAGCTCAAAGTTTCCATTTGAGGTAAGTTTTGATTTTTAAACTTTTGAAATTATGTGGTTTTTAATTTGATTTTTATTCTTTCAAAGGTATGTGGGTTTTCAAGTGCATTTTTGGTTAAATTCGATAGACATATGAATTATAGCATGTTGATCTTGTGAAAATTAAGGGTTGAATGTTGAAAATAGTAGTTTATGTAAAAAAAAGGGTTACTTTTGTAATTTTAATATCAGTTTTGTAAAATTGATAAGTGGGCATGAAAATGATTGAAACAAGAGTTGGAACTGCCTTTGCAGGGGTAGAGATGCTGATTAAAAATGAATTTTTTCAAAAATGCCCCGAGCACTAAATTGAAAGAAAAAGTTTCTTCTCAATAGAATTAAAAAATGCTCAAAAACACCCCTGTACAATGGAAATTTCATAAAAGTTAAAACACAAAAGTTGTAGATTTTGACTAAACTATTAGGTATGGTGAACAGTTCGTCAAAAATCTCAACCGTTTGTGAGATTTTAATTTTACAAAAATTTGTTAAAATTGGAAAAAAAAAAATTTTGAGGGGCAAAATGTCCTTTTACAAGAGGAATTAGGGTAAGGTACTAAAGAAAATTTGATCCTCTTGAAAAATGAGGACTAATAGTTTTAAAAGATTATTTTTGATTTCGGGGCCAAAAATGTAAATATTTTTGTTTTTCGGGCCAAAACTGTAAAATTTTATGAAAACTGGATTTTCACGAGGGAACGTTGGTTTCCTACACTGCTGTAGGCAATAAGTAATTATAGATGCTAAGTTTTAAAGAATTTAAAGTTTAGGCAAGGAATGAAAGAAAAATGTTAGGGGCAAAATGGCCATTTTATAAAAAAAGGCCAAAACGGACCCTAAACGCCCATATCGGGAAACATTCCTTAGCGACAATTTTTTCGTAATATGTAGGTAATGAAACATTAAAGTTAAGCAATGAATTTTATAGAGTTACAAAGTGGACGAAAAACCCATTAGGGGTAAAATTGTCATTTTTGAGGAATAGTTAGAACGAAGTTGAACACTTTAATTTAGCATAACGTTCTTAGATGAAAAATGTTCTTTAACACATTAGGTAACGAAACCATCATATGAGACAGGAGATTTAATAAGGGATATTCGAGTAAACAAAGGTAACCCAATGGGTTATATAATTAAAAGGAAAAGTAACCCCGGTGGGTTACAAAGCTAAGTGAAGGAAATAAAAACCGATGGTTTATAAGGTTAAGTAAAGAGAAAGATAAACCGATAGGATACCAAGTTAAGTTAAGAAGAAATGAATGTTAATGTTTACGTTTTATTATTAATCGAGTAGATTGATAAAAAGAAAGTTAATTGATGAGTCCGTTGTCGTTTGATCAACATATCAAACGACCAAAACAACCAAAACGGCCCCATATTTGTATTAGTAGTTGTTTCATATTATTATTAGCCTTTTTGGCGGACCACACTAATCAGTTACAAAGACAACCAATTCATTGTTTTTTCACATTATTATAGACAACCTACCTGTAAACTAGCTATATAGTCCATTTTACTGTTCAAGTATCTTTAAAGTAATCTCATCGTGGTACATTTTTTTATTTGTGTCCATTACTGTAATGACCGGAAAAAAATATTCATTATAATATGTAATTGGGTTTAATTAATGAATTTACTCTTAAAAATGTGAATTTTTGTAAAAATTGTAAGTTTTGTAAAAATTACAATAAAGTAGGAATAAACGGTATTGATTGTAAATTATATGGCAAATGTGATGCAATGTTGGATATTGCCGAATACAGATTTTATGAGTTTAATTACTCAAAAATTTGTAAATAATATCCATAAAATGAAATTTATGTCACGATTAATTGTAAAATTGTGATATAAATAAGTAGGTGATTAGAATGTAAATAGGATATAGAAGTTGTCCAAACTCAAATTAGAGGTAAAAAGGAGGCCGAAGCAATATGAGTATACTGCTAAATGAAAACGCAGATACGAAAAACGTTATGATTCACCTCCAAAAGTAAACAAAAAGTAAGTTAAATATTTTTATACAGTCTAAGGATAGAAAGTACACTGATTTGACCATGACAGTATATGAAAAATACTGTGTGGTGAAAAATTACACAGTATAAATTTTTAACTCCACAAAGTGGACACTCCTTAATTTTCTATTGGGCCACATGTCAAGAAAAGTGGCCCAGTCACCTTGTGACACCTAGTGGTATACTCATGGGTTACCATGAGTCACCAAATGTGATAAGGATGCATTTATGGCAAGTTTATCACAATTTTTCTTTTCTTTCCTTTCCTTCCAAGCTCCGGCAGCCATAACCAAGACCTCTAAAAAAAATTTTCAGCCCCCAAACTTTGCAAAAATATCCCCAAACAAGTTTTACAAGCAAGTACAAGGATTTCTCACAAGTTTTAAGGTAAAATCCTAAACTTTTAATGGTTTTTCAAGGGATTTTTCATGGGCAAAGGACAAGAAATTAATCTATGGTATTTTCGTATGGAAAGGAAGCTTAGGAGGGAGTCTAAAGGGATTTTGAAGGCTTGAAACCAAAAGGGTGTTATTTTGGTAAGTTTTAAGTTTTAAAGTTTGAAATTTATGGATTTTGTTTTGATTTTTATTCTTTCAAACCCATGAGGGGTTTTGAGCATGTATTTGATGGAATTTCATGTATATGTGATGAATGGTAAAGTTTAAGTTGTGAAACTTTGGTTTTTAGTGCAAACCAGCAATTTTTGAAAAAATTATATTTTTGTAATTTTGATGTTTGACTTTGCAAAAGTGATGTTTGAGCATAAGAATGTGTTGATTAAGGCATGGAACGGTTTCTGCAGGGGTAGAATTGCAAGTTTGAAACGGATTTTTGTAAAAATGCCATAGGGACTAAATTGAAAGATAAAGATTCCCTTCGGTAAAATTAGAAATAGCTAAAAACACCCTTGTACAGTGAGATTTGGGAAAAGTTAAAACACGAAAGTTGTAGATCTCGATGAAACTGTTAGGCATCATCGACGGTTCGTCAAAAAACTGAATCGTTGGTGAGATTTTGATTTTTCAAAGAATTTATGAAAATTGTGAAAAATTTTTAAAAGGGCAAAAACGTCATTTCTCAAAGGATTTTGAATATGGTACTTTGAGCAAAAATGATCCTTAAGAAAAATAGAAAGTTCTAATGCAAAGAAGTAAATTTTAGTCTCGGGGGTAAAATCGTCAAAATTTTTAGTTCAGGAACTAAATCACAAAGTTTAATAAAAATGGGGCATAATTGAGAAATAAAGAGGTTTGACCCACTAGGGTGTTATTTTAAAATTAGTATGTGGTTATTCTTGTAGGAATAACGAAATTGAGCTCAGGTAGGTTAGTGGACCCGCGGAGGGCAAAATCGTCATTTTGTCCAAATAATCTTAACCGCTTTGAAATGTTTCCAATGGGATAAGAAAACGACTAGAAAGGTTCCCGCCCTTCGTTAGAAACGATAGGGTAAAGTTAGATAAAAATAAGAAAAATCAATGGTTTTTAGAGTTGTACATAGTAATGCAACTCAATTTATTAACTAATGAATGTTTTGTATCGAAACATAGTGAAATTTGGCTAATGGCTTTGTAATTGGCCAACAGGATCCTAGGAGTCTAGGAGAAGGAAAATTGAGGTTAAGTTGCCCGACATTTGCATCAAGTAAGTACCCATCCCACCTACAGTATGAAATTATAAGAACGCATAATGTGATATGCATTTTATTGAATGTGCATGTGAGTTTATATTGGACTTACTGGGCGCTAGCTCATTAAGTTTTTCATGCTGTAGGTATTCCGACAAAAATGTTAGAATAAATTATAATCATGAGCTGGCGGACGGATGATATGTGCAGACTGGGTATGGTTTTCGCCACAGTATGTTTTCCGCTGTATGGTGTTTTAAAATATTTTGAAAGTAATGTTTGATAAGCTATATTGTAAAGGAATGATGATTATGTAAACACAAGTATATGTTTATATTTCAAAAGTTGTTAAACCAGTATATGTACAGTATTTGTATAAAAGAAAAAATATATTTCTAAATTTTTGTCCTAAAGTAAGTAAGAAAGAGTTTTATCACAGCCCGAAAAGGCGGGTTGTGACAGTTGGTATCAGAGCGGAAATCTTGCCACCCTACTGCACATTGTCATCTGCTCCATTGCCATAGCTCAAGTAAGATAGTTTGATTTTAAGTATAGGAATGTTTAGTTTCTAATTTTATATGGTATTGATATGTTAAATACGACAATAAATATAGTATATGGCAGAACCGCATCATGATCGTGATATGGAAGCTGATCGAAGAGCCACTATTGCTTTTCTAGATGCAATGCCACCACGATACGCTGGGAGTCGACAACCTATGGTGTTGACCGAATGGCTTCATGCAGTAGAGGTAATCTTTGATGCTTGTCATACGCCACCACATCTCCAGGTATTATTGGTCTAGGGATTGTTGTTGACGGAAGCTTTAGCATGGTGGTTGAGGATTAGACCTGATGAGCGACCAGGGGACTGGCAAGGCTTCAGACAACAGATTCAAGCTGAATTCGTACCTTTACCTCCAGCAGATGTCATGCACATCCAAATAATTCCAATGTCGTGGGCTGATTGGCGACGTAGGTTGTACTTACGCGTAGAACCAGTTTGGGGAAGATATGTAGGGGAGCCGATAGATCACTATATCTTAAGGTTTCGTCGAACCATGATGCCATTGATTCCTCCCGAATTATCTTTACGGTTCATTTGCGATCTTGTTTGGAGAGATCTTCCCAACGCAGTCCAGCAACAGATACAGTATCCAGGGAACTATCTCAGCGTCTACGACTTTCTTATGGCGGTACTACACGCAGAGCAGAATGTAGTCGCGCCCCTAGAAGATTCTCCAATGGATATGGAAGATGATGATGATGACGATGGTAATGATGATGATGATGATAGTGATGAAGAGCCCGAGCCTCTTGAACCCATCATTGCAAGCGATGACGAATCTACTGACTCGGACGAAGAGGAAGAGGAGGATCCCGAGGAGGATTCTGAACATAGTGACATGTCAGGAGTTGAGTCAGATTAAAAGAAATTATGAAGACTTTTGTATAGTCTAATGTATATAGATGTGTGATCATCATAGTTTTGAACTTTGATGTTTTGTATATGTATGACCGGCAAGTGGTATTCTTCCCGGCAATAGGGTATATGTAGCCGGAAGTGATAACTGCTTCCGGAGATGATATGAATGGTTATGTATGAAAGGAAAGTATGCATGTATATTAGTTATGCATGTAATGTTACAAAGAATGTAAAAAGGAAATGAAAGAGGTTCATGAAATGTATGAAGGTTATCGAAATGACATGTATGAACTGAAATGTATGAAATGGAATGTATGAAGGTTATTGAAATGAAATGTATGAACTGAAATGTATAAAATGAGATATTGAGTTATGTTATCGTTTATCTTTGTATGTATTTATATGATTGAAGAATGTTCTTCTTCTTTTTTTAAATACTATTAAGTTAATAGTATATACTGATGTAACAACGAAATTGTATGATAGGCTTGTAAACCTATTTTATTATCGATGGCTGATACACCCAGAGAACCTGTGAACCCGGATTTGATGGCCATGATTACAGAGTTACAACAGAAACTCTGACCTCAGGAGTTAGAAATGCAAGAGTTAAGAACGTAGCTAGCGAATCATAATCCCGAACCATAGGGACGTGCGAACTCGCCACCCCCAGTACTACCACCTCAGCAAGTGGAACCAGCTATTCTAGTCATTCCAGCTGTTCCGGTAGCATCTGCTACCGAATTCTATGAAAGATTCCGATAGATGAAAGCGTCGGAATTTGACGGATCTACAGATCCATTAGAAGCCGATGATTGGCTTACTGGTATAGAATGAGTTTTGAAATTTATGGGGCTTAATGACCGTGAAAAAGTCTTGTGCGCCTTATTTTCTCTCACCAATGATGCTAGGAGATGGTGGGAATCGGTAGAACATAGAAGGAATGTAAATGAAATGACATGGCCTGATTTTGTGGAAGAGTTCGGTAGGGCTTATTTCAATGTGGAAACGATGGCAGCCCAACAAGAATAATTCAATAATTTTAAACAAGGCAACTTGTCAGTGGCAGATGTTGTGAAGAGGTTTAACCAATTGGCGTGCTTATGTCCTGAATTGGTACCCACGGATCGAGAACGAATAAGAAGATTGATGAGAATGTTTCAAACTGACATTGCCCTTATAATTGATAGTGGAGGGCAAGCCCCTAAAGATGTAGAGGATTGTATTGAACGGGCTACTAAAGCCGAATTCAGAATCGCCCGTGACAAGGAAGAGAGGGCAAGAATTTTTAAGACTATAAAGGAGGAGAAAGCTTTAGCTAAGCAGAGCCAGGTGGTACAGTTAAAAGGGCAAGGAAGTGTTCCAAGTCAAGAGCAATCCCAAAGCCATCCAGTTGGACGCAACCGCAACGCTAACAACAAGAGGAAATGGAACGCGATTAGTCCAAAGAATCAAAAAGGACAACCTCAGAAAAGAAGCGGTGATGGAAGAAACAATAAGCCTCTCTGCAATCAGTGCGGAAAAAGACATGCTGGAGAGTGTAAAGTTGGCACCAACAAGTGCTTCCTCTGTGGCAAAGAAGGGCACTATGCCAGAAACCGTTTCTCCAATCCCCAGAATCAGAATAACCAGAATCGGAATAACCAGAATCAGCAAAGGTCTCAGGGAACCCAGCTTCACGCAGTCCAAGCACATATTGAAGGCCGTAGTATTAGTCAGGGATGCTTGGAAGCTCTAGAACCAAGTGGATGAATTTACGCCTATATGAAGAAGGAGGATGATGCAGGAACGTCGTCGGTGGTAACATGTCAGTTTTTTGTTGCCAATACTGATGCCTATGTTTTATTTGACTCTGGAGCAACGCATTCATTTGCCTCGTTTAAGTTTGTTAAACGGTTAAGGAATGAATGGGATAGAATAGAACAAACTTTTAAAACTGCACTTCCCTCTGGGGAGGTATTGAGTTCTGATTATTGGTTACGTCATGTACCGATAATCATTTGCGGAAGAGAATTGTATATTGATTTGATCATAATTGATATACAAGACTACGACGTTATCCTAGGAATGGATTTCTTGGGAAAGTACACAGCCAAGATTAACTGTAGACACCACATGGTTACGTTCCAACCTTCTGGAAGTGAGAAGTTTGTGTAGTCAGGAAAGGTTCCTAAGGCTCCAAAGGCGCCAATTTCGGCGTTAAAAGCAAAGAAGATGTTAGAAAGTGGATGCACCGGCTATTTGGTGAACTTAGTAAGCAAGCCATAAGAGGCTCAGTTAGGACCAGAGAAGGTTCCCATAGTAAAAGAATTTGTTTATGTGTTTCCAGATGAGTTACCAGGCTTACCACCAGAATGAGAGATCTCGTTCGAGATTGAGTTGACACCGGGTACGACCCTAATATCGAAGGCACTATATCATATGGCTCCAGGAGAACTCAAAGAGCTACATGTGCAATTACAAGAATTGTTGGATAAAGGATTTATTCAGCCAAGTCATTCCCTATAGGGAGCGCCTGTATTATTTGTCAAGAAGAAAGATGGAACGTTATGAATATGCATTGATTATCAAAACTAAACAAAGTCACAATTAAGAATAAGTATCCACTTCCAAGAATTGATGACCTATTTGATCAATTGAAAGGAGCGTCAGTATTCTCAAAAATCGATCTACGCTCTGGATATCACCAGCTACAAGTTAAAGAAGAGGACATGCCAAAGACGGCATTTCGAACGCGGTATGGGCATTATGAGTTTTGTGTCATGCAATTTGGACTGACTAATGCCCCGACAGCATTTATGGATCTTATGAACCGGATTTTCAAGGACTACCTCGACAAGTTTGTCATAGTTTTTATTGATGATATCCTGATATATTCAAGAACACCAGAGGAACATACAGAGCACCTGAGGATCGCACTATAATTATTGAGAAGGCATCAATTGTATGCCAAGTTCTCAAAATGTGAGTTTTGGCTGGAGAAGGTCCATTTCTTAGGACACGTGGTGACACAGGATGGAGTATCCATTGATCCCACCAAAGTGGAAGCGGTGAATAAATGGCCTACACCGAAAAGTGTAACCGAAATCAGAAGTTTCCTTGGTTTAGCAGGCTACTATCGACGTTTTGTGGAAGGATTTTCCTGACTAGCAGCACCACTCACTGCACTTACACGGAAAGCAGCAAAGTATGAATGGACTAAGAAGTGCGAGGAAAGTTTCAAAGAATTAAAGAGGCGACTCACGAGTGCCTCGGTACTGGCAATACCAGATCCGAACATAGAAAACTATGTGATTTATAGTGATGCATCAAAGACGGGCTTAGGAGCCGTTCTTATGCAAAATGGAAAAGTGATTGCGTATGCATCCAGGCAGTTGAGAGATCATGAAAGGAACTATCCAACACACGACTTGGAGTTAGCAGCGGTCGTGTTTGCATTAAAGATTTGGCGTCATTATTTATATAGAGCTAAATGCGAGATATATACAGATCATTAGAGCCTGAAATATATCTTCACACAAAAGGAGCTTAACATGAGACAACGAAGGTGGCTAGAGTTAGTTAAAGGCTACGATTGTGAAATTTTATATCACCCGAGAAAGGCTACCCGAGTAACCGATGCCCTTAGTCGTAGAACAATGTCTTCGTTTGCAATGATACGGTTAATGCTAAAACCCCTTCAGAAGGAGCTGATGGAAGCAGGAATAGAGCTAATCACTGGAAGATTGGCCCAATTGTCGTTTCGACCAGTTATCTTGAAGGACTTAAAAGAGCGACAAGAAGTAGATCCGTCGCTACTTAAAGCTAGGAATGAGCTTCTTGAGAACAAAGAAACATAATTTAGCATCTTAAAAGATAGCATTCTCCATTATAAGGGCAGAATCTGCGTCCCCAATGATGAAAGATTAAAGAAACAAGTATTAGAGGAAGCTCATGGAGCACCCTTTGTGGCTCATCCAGGAGCTACTAAAATGTACCAAGACTTGAAAGGGCACTATTGGTGGCACGAAATGAATAACGATGTTGCACAATTTGTCGCCAAATGCCTTACATGCCAAAAGGTGAAAGCTGAGCATCAACGGCCAGGCGGTGAATTACAGAAAATTGAAATTCCCGAATGAAAATGGGGCCAGAGAACTATGGATCTGGTGACTAGGCTACCCAGAACTACGAGTGGACACGATGCTATATGGGTAATCGTTGATAGATTGACGAAATCAGCTCACTTCTTACCCATTAAACTCAGCAGTTCTGTGGAAAGACTAGCTGAACTATATGTAGCCTAGATAGTTAGAGACCACGGAGTTTCAAAATCTATCATTTCTGATCGAGATGGCCGATTCACTTCCAAGTTTTGGAGGAGCGTTCACCAAGCTATGGGAACGAAGCTAACTTTTAGTACAGCTTTTCACCCTCAAATTGATGGTCAATCTAAAAGGACCATTCAAACCCTAGAAGATATACTAAGAGCCTGTGTGCTAGATTTCAAAGGCGGATGGGATAAAAAACTATCGTTGATCGAATTCGCTTATAATAACAATTATCAAGCTTCCATAGGGATGGCTCCTTATGAAGCTCTTTATGGAAGAAGATATAGGTCACCATTGCATTGGTATGAAACAAGAGAAAAGACATTGTCGACAACGGATTTTGTGCAAAGGACAACAGAGGATATGAAATTAATCTGTCAACGAATAGAAACTGCCTTTAGTCGACAAAAGAGTTATGTAGATCGACGACGAAGACCCTTAGAATTCCAAGTAGGGGATTTGGTCTTCTTAAAAGTGACGCCAATGAAAGGAATAATTAGGTTTGGAAAGAAAGGAAAACTTGGCCCAATATACATTGGACCATTTGAAATCTTAGAACGGGTAGGCAATGTAGCATATAAGTTGGCCTTACCCTCTGATCTAGCATCGGTACATAATGTATTCCATGTATCCATGTTAAAGAAGTATGTACCAGATCCTTTGCATGTTCTGCAACCAGAGGAAATTGATGTGCAGAAGAATTTGTCTTATGAAGAGAAACCGGTTCAAATATTGGCACGAGAAGAAAAGGAATTAAGGAACAAAAAGATACCTCTCGTCAAAATTTTATGGCACAATCAACAAGTGGAAGAGGCAACGTGGGAACGAGAGGATGCAATGAGGAAAAGCTACACCAAGTTGTTTTGATTTTCGAGGGCGAAAATTCTTAAGGGGGGTAGATTGTAATGACCGGAAAAAAATATTCATTAATAAAACCTAATATTTAATTGGGTTTAATTAATGAATTTACTTTTAAAAATGTAAATTTTTGTAAAAATTGTAATTTTTGTAAAAATTGTAATTTTTGTAAAAATTACGATAAAGTAGGAATAAACGGTATTGATTGTAAATTATGTGGCAAATGTGATACAATGTTACATATTGCCGAATACAGATTTTATGAGTTTAATTACTCAAAAATTTGTAAATAATATCCATAAAATGAAATTTATGTCACGATTAATTGTAAAATTGTGATATAAATAAGTGAGTGATTAGAATGTAAATAGGACATAGAAGTTGTCTAAATCTAAATTAGAGGTGAAAAGGAGGCCGAAGCAGTATGAGTATACTGCTAAATGAAAACGCAGATACGAAAAATGTTGTGATTCGCCTCCAAAAGTAAACGAAAAGTAAGTTAAATATTTTTATACAGTCTAAGGATAGAAAGTACATTGATTTGACCACGGTAGTATAGAAAAAATACTGTGCGGTGAAAAATTACACAGTATAAATTTTTAACTCCACAAAGTGAACACTCCTTGATTTTCTATTAGGCCACATGTTAAGAAAAGTGGCCCAGTCACCTTGTGACACCTAGTGGTATACTCATGGGTTACCATGAGTCACCAAATGTGATAAGGATGCATTTATGGCAAGTTTATCACAATTTTTATTTTCTTTCCTTTCCTTCCAAGCTCCGGCAGCCATAACCAAGACCTCTAAAAAAATTTCTCAGCCCCCAAACTTTGCAAAAATACCCCCAAACAATTTTTACAAGCAAGTACAAGGATTTCCCACAAGTTTTAAGGTAAAATCCTAAACTTTTAATGGGTTTTCAAGGGATTTTTCATGGGCAAAGGACAAGAAATTAATCCATGGTATTTTCGTATGGAAAGGAAGCTTAGGAGGGAGTCTAAAGGGATTTTGAGGGCTGGAAACCAAAAGGGTGTTATTTTGGTAAGTTTGAAATTTTATGGATTTTGTTTTGATTTTTATTCTTTCAAACCCATGAGGGGTTTTGAGCATGTATTTGATGGAATTTCATGTATATGTGATGAATGGTAAAGTTTAAGTTGTGAAACTTTGGTTTTTAGTGCAAACCAGCAATTTTTGAAAAAATTATATTTTTGTAATTTTGATGTTTGACTTTGCAAAAGTGATGTTTGAGCATAAGAATGTGTTGATTAAGGCATGGAACGGTTTCTGCAGGGGTAGAATTGCAAGTTTGAAACGGATTTTTGTAAAAATGCCATAGGGACTAAATTGAAAGAAAAAGATTCCCCTCGGTAGAATTGGAAAATAGCCAAAAACACCCTTGTACAGTGAGATTTTGGGAAAAGTTAAAACATAAAAGTTGTAGATTTCGATGAAACTGTTAGCCTAAAAGACGGTTCGTCAAAAAACTGAATCGTTGGTGAGATTTTGATTTTTCAAAGAATTTATGAAAATTGTGAAAAATTTTAAAAAGGGCAAAAACGTCATTTCTCAAAGGATTTTGAATATGGTACTTTGAGCAAAAATGATCCTTAAGAAAAATAGAAAATTCTGATGCAAAGAAGTAAATTTTAGTCTCGGAGGTAAAATCGTCAAAATTTTCAGTTTAGGGACTAAACCGCAAAGTTTAATGAAAATGGGGCATAATTGAGAAATAAAGAGGTTTGACCCACTAGGGTGTTATTTTAAAATTAGTATGTGGTTTTTTTTGTAGGAATAACGAAATCGAACTCGGGTAGGTTAGTGGACCCGCAGAGGGCAAAATCGTTATTTTTGCCCAAATAATCTGAACCGCTTTGAAATGTTTCCAATGGGATAAGAAAACGACTAGAAAGGTTCCCACCCTTCGTTAGAAACGATAGGGTAAAGTTAGATAGAAATAAGAAAAACCAATGGTTTTTAGAGTTGTACATAGTAATGCAACTCAATTTATTAACTAATGAATGTCTTGTATTAAAACATAGTGAAATTTGGCTAATGGCTTTGTAATTGGCCAACAGGATCCTAGGAGTCTAGGAGAAGGGAAATCGAGGTTAAGTTGCCCGACATTTGCATTAAGTAAGTACCCATCCCACCTACAGTATGAAATTATAGGCTTAGAGCGTAAAATGTGTATGTGTATACTTGTATGTATATCAAGGTGTATACTTGTATGTATGCAATGACATAAGTATTTATAAAAATAAAAGTTTATACTTTTGAGTATATGGAATATATATATATACCTGTGCGTATATTAATGTATACCAGTGTGTATATTTTATTGTAAGTACATGTGAGTACATTATGCTATATATACATGTGTATATATTAATATATACCAGTGTGTATATTTTATGTTAAGTACCTATGAGTACATTATGATATATATACCTATGCATATATTAATGTGTACCAGTGTGCATATTTTATGTTAAGTACCTGTGAGTACATTATGATATATATACCTGTGCGTATATTAAAGTATACCAGTGTGTATATTTTATGTTAAGTACCTGTGAATACATTATGCTATATACCTGTGCGTATATTAATGTGTACCAGTGTGTATATAAAGTATGTACATGTGTGTACTATATCGTACAAAAGCATTTATGTAGATTATGTTATGTATAACATGTAATCATCACTTCATGCATGGTATGATAACCATTATAAGTGAATTGGTAAATGAATCACCAAAAATTAAGAAAAGTGTCGTACCGACTCCTGACTCAAGGGGAGTTTTGTCACAACCCGCCTTTTCGGGTTGTGATAAAACTCTTTCTTACTTACTTTAGGGCAAAAATTTAGGAATTTTTTTTTAAACAGGAATAAATAATTTGCTTACATTAACTTTGGTAATTCCTAAAATACTTTCACATACTTGTATTTACACAATTAATACTTTTACTTTTACTTTTACTTTTACAACATCTTTCTTTTAAATATTTCATTTCAAAACATACGTAGCAGAAAACATTACAACAGCGGACTCCATACCCAATCTGCACACCCTCCAGTCCTCTGCCAGCTCACCATTTGAACTTATTCTGACCTTCTCGTCGGAATACCTACAGCATGAAATACTTAATGAGCTAACGCCCAGTAAGTCGCATAAATCCCACATGGATATTCACATGAATGTATGAATCAATTATGCTTTCTTATAAACTTTCTTTATCCTCATCATTTCTTATCTTTACTAGGGCCCAAGTGTTCGTACCATTGCGCAATTTCATTTAGGTCTACGTAACACCGTGACCGTAACATATCCTTTAAACTCCTCTTGAGTTAGGAGTCGGTACGACACTTTTCTTAATTTCTGGTGATACATTTACCAGTCCATTTATTATGGTTGACATACCATGCATGAAGTGATAATCACATATTATCCATGAAACATAAATTCTCTTGCATAGCATAGTACACACAGGTACTTACTTTATATACACACTGGTACACATTAATATACACACAGGTATATAGCATAATGTACTCATAGGTACTTAAAATAGAATATACACACAGATACCTACTTTATACATACTCAAGTATTTATTATTGTACACACAGGTACGAAATCATGATACACATGCTCATTTTCATTATTGTACACACAGGTACAAAATCATGGTACACATGCTCATTTTCATTATTGTACACACAGGTACATAACGTATTATACATACAGGTATCCATTTGTATGCTCACAATTATTCATACATGACTATACCCCTAGGTATTCATATCATGGCAAACATACAAGTTTACACTTAAACATGTATACATATATATACATTTCTTTCTAAACCTATATTTCATACTGTAGGTGAGAAGGGTACTTACTTAATGCGAGTGTCGGGCAACTTAACCTAGATTTCTCTTCTCCTAGGCTCCTAGGATCCTGTTGGCCAATTACAAAGTCATTAGCCAAATTTCACTATGTTTTGATACGATACACCCGTTAGTTAATAAATTGAGTTGTATTACTATGTACAACTCTAAAAACCACTGGTTTTTCTTATTTCTATCTAACTTTACCCTATCGTTTCTAATGAAGGGTGGGAACCCTTTCTAGTCATTTTCTTATTCCATTGGAAACATTTCAAAATGGTTCGGGTTATTTGGACAAAAATGACGATTTTGCCCTTCGTGGGTCCACTAACCTACCCGAGCTCGATTTCGTTATTCTTACGAAAATGGCCATATACTAATTTTAAAATAACACCATAGTGGGTCAAATCTCTTTATTTCTCAATTATGCCCCATTTTCATAAAACTTTGCGGTTTAGTCCCTGAACTGAAAATTTTGACGATTTTACCCCGGGACTAAAATTTACTTCTTTGCATCAAAATTTCCTATTTTTCTCAAGGATTATTTTTGCTTAAGGTACCATACCTTAAATCACTTTGAAAAATGACATTTTGCCATTTAACACTTTTTTCACTTTTAGTATATTCTTGAAAAATCAAAAACTCACAAACGATTGAGTTTTTAGACAAACTGTCCATGAAGCCTAACATTTTCATCGAGATCTACAACTTTTGTGTTTTAACTTTTTTCAAAATCTTACTGTACAGGGGCGTTTTTGACTATTTTTCAAATCTGCCGAGAATGAACTTTTTCTTTCAATTTAGTTCCTATGGCATTTTTAGAAAAATCCATTTAAAAATTGTAATTCTACCCCTGTAGAAACCATTCCATGCCTTAATCAAAAGATTCTCATACTCAAACATCACTTTTGCAAAGTCTAACATCAAAATTGCAAAAATAACACTTTTTGCAAAAATTATTGTTTTGCACTATAAACCAAAATTTCACAACTTAAACTTGCCATTCATCACATATACATGAAATTCCATCAAATATGTGCTCAAGAACTCACATGGGTTTCAAGAAATAAAAATCAAAACAAAATTCAAAACTTTGAACTTTAAAACTTACCCAAACAACACTTTTTGGATATCTAATCTTCAAGGCTTCTTGAACTTCTTCTTGGACTTCCTTTTCATGCAAAAATACCATGGATTAATTTTTTCCCTTTACCCATGAAAAATCCCTTGAAAACTCATGAAAAAGTTTAGGATTTTACCTTAAAACTTGTGGGAAATCCTTGTACTTGCTTGTAAAACTTGTTTGGGGTTATTTTTGCAAAGTTTGGGGGCTGATAAATTTTTTTAGAGCTCTTGGACATGGCTGTCGGATCTTGGAGCAAAAGAAAATAAATGAATTTTTGTGATAACTTTGCCTTAAATGCTTCCTTATTACATTTGATGACTCATGGTCATCCATTAGACTACCCTAGGTGTCCTCATCTTATTGGGCCACATTGCATGGCTTGTTGGCCCAATAGAATTCACGCAAATGTCCACTTTATGGAATTAAAAATTTATACTGTGTAATTTTTTACCACACAGTATTTTTCGTATACTGTCGTGGTCAATTCAGTGTACTTTCTATCCTTAGACTGTATAAAAATATTTAACTTACTTTTCGTTTACTTTTGGAGGCCAATCATAACATTTTTCGTATCTGTGTTTTCATTTAGCAATATCCTTATACTGCTCTGGCCTCCTTTCTACCCCCGGTTAGGGTTAGGACAACCTCTATATCCTATTTACATTCTAATCATCCATTCGTTATATCACAATTTTACAATTAATTATGATATGAAATTCATTTTATGGATATTATGCACAAATCTCTAAGTCATCAAACTCATAAAATTTGTATTTTACAATATCCACAATTGCATTACATATGCCATAAAATTTGCAATCAATGCCGCTTATTCATATTTTATTGTAATTTTCACAGAAATTACAATTTTTACAAAATTTCACATTTTTAAGAATAAATTCATTAATTAAACCCAATTAAATATTAGGTTTTATTGATGACGTTTCCTCGATCATTACAATCTACCCCCCTTAAGAATTTTCGTCCTCGAAAATCAAAATAATTCGGGGTAGTTTTTCCTCATTGCATCCTTCCATTCCCACGTTGCCTCTTCTACTTGTTGGTTGCGCCATGAAACTTTGATGAGAGGTATCTTCTTGTTTCTTAACTTTTCTTATCTTCTCGTGCTAGGATTTGAACTGGTTTTTCTTCATAAGACAGATTCTCCTGTATGTCAATTTCTTCCGGCTGACGAACATGTGAAGGGTCTAGCACATACTTCTTTAGCATGGACACATGGAATACATTGTGTATCAATGCTAGATTAAAGGGTAAGGCTAACTTATAAAATACATTACCTATCTGTTTCAAGATCTCAAATGGTCCAATATATCTTGGACTGAGCTTTCCTTTCTTCCCAAATCTTACAATTTTCTTTCATGGGCATTATCTTCAAAAAGACCAAGTCTCCTACTTGAAACTTTAAAGGTCTCCGTCATTAACATAACTCTTTTGCCGACTAAAAGCCATTTTCATTCATTGACAAATTAACTTTATATCTTCCGTTGTTTTATGAACAAAATCTATGGTCGACAATGCCTCTTCTTGGGTTTTGTACCAATGTAAAGGTGGTCTACATCTCCTTCCATATAGAGCTTCATATGGAACCATACCAATGGAGCTTCGATAACTATTATTGTATACAAATTCGATCAGAGGAAGCTTTTTATCCCATCCTCCCTTGAAATCTAGCACACATGCTCTTAACATATCCTCTAAAGTCTAGATGGTCCTTTCTGATTAACCGTCCATTTATGGGTGGAAGGCTGTGCTGAACGTCAGCTTTGTTCCCATCACTTCATGAACACTTCTCCAAAACTTGGAAGGAAATCTACCATCACAATCATAAATGATAGACTTCGAAACTCAGTGGTATCTAACTATTTGGGCTACGTATAGTTCAGCTAGTCGTTCTGCAGAACTGCTGAGTTTAATGGATAGGATATAAGTTGATTTAATCAATCTATCAACAATTACCCATATAGCGTCATGTCCACCCGTAATTCTGGGTAGCCCAGTTATTAGGTCCATAGTTATCTGATTCTATTTCCACTCTGGGATATCAATCTTTTGTAATTCGCCTGCTGGTCGTTAATGCTCATCTTTCACCTTCTGGCATGTAAGGCATTTGCCAACACACTATGCGATATCGTTCTTCATTCCATTCCACCAATAGTGTTCTTTCAAATCTTGGTACAATTTGGTAGCTCCTAGATGAGCCACATATGGTGCTTCATGAGTTTCTTCTAATACTTGCTTCTTTAATTCTTTATCATTGGGGATGTAGATTTTGCCCTTATAAGGGAGAATGTTATCTTCTAAGATGCTAAATTTGGTTTCTTTGTTCTCAAGAACCTTTTTCTTAGCTTTAAGTAGCAACAGATCTGCTTCTTGTCGCTCTTTTAAATTCTCCAAGATAGTTAGTCGAAAGGACAAATTAGCTATTCTTCTAACGACTAGCTCTATTCCTGCTTCCATTAAGTCCTTTTGGAGAGGTTTTGGTAACATCTGTACCGTTACTAGCAAGGACATTGTTCTACGACCAAGGGCATTGGCTACTCGATTAGCCTTTTCTGGGTGATACAAAATCTCACAGTCTAGTCTTTGACTAACTCTAGCCACCTTTGTTGCCTCATATTGAGCTCTTTCTGATGAAGATGCACTTCAGACTCTAATGGTCTGTATAAATTTTGCATCTTGCTCCATACAGGTAGTGACACTATATCTTCAACACAAATACAACCACCGCTAATTCTAAGTCATACGTTGGATAATTCCTTTCATAATCCTTTAACTGTTGGGATGCGTAAGCAATCACTTTTCCATTTTGCATCAATACGACTCCCAATCTTGTTTTTGATGCATCACTATAGATCATGAATGTTCCATGGTTCGGATCTTGTATTGTCAGTACTAGTGTACTTGTAAGTCGCCCTTTTTAATCCTTGGAAACTTTCTTCGCATTTCTTAGTCTATTCATACTTTGCTGCTTTTCACGTAAGTGCAGTGAATGGTGCTGCAAGTCAGGAAAATCCTTCTACAAAATATCGATAGTAGCCTGCTAAATCAAGGAAACTTCTAATTTCTGACATACTTTTCGGTGTAGGCCACTTATTCACTGCTCAACTTTGGAAGGATCGACAGATACTCCTTCTCATGTCACCACGTGTCCGTGGAATTGAACCTTCTCTAGCTAAAACTCACGTTTTGAGAACTTGGCGTACAATTGATGCCTTCTCAATAATTATAGTGCAATCCTCAAGTGCTTTTCATGTTCCTCTGGCGTTCTTGAGTATATGAAAATATCGTCGATGAAGACAATGCTCCTTTCCATTGATTAAACAAATCATCGATCTTTGGGAGTGGGTACTTGTTCTTAATCGTGACCTTGTTTAGTTCTCGATAATCAATACACATTCATAACATTCCATCCTTCTTCTTAACAAATAGAATAGGTGCTCCCCATGGGGAATAACTTGGTTGGATGAACCCCTTGTCCAATAGTTCTTTTAGTTGTACCTGAAGTTCCTTGAGTTCCCCTGGAGTCATTTGATATGGCGCCTTAAAAATCGTGGCTGTTTTGGGCGTCAATTCGATTTCAAACGAAATTTTTCATTCCGGTGGTAAGTCTGCAACTCATCTGGAAACACATCAATAAATTCCTTTACTATGGGGACCTTCTCCGGTCCTAACTGAGCTTCTTTATCTTTCCTTATTATATTCACCAGATAACCAGTACATCCATTTTCCAATATCTTCTTTTCCTTTAATGCTGAAGTCAACGCCTTGGGAGCTTTGGGAACTTTCTCTAAATACACAAACTTCTCACCTCCGAAAGGTCGAAACGTAACCTTGTGGTGTCGACGACTAATCTTAGCTGTGTATTTTCTTAGGAAATCCGTTCCTAGGATGATATCATAATCTTGTATATCAATTATTATCAAATCAATATACAATTCCCTTCCACGTATGACTATTGGGAATAGTACATAACGTAACCAATAATCAGCGCTTAATACCTTCCTAGAGGGTAGTGCAATTCTAAAGGTTTGCTCTATCCTATCTTTTTTTACTTCCTATTCGTTTCGCAAACTTAAGCGATGCAAACGAATATGTTGCTCCAGAATTAAATAAAATATATACATCAGTGTGGGCAACAGAAAACTAACATGTCACCACCGATGAGGTTCCTGCATCTTCTTCCTTCTTTATGTAGACATAACTTCGCCCACTTGGTTCTAGAGCTTCTAGTCACCCTTGACTAACACTAGGGCCTTCAATTTGTGCCTGAACTTGAACCGCATGCAATTGGTTTTCTTGAGACCTCTACTGAGCATGACTACTCTGACTTTGGGAATTAGAAAAACAATTCCTGGCATAATGCCCTTCTTTCTCACATATATAGCACTTGTTCATGCTAGCCTTGCATTCCCCTGCATGTCTTTTCCCGCATTGACTACAAAGGGGTTTGTTGTTTCCTACATCGTTAATCCTCTTATGGGGTTGACTTTTTGATTTCTTTGCATTATTCACGTTCCATTTCCTCTTGCTATTAGCAGTGCAGTTGCTTCTTGCTTGAACGTTCTAGGGCGGCCCTTAACTTGGAACACTTCCTTGTCCTTTTACTTGTACAGCTTGACTTTGCTTGGCTAAAGCTTTCTCCTCCTTCTATGCTTTGAAAATCCTTGCTCTTTCCTCCTTATCATGGGCAATTCTAAACTCAGCTTTGGTCGCCTGTTTGATGCAATCCTCTACATCCTTGGGAGTTTGCCCTCCAATATCGACCATAAGGGCAATGTTGGTTTTGAACATTCTCATTAACCATCTTATTCGTTCCCGATCAGTAGGTACTAACTCGGGACAAAGCTGTGCTAGCTGATTAAACCTCTTTACAGCGTCAGCTACGGACATATTGCCTTGCTTAAAATTGTTCAATTCTTTTTGTTAGGCTGTCATGGTTTCTACATTAAAATAAGCCTTGCCAAATTCTTCAACGAAATCTGGCCCTGTCATTTTGCCTACATTCCTTTTATTCTCTACCGACTCCCACCATTTTCTAGCATCTTTAGTGAGAGAAAACAAAGCGCATAGGACTTTTTAATGGTCACTAAGTCCCATAAATTTCAGAACCCTTTCTATGCCTGTAAGCCAATCGTCGACCTCTAAGGGGTCTGTAGATCTATCAAATTCCAGTAGATCTATCAAATTCCAGGGCCTTTATTCTTCGGAATCTTTCATAAAATTTGGTAGTGGATGCTACCGGAACAGCTGTAGCAGCTGGTATATCAGCCATTGATATCAATCGTTATATATCTATCATGTATTTTTGTTACTATGTTAGTACATACTATTAACTTAATAGTATCCAATCAATAATTACATGTATTCAAACAACATAAATACATGCAAACATACACAATTACATGAACTCAATATTTTGCTTTATACATTTCATTTCCTTTACCTTCATACATTTTATTTCATAAGCATTCATACATTTCATTTCATAAGCATTCTTACATTTCATTTCATTTCCTTTCGTACATTTCGTTTCATTTCATTCACTTTCATGCATTTCATTTCATGAACCTCTTTCATTTCCTTTTTACATTGTCCATAACATTACATGCATAACTAACATACATACATACATACATACTTTCCTTTCATACATAACTATTCATATCATCTCTGGCAGCAATTATCACTTCCGGCTACATATACCTTCTTGTCGAAAAAGACACCACTAGCCGAACATACATGCATATACAAAGGCATCAAAGCCCAAAACTATACTAATATTTCATCTATGTACACCATAATACACAAAGATTTTCTTATGAATTTTTTTTTTGTCGAACTCGACTTTAGACATGTCACTATGTTCGGAATCCGCCTTAGGATTCCTCTTCTTCCTTCATATCCGAATCAGTCGACTTATCATCACTTGCGATTATAGGTTCTGAAGGCACAGGCTCTCCATCAATGTTATCATTATTATCATCATCAACAGCATCATCATCATCCATACCTACTAGAGGATCTTCTAATGGCGCGGCTACATTTTGGTCTGCATGTAATGCCGCCATAAGAGAATCATGGATACTAAGGTAATTTCCCGGTTATTGCATTTGCTGCTAGACCACATTGGGAAGATCTCTCCAAACCAAATCATCAATTCATAGTAAGGGTAATTGTGGCGGAATCAGTGGTACCATGGTATGGCGAAATCTAAGAATGTAATGATCTACTGGCTCGCCTACGTACCTTCCTTGTACCAATTCTACTTGTAGGTACAATCGATGTCTTCCATCCGCTCATAACATCGGAATCACCTAGACTGGAATAGCGTTTTTTGGTGGTATGGGTGCAAACTCAACGAGAATCTATCCTTTAAAACTTTACCAATCCTGAGGCCAATAAAACCAGGAGATGCGGTGGCATATGATAAGCGTTAAAAATCACTTCAACTAAGCCATTCGGTCTACACCATAGGTTGCCGACTCCCATAATACCGCGGTGGCATCTCCTCTTGAAAAACAATGCTGGCTCTTCGATCAGCTTCCATATCATGATCATGATGCGGCTCCGCCATATACTATATTTATTGTCATAATTAACATAACAGTGTCATATAAAGTAGTACTGAACATTCTTATACTTAAAATCAAACTATCTTACTTGAGCGATGGTAATGGAGCAGACGACGATGTGCAGTAGGATGGCAAGATTTTCGCTCTGATACCAACTGTCACAACCCGCCTTTTCGGGCTGTGATAAAACTCTTTCTTACTTACTTTAGGGCAAAAATTTAGAAATTTTTTTTTTAAAACAGGAATAAATAATTTGCTTACATTAACTTTGGTAATTCCTAAAATACTTTCACATACTTGTATTTACACAATTAATACTTTTACTTTTACAACATCTTTCTTTTAAATATTTCATTTCAAAATAACTTTAAACATACGTAGCGGAAAACATTACAGCAGCAGACTCCATACCCAATCTGCACACCCTCCACCCCTCCACCAGCTCACCATTTGAACTTATTCTGACCTTCTCGTCGGAATACCTACAGCATGAAATACTTAATGAGCTAACGCCCAGTAAGTCCCATAAATCCCACATGGATATTCACATGAATGCATGAATCAATTATGCTTTCTTATAAACTTTCTTTATCCTCATCATTTCTTATCTTTACTAGGGCCCAAGTGTTCGTACCATTGCGCAATTTCATTTAGGTCTACGTAACACCGTGACCGTAACATATCCTTTAAACTCCCCTTGAGTTAGGAGTCGGTACGACACTTTTCTTAATTTCTGGTTATACATTTACCAGTCCATTTATTACTGGTTGACATACCATGCATGAAGTGATAATCACATATTATCCATGAAACATAAATTCTCTTGCATAGCATAGTACACACGGTACTTACCTTATATACACACTGGTACACATTAATATACGTACAGGTATATAGCATAATGTACTCACAGGTACTTAACATAGAATATACACACAGATACCTACTTTATACATACTCAAGTATTTATTATTGTACACATAGGTACGAAATCATGATACACATGCTCATTTTCATTATTGTACACACATGTACATAACATATTATACACACAGGTACAAAATCATGGTACACATGCTCATTTTCATTATTATACACACAGGTACATAACGTATTATACATACAGGTATCTATTCGTATGCTCACAATTATTCATACATGACTATACCCCTAGGTATTCATATCATGGCAAACATACAAGTTTACACTTAATTATACCCACAGGTATACATATATATACATTTCTTTCTAAACCTACATTTCGTACTGTAGGTGAGAAGGGCACTTACTTGATGCGAGTGTCGGGCAACTTAACCTCGATTTCTCTTCTCCTAGACTCCTAGGATCCTGTTGGCCAATTACATAGTCATTAGCCAAATTTCACTATGTTTTGATACGAAACATCCGTTAGTTAATAAATTGAGTTGTATTACTATATACAACTCTAAAAACCCTGGTTTTTCTTATTTCTATCTAACTTTACCCTATCATTTCTAACGAAGGGCGGGAACCCTTTCTAGTCGTTTTCTTATTTCATTGGAAACATTTCAAAACGGTTCGGGTTATTTGGACAAAATTACGATTTTGTCGTTCGTGCGTCTACTAACCTACCCGAGTTCGATTTCGTTATTCTTACGAAAATAACCATATACTAATATCAAAATAACACCCTAGTGGGTCAAATCTCTTTATTTCTCAATTATGCCCCAATTCATAAAACTTTGCGGTTTAGTCCCTGAACTGAAAATTTTGACGATTTTAACCCTGGGACTAAAATTTACTTCTTTGCATCAAAATTTCCTATTTTTCTCAAGGATTATTTTTGCTTAAGGTACTATACCTTAAATCATTTTGAAAAATAAAATTTTTGCCATTTAACACTTTTTTCACTTTTAGTATATTCTTGAAAAATCAAAAACTCACAAACGATTGAGTTTTTAGACAAACCGTCTGTGTGGCCTAATATTTTCAGCGAGATCTACAACTTTGATGTTTTAACTTTTTCTAAAATCTTACTGTACAAGGGCGTTTTTGACTATTTTTTAAATCTGCCGCGAATGAACTTTTTCTTTCAATTTAGTCCCTATGGCATTTTTACAAAAATCCGTTTAAAAATTGTAATTCTACCTCTAAAGAAACCATTCCATGCCTTAATCAAAAGATTCTCATACTCAAACATCACTTTTGCAAAGTCTAACATCAAAATTGCAAAAATAATACTTTTTGCAAAAATTACTGTTTTGCACTATAAACCAAAATTTCACAACTTAAACTTGCCATTCATCACATATACATGAAATTCCATCAAATATGTGCTCAAGAACTCACATGGGTTTCAAAAAATAAAAATCAAAACAAAATTCAAAACTTTAAACTTTAAAACTTACCCAAACAGTACTTTTTGGATTTCTAACCTTCAAGGCTTCTTGAACTTCTTCTTGGACTTCCTTTTCATGCAAAAATACCATGGATTAATTTTTTCCCTTTACCCATGAAAAATCCCTTGAAAACTCATGAAAAAGTTTAGGATTTTACCTTAAAACTTGTGGGAAATCCTTGTACTTGCTTGTAAAACTTGTTTGGGGGTATTTTTGCAAAGTTTGGGGGCTGAGAAATTTTTTTAGAGCTCTTGGACATGGCTGCAGGATCTTGGAGCAAAAGAAAATAAATGAATTTTTGTGATAATTTTGCCTTAAATGCTTCCTTATCACATTTGATGACTCATGGTCATCCATTAGACTACCCTAGGTGTCCTCATCTTATTGGGCTACATTGCATGGCTTGTTGGCCCAATAGAATTCAAGCAAATGTCCACTTTATGGAATTAAAAATTTATACTGTGTAATTTTTCACCACACAGTATTTTTCCTATACTGTCGTGGTCAATTCAGTGTACTTTCTATCCTTAGACTGTATAAAAATATTTAACTTACTTTTCGTTTACTTTTGGAGGCCAATCATAACATTTTCGTATCTGCGTTTTCATTTAGCAGTATCCTTATACTGCTCTAGCCTCCTTTCTACCCCCGGTTAGGGTTAGGACAACCTCTATGTCCTATTTACATTCTAATCATCCATTCGTTATATCACAATTTAACAATTAATTGTGACATGAAATTCATTTTATGGATATTATGCACAAATCTCTGAGTCATCAAACTCATAAAATTTGTATTTTACAATATCCACCATTGCATTACATATGCCATAAAATTTGCAATCAATGCCGCTCATTCATATTTTATTGTAATTTTCACATAAATTACAATTTTTACAAAATTTCACATTTTTAAGAATAAATTCATTAATTAAACCTAATTAAATATTAGGTTTTATTGATGACGTTTCCTCGATCATTACAAGTTTAAGGATTACAGGATGGTCACGGTGCTACGTAGACCTAAGTGCGCAATGGTACGAACACTTGGGCCCTGGTTAAAGATAAGAAATGATAATGATAAAGAAGGATTATAAGAAAGCATAATGTGATCATGCATTTTATTGAATGTGCATGTGGGTTTATATGGGACTTACTGGGCGTTAGCTTATTAAGTTTTTCATGCTGTAGGTATTCCGACAAAAAGGTCAGAATAAATCATAATCATGAGCTGACGGATAGATGATGTGTGCAGACTGGGTATGGTTTCCACCACAGTATATTTTCCGCTGTATGGTGTTTTAAAATATTTTGAAAGTAATGTTTGATAAGCTATATTGTAAAGGAATGATGATTATGTAAACACAAGTATATGTTTGTATTTCAAAAGTTGTTAAACCAGTATATGTACAGTATTTGTATAAAAGAAAAAAAAATTCTAAATTTTTGCCCTAAAGTAAGTAAGAAAGAGTTTTATCACAGCCCGAAAAGGCGAATTATGACAATTACATTCCCAAACAAAGATCATTTTCAGAGAGAGAGAAAAAGATTAGTCGGCCAAGATAGTTAGTTCAAGCGTCATATTAGAATATTTAAGGGATGTTATGTTATTCTTATGTTAATGGTAATTCCCTAGAAAGATTTTTTTTTTTTACTAGAATTAGAAATTGTTATTGTTAAAATAAAACGTTTTTGTACAATAACAATTTCTAGGTATGATATTGTTTACTCTAAGCTTAAGCCCTCATGGATTTGTTTTAGGCTCTATCCAAAAGACCTCATACCAATGGAGATATATTCCATTTTTTATAAACCCATGTTCCTCCCCATGTGCAGCCAATGTAAGACTTTGGTTCTATTTATAACAAATACACCTAACTCCAACGGGAGTTTTAATTCGACATCTCTTGCACAAACTAAACTTAAAGCAAGAGTTTTAGCTTCATCTTTTAAGTAGAAAAGAAACCATCTAATTTTTTTGGCTAATGCACCATACACATCGAGTTTGTAACAATTCATAGCGTGCTTGGCAATTATAGTTAAAACCATAGTTATGGTTACTAAATAGTGTAAAGCTCTTACATGCTACAGTAAAAAAAAAAAGTTGCTACAATATAAAATTTTGATATTTTATAACATTTTAAACCACAATTATAATTTCAACTATAATACTCAAGCACCCTAAACGGATGAAATCCGTTTAGCTTGAGCCTGACCATGTCAACATAATCGGGTTTGAATGTGGCGCCGTTATATTGAGCAAAGGTATGTTCCTATTCCTATTACCATTGCGCTACACGGTCCCCTAGAAAGATTTTTGAGTCATTCAAAAGAGCAAATAGTATGAGCGTGGAAGTGTAAGGTATTTTTTGTCCGTATATTTTGGTAGTCATGAGCTTCACCTGAGTAAAGTTGAGATTCACATAACCTTGGAGTCCAAAATCTGATATTATAGAATTATCATAATTATAATGATGAATTACGCATCTACATTATTCTAAACCAACCACTTTCTCTTTAATTAGGCTTATAAAAAGTAATAAACTAAAAATTGTCTCCCAAGAAAAAAAAAATAATAAAGAGAAACTTATCTTTCATGTTGATGTGGACCTAGTGAATTATTAAGTCCATAGGACAAAGTTAGGCCCATTCTTAATGGAAGGAGTTCTGTAGCCGTTGAAAATTTGCCCTGTTCTTGACCGTAGTTGTATGTACGTTTTAGATTTAACCACACAATAATCGATTGAGATATATTGAATTGGTGTCGGCTTTTGTATTTAAGAATTTTTGACTTCTTAAAACAAAAATGTTAGTCTTTTGCTGGGGTCTCACTTTCAATATTGAATTATTCTGTCGCATGTTAAAAAGTCTAGCTGAATTAGGATCCAAAGTCGATAATTTCCCTTTCTTTTAAATAAAGACTCAGGTCTTTCGAGTAATTAGAAGAATACCCTTTTTAAAGAGTCGATATCAGAACAGTTACCTTTTGTGAAAAAAAAAAAAAGGCGCATAAATCATACACAAAAAATATTATATGTGAACTGTTAGATTCCTAAGTGATACTGGACTTAATTTACATATAATACCGAATTTAATTTACTCTAGATCTTTGAGTAAAAATTTCATGTTAATTAAGCTGTGTAATACGTAAGAAAACTAGTTATTCATTTGTTAAGTAAAAACCGTCATATAAGTTAGATTGTATAATACTTTCGAAGGTTAGTTATTAGTTTGTTCACTTTGATGTCATAATTAAGGGCTAATAAGACAATTGGTCCAATTACGTTTATTGAATTAAAATATGACTCTAATTTATAAAAATTCTACAAATGTCTCATAATGATATCATTAAAATTATTTATATGTAATTATATTGTACAAAATATAATATTATTAAGATAATTACTATCTCATTAAGGATATTTTAAAAATATTTTAAATATTGTATTAGATTTTAATTTCATAACAATAACTTAGACAAGTATTGTAATTTTTTCCATAATTAAACACAGATTTTGCCAAAAGAATATTTAAAATCCCACCATCTAGAAGGCCCCAAACTTCTGATATTCCCTCTTGGAGCCAACCGTCAACCTAAAAAATTGGGCCCGGACCCTTAGTTAATCATTGGGCCACAAGCTCATGACGGACTTGCTGAGCCCAAAGCTTTCCGTGCATGCTCTTACAGCAAATACCATGCTGTAACATAACAAATATATGGATCATATCACTGATTTTTCAGTCAGCTAGAAATTATTGCGAGAGTAAAAATGTTTCAATCTTTACATAATGGATCCCAGAATAAGCATGTGAATCTTAAAAAGCAGTGTACATGATCAGCAAAATTAGAAATATATGAGCCAATATTATTTCAACCTAAAGTGACCAAAGAAAAAAAAAAAAAAAAAAAAAACAGTTCTCCTTTATACAACAAGAAAGACAATGTTCAGCTACTGAATTGGTACGTCATGGAACGGAATTGGAAGTTAGGATTCCACCACTGCTCGACGCCATGAGCGCTTCGAAAATCCGGTAACGGAGTTTGATTTATAATCACGTGCGCCGAAGGAGGTAGATCGTACGCTTCATAACCCTTCCCTAAAGCACTTGACAAAAAGCTCCTCACTAAACGCTTTGCTGCCGACTTGCCAATTTGGGTATTCCTGTGCTCAAAATATTGGATGTAACCCGAGCAAATGCAGTCATTCGGGTTCAGAAAAAAGTAAGGAAACCAAGCAGAGAGAATATCATGATTATCTTGAGTACTTGTGCTGTGCTGTTGATGATGATGATGTTGATGACCCTTCACAGCGGCTTTTAAGACCGACTTCGTGACTCTGGCTGCGATTTGAATCGCGTCAATTGGAGCAGGTATGGAAGGTGGATTGAATAGGTAAGTTTCTAAAGGAAACCCCATCTCGGCCATGTTTTTACCGACTAGTAACCCGATGGCTGACCCCAAAGAATGCCCTGCCAACCACACATTTTTCACCCCACATGAGGAAAGCAAGCCCTGAACAGCCTGCATTGCGCGAAGAACCCGCGGACTCTCATGAATTGTTTTGCGAATGTATTGGTAGTCGAGCTTCAAGTCCCTCGATATCGTGTCCAAAAATAGCAGATTTCCTCGTAAGGCGACGACGAATTTGGGGGGCTTCAATTGACTATGGTTGTTGTTAAATAAGTATGGATGAGGGAATTTGTACTCATAAATGGCACAAAAGATTGAGTCGTCTACATCGTCATTGAGAACAGCGTTTAGCTTGAAATGGAAGAAATCCCAATATAGAGGGGCTTTTGCTTGAGGCCCTTGGCGTTTTTTTTGCCTGTCACGCTCAATTTTGTAGACCCCTTCCACCAAGCTTGCAGCAATTGTTCTTCGATGATGCAGATTTGTCCTGTGACACAATTAGGAACTAGAAATTTAGTACCGAAGGAATATTTTGCACCCCTGATGAGAAGTGATTAGGCAGTAGTCTTTTTAGTTAGCTTTTTTTTTTAAGATGGAGATTGGGGCAAGGGAGAGAGAGAGGTTCATCGCTTTGTTAGGATTACCAGTCTACAGCAGTAAGATGTGCAGGTCTTGAAGCACTGAAGCTTTTTGTTGCAGAAGACATTCTTCTTTTTCTCTGTCAAACTTTTAGGAATTTTATTCTTCTTAATGTGCTTGGGACCGTTGGAAAATCTTGCAATAAAAAGCTAAAATAATTATTGTTTGACGTTATAAATAATCAAATTTTCTGTCAACTCTGTAAAACTATGCAACTTATTGAAAATATAAACCCTTAGATAAAAAAGAAAAAGAAAAAAAAGCATACAACTCAATATAATTAATAGAAACTATGCCTTTAAATTGTAGTTGAGTAACCCATTTTCTCAACAACGAAGAAGATTATTTAAAGATCTTTAATTGAGTCCGTAGTATCTAGAAATTGGCAGCCAACTAACGACATAATTAAGAAGCGAATTTGTTGTAAAACAAAAGCATACCACAAAGAGAACTAGCACTAGGCAGTGGTGTTGAGTATTTTCACCTGTATGAGATGAATTGAGAGACACAAAGAGAATGACAACCAGGAAAAGAGAAGATAATAATAATAATAATAATAAAGTCTTGTGCCCCACAAATCTCGCACCCCCTCGCCTCAACAGTCTAGCCGGTCCCCCTCCTTTTAAAACTTTACAAGTCGATGTTGTAATTCGCCAAAAGGCATACAAAGACGAGAGTCAATAGCCCAACACGACCGGGCATGGCAACATCACTTGTAGGCCATCTCGAGTATAAATGTCAATATGAGTATTATGATTTTATTTAAAATTTTAGTTGTAACTAGCTTAATTTTATACGGTAGCAACTTTTTATTTTTTACTGCAATTGTTGAGAGTTTTATACTATTCACCGTTATAATTGATAGGTTAAAAATGATATTTCCAACACCCTATATATTTGTCATCAAAAAATACAAAAAATAACATATTTGATATGTTATTTTGTTTTGTGTTCTAATGCATGATGCTATTTGAAATACCATATTTGTTTTTGGTCCTAATTATAAACCTTAGACTTCTAATATTGAAATAATTAAAAAGTAAGAATGTTGTAATTATTAAAGCAAAAAAATTTAATCTACCAACCAATAAAAATCATATTTCAAATTTACCAACAAGTTTAGCATAGTATTAAAAATGGTATTGCATTAGGGAGTTTTTTTTTATTGCACTCAAGTGCTAAATTTTCATTGGCATATTAATTTAGCATTGCATTGGAGATGCTCTTAAAAGAAAAACTATTTGTAACATAAAAAATGACTAACTTAATTATGGGTTGTTATGCCTTACTAGGTCCAATTGCTAAACTATCAAGCTTTCACATGCTACAGTGTAAAATAAAAGTTTTGTAGAGTGTAAAGTTCTCGCATGATACAGTGTTTTGGTTTCAACTTGTAGTTCCAACTATATTCTCTAATTGTTAGGTCTTAAACAGGAAAAAACCAGGACAATTCCTAAGCAAAAGAGAAATATTAGAGAGAACTACAACGTCAAGGGCCAATGACAAATCTGACTTCAACGCTTCAACTACATATTTAGGATCAAATTTGCCAAATGGCTTCGGAATTTTAGGTTCAATTATCAATATGATATATGTTACACAGTCTAATATAAAGTTGAAAGAATAGTTTTAATCGTCAATTTAAGTTTAAGAATTGTATGAAAACTTTACATTAACTTTTTATTAGTTTGAATTATTCTTTCAAATTTTTTCTCTGAACCAGTGAAAATTCAGAAATCAGTAGTGTCTTCTGGTGGACAGTATATTCCCGACACTAGATTCATAGAATGATCGAAGACAAAGCTTAGTATGTCTAATTTAGTTTTCATGGTTAGACGTGCGTGAAAGACAAGTTGGAGGAGAAAATGTCTCTAATGTCATTTTATAGTCTTAACTCCCTCTCTCTCTCTGTCTCTTTCTTTTTTTCTTGAAAAGTCAAAACTTCTTTGGCAAGTCATATAATATTCAAGCGTCACATCATAATATTTAAGGAATGTTTACGTGCTTCTCTTTTTTCTCCCTTGAGTGATGTGTACGTACGTTATCCTTAGAACAGTTCTCTCCAACCCGAGGGGCCCGAGCTCCAGCCCAATTTGGCTAAAAAAAAGTTAGTGAAAGTGTAAACTATTTTTTGTCCATATTTTGGTAGTTCTGAGCTTCTCCGAAGTTAAGATTGACCCAACCCTGCAAACCGATGTCTGATATTATAGGATTTAGATATAATTAACCTTTGTTTCACATCTTAGTTTGAGTCAATAGTTTCAATCAACAAATAATATAAATCTCTTAGTAAAATAAAAGGTTGCTACAATATAAAGCCCTTACATGCAAAAACTTTTAAATTAATATTTTTAATTATTAAGTCCACAAAATAAAGATAACCAATTGACGTGGATGTTTTTACAACAATTTCAAAAAAGGATATCTTAAAGATATCTTATACCTGATTTTTGATATATTGAAAAATGCTTATAAATAGGTTGTCTAAGAAGGCAAGATTTGTACAAGAAAATTAAGTAGTAAGAAAAGGTAAAAAGAAAGAAAGAAAGAGAGATATTAATAAATCAATCTTGATATCTTTCTCCATCTTATATTAATTGTGTCCCTAATTCTTTATAGGACTTTTTGCAGCCGTTGAAAATTTGCACTGTTCTTGACCGTGTATGTAGGTTCATTTTAGAATTAACCACACAACAATAACAGATTGAGATATAAATAATGAATTGGTGTATGCTTTTTTTTTTTTTTTTTTTTTTGAGAAAGGGAAATCATTTTCATTCAACTGCAAAAGCATTACAAACGGAAACAACTGATGAAGACCTAGCATTACAAGAGAAATACACAAACATCACATCCATCAATAGATTACGAGGGCGCTTAAAGGGCTAGACGTATACTTGAGGCCAGAACTTGGGCAAACACCTTGACACGCTAGGAACAAGCGTAGAAAAAGTTCTTTTTGACCTAGCCATACCAAACGGTGGGGACTTCCAATCGATCGGAGACCATAAAACTGTGGCATTAAGGCCACTAGCAAATCCACCTACAGTCGATGGATCTGTTTGATCCATTAGGGGTAAAAATCTATAGCACACAAGCCAACAATAACTCCTCCTAAGAGAAACTTTAGAGGAACAAAACCTCCATGGCAAAACAATCTAGACAAAATACACATACACACGAAGGGTGGAGTCAAACCAACAAAACCATATAACACATGAATCAAACTACTATTAATCGTGAAAAAACCACCTATCTTATTTTACAAACACATATTACTGTTTATTTTTACTTTATTTATTATTATTTATTTAGTTTTTAAATGATCATAAATAAATAAAAATAATTTTAAATGGTCCAATAGACACGTATTTTTTAAAGGGCCTCAACCAAAAGGTATTCAAAACTGTTATAACACTTCAGAAAAAAAGTCTCTTTTCATGAAAGGTAACGTACACCCTGATGGTGGGTGTCTATAAATATCACATAAGAGAGTTCCTAAACCATGCAATTATTTTCAGAAATACACTATCTCTCAAGATTACAGAAGGTTTAGAAGAGCCTATTCTTTCGCAAAATTCTTCAGGAATTTCTCGCAGAGGTATTCTCCATTCAACTGTATTTGTCAATGGCTGAAGGTTAGATTTTCATTCCTTTATGTTTCTGCATTTAGATGGTTTTCATACAATTTGGGTTATGCATATATGAAAATCTTAACTCTGTATATATAAACTTCTTACAGTTGGTATCAAAGCGTGGTTTTTCTCTACCTTGATATGTTTGAATGGAGTTTTATGGAGCTTTTCAAAATACCCAAAAAAAAAATTTGTTGTATTTGAAATTATTTTTTGTTTTGTTTAATGAAAACCAACGTTAGAAATTAGGGGTGCACAAAAACCGCCCCGCAACCGTTGGCCGCCCGTACCCGCACTCGGCCCTCCCGAAAAAAAGGGGCCTATGTCAGCAACCCGCCCATGGGCGGGTTGAACCTGCCCGCTTGCATATGTTGGAGGGCGGGTATGGTTTAAAATTTTAGGGGGCGGGTTGAACCCGCCCGCCCGCCTAATTTAAAAAAAAAAAAAATTCCTAATCTAAATTCTAAACCCCTCCGTGCCTCACTGCCTCCCCAGCCCTTTTATGTTACGAACCCTAAAAATATTTCACTGTTTTCACCCTCAAAATTCCCCCCTTTCTTTTGATTTTCTCTTCCTCCCACTTCCATTTTTCTGAGTTTCCAATCCGAGAATCCGACTTCAGTGGCAGTGGCAGTGGCAGTGGCAGTGGCAGACGACAGTGGCACTTGGTAATTATCCGACTTTAGTGGCAGTCTTCCCCTCCGGTGGTTATCTTCTTCTTTCGTCCGTTGGCGATTGGCGTCCTGCCGTCCTCTGTCCTCGTCCTCCATTGATTTTTCATCTCTGCTTTGTAAGTTTTTTTTTTCAAACTTTAAAGTCATCTTCCATTCAAATAATTGTTGATTCTTGTTGTCAAATAATCATCTTCGTTTGGAAACGAAGAAAGACTTTTTATTTATATCTTGGATTTCAGTTTGTTATTCACTTATAGTAGTTTTTCAATTCGTTTTTGGGGAAAGTAACATTCATTATGCATGTGGTTCATTACGTGAAACACATAAATCTGAAATCCACTGAACATGATGTGAATGATCCGCCATTAACATTGTCAAGTATCTCATGAATCTGAACCAAGCACAATTTATTCATTCTAAAATTTAGCTCAATATCATCAATTAGTACTTTCCCACTAGATACAATAATTTACAACGGAAAAAAGGGGTTCTTTACTGGTTTATCCTACATTTTATAGAAAATGTATACTATTTTGGATGTTCTTGTTTTTTTTTTTAAATTCCAATTTCGTATAAAATATACCTTAAACTTTTGGATCGTGATTCGTGATTGCCAAACACAGGCATAGTAAAAAGAGAAAAACATGTTGAAAAGTTGCTGAGTACATTTTATCACCTTAGGTTTTTCACCTTTTGAAAGGTTGTATGGTCATGCTCCTAATTATTCTACCTTGAGAGTTTTTGGTTCCACCTTTGTTCTTCAACCTCATGCAGAGCATAAGAAATTGTCTTCTCATTCAGTAATCTATGTTTTTCTCGATTATGTTTTTATCATTTAAAGCTTTCTCCAATTTTCATATTATTTGTTGTTTTTTAAATAACTTGTTAAATTTCGTTTTTCATGTTCAATGATATTGGTTAAATGCCCCCCTTTTTAAATAGTCGTTTATACTTTTATCTGTCATTTTTTGATATTGTGCATTTTTTTGGAAGCAATATATTGGTTTTTCCTTTTCATGTTTTATGGGATTGTATTTTATCTTATTGTCGTTCTTTCCATGATATACAAGTCGTTTCTTCTTGCCGTTGTTGTCGTTTGTTCTCGTTGTTGCCATTGTTACCATCTTTCTGAGCCTTCTTTCTATGGAGACTTTGTTCTTGATTAACCTAGGTAGCAAGTTATGGCTAAAGAAATTTCTGCTTGCATAATATGGGTACTTGGGACCTTGTTTCTCTTCCTTTTTGTAAAAGTGTAATTTGATCTCACTAAGTAAAAGTGAAATTTCAGGGCAATGATTTCTTGGATGATATACTAAAGGTGATTATTATTATTATTATTATTATTATTATTTATAAAAAAAGAAGATCAGATGTTGAGAAGCATGAATTCTGCGTATATTTTTTGCCAAGTATGAATATGTGTTGCATAAAAAAATGTTTTATTTATAAGTTTAATGTTTTAAAATTTTAGAATTGGCTAAAGAATAATTTGATTAAGAAAAGTATTTTACAGAGATAGAAAATTGAATTTCAAGATTTGATCAAACCTTTTAAGTATTGTTTGTTGTTGATCAAACCTTTTAATTACAATTTAACAAACTTTAAATAAAATGCCTTGTATCCATGTATGATTTTATTTTCTCTTATTTGATGATGTACTTTAGGTGAAAAATGGATGGTAGTTCTAGTCAATCTCAAGTCTTTCAAGTTTTGGCATTGTTGATAGTGCTTCTAAAAAAGCAAATCCAGTTGATCTTGAAAATGAGTTTGAATCAGATTAAGAGACAATAGATGGAAAAAATTCCAAAAAACGGAAAGGCCAAAATCCTCCTAGAGAAACTAGTGAGGTTTGGAAGGATTTCATTCGTTATTTTGATGAGAAAGGGGAGAGAAGGGCGAAGTGCAAACATTGTGAGGCAAATTTTGCTAGTCAAGCAAAAAAGCATGGGACGAGTACTTTGTGGAATCATTTGAAAAGTTGCTCAAAAAATCCCAATAAACCTGTTGACAAGAAACAAAAGGTCTTATTATTTGAACCCAAGAAAGGAGGCAATGCAGTATATGAAGGACAATTAGTGGCTAAGCATTACAACAAAGAGGCTTGTAGGGAAGCTGTTGCTGAGTACATTGTGTTGGCTGAATTGCCATTCAAGCATGTCGAAAGTGAGGGGTTTAAGCGTTTTTGTCTAAAGCTTCAACCTAACTTTGATCCCCCATCAAGGATGACAATTGCTAGAGACATTTACAAGATGTATTTAGATGAGAAGAAGAAATTGAAAGACATCTTGAAAAAGGAAAGGGTTTCTATTACTACAGATTGTTGGACATCAATTCAAAATATTGGGTACATGGTAATCACAGCTCATTGGGTGGATAGTCATTTTAATTTGCAAAAAAGGATTATTAATTTCTCTCAAATTACAGATCATCATGGACACACCATCGCTAAGGCAATCGAAGCTTGTTTAATTGAGTGGGGTATCCATAAAATTTTCTCAGTGACAGTTGACAATGCTTCTAGCAATGACAAGGCCATTAAATACTTGAAGAAGAAATTTGAAGAGAAAAAAGAGGGGCTAGTACTTGATGGTAAGTTCTTACACATGAGATGTTGTGCTCACATTATCAATTTGATTGTCAAGGATGGTTTGAAAGAAAAACAAGCATCGATAAACAGTATTCGAAATGCTGTAAGATATGTGCGGTCATCGACGGCAAGACTATTGACGTTTAAGGAGTGTGTGCGAATGGAGGGAATTCCTTGTAAAGGACTTTTATGCTTAGATGTTGTTACTAGATGGAACTCTACATATTTGATGTTAAACCAAGCATTGAAGTTTCAAACGGCATTTGAAAGGTTGGATGGCGATCAAAATTATTTCAAATATTTTGAGGAGGTTGAGAAGGATGGCAAAAAAAGGGATGGGCCACCGGATGAGCTTGATTAGGAAAATGCAAAAATCTTTGAGCAATATTTAGCTATTTTTTATGAGATCACTTTGAGGTTTAGTGGTTCCACTTATGTCACTTGTAATAAATATTTTCGGGATATTTGTCAAATTCAAGAGCATTTGTATGATTTGAGTGATGAGGCTCCTGTGAATTCTTTGTTGGCATCAATGGCTTCTAACATGAGACTCAAATATGAAAAATATTGGAGAAAAGTGGAGGAGAGTAATGGATGTTTGTTGCTTGCCACTGTCCTTGATCCTCGATACAAGCTTGAGTATTTACATCATTGCTTGAGTGCTTTTCATGACTCAAGGACATGTAAGTCTATAATAAACAATGTTGAAGATGATTTGAGGAAGATGTTTGATTATTATAATGAGAAAGAGTTTGGTGTTTTGCCACAGCCAATAGAACCTCAAGCTCAAGCTACAAGTCAAGTAGAAATTGTCAAGCAAACTTCATTGTCGTCATCTTTTATGCTTACTAGAGCTACTAAATTTAGTAGGCATGATAGTTTCGTGCAACAACGATGTAATCAAGATAGTGGTAAAATAAAGAATGAGGTGGACAGGTACTTGAACGAGCCTCCTGAAGATATAGACACAACTAATATTGATGATTTTGACATTTTGAAGTGGTGGATGGTGAATTCTGTAAAATACAAAGTCTTGTCTCATATTGCCCGTGATGTACTTGTTGTTCCGGTGACATCTGTTGCATATGAGGCTGCATTTTCTATGGGAGGCCGCATACTTGATCCTTTTAGGAGCTCGTTAAGTCCTAAGACAGTAGAGGCATTGATTTGCTTGAAGAATTGGTTGAGCGAGTCTCATCAACCAATCATTGTGATGGAGTATATGGATGAGCGGGAGGTTCTTGAGACTTCTGAGAATCTGGAGACAGGTAATTGCATAATTCTTAAGTTTGTTACAATTCTGCTTATTCTTTAAAATTTATCACTTCTTTGATTTTCTTCTTATTTTAGAGATGATTGAACAATCCAACACTTCAAACACAGGCACGGCTGCCTCTTGACATACTGGAAACTAGAAAGTCTCCTATTATTTCGTGAAATGATCAAAATTCAAATCAAGTAAGTTAGTAGAAAAATGCCCTAAAAAGAAAATGAACATTTGACTTCGTTCATCATTTTTTCTGTAGTATCATGTTATTTTCGAACCCAATGAACATGTTTTATGGAAGAACAAGAACTCTTGACTTTGTTTATCACTTCATATGTAGTTGATGTTTCTTGTTACAATGAATGATTATGTTTCTTAATTTGTTGTGAATATGGTCATTGTCTTTAGGCATCAAACTTGGTTGTTGTTGGGAATGCTTCATACATTATCATCTTATATTTTCTACAAATTTTCTTCACTTTTTTTAATTAAAAAAGCTCAAAAAATTACATTGTGCATTAGTATAGACCCAAACCGACGCACCCGCCCACACCCGCCCGCACCTAAACCGAAACCGCCCGCCATTCCATGGGCGATCTGTGGGTTGGTTAATTGCCAACCCGTCATTTAAAAAAACCGACCCGCACCCGCCCAAAAACCGCAAAACCGCCCATTGTTCACCCATGTTAGAAATCATTAGGAAATTAATTTTCTAACATTTCTAGGTTTTTAAAACGTCAATTTTGGTGCTTATAAGGTATAGAATTAACCGGGTCTATAGTTATACCTATTTAGGTTAATTTCGGGTGAAGAATAACCAAAATCACATGAAAAAATGATTTCTAGGGTCCAAAAAATGACATGTCATTTTTGAAGGAGGGGGCATGTTTTCTGTGAAGAAAACGAGGCAAAACGACATGTCGTTTTGACGTGTGAATTTGTTCCTGTCTAGGCCAAAACGACACATCGTTTTGGGCTTAATACCCAAAACGACATGTCATTTTCTGGGCAAGAAAAATAAAAAAAAATCCAATTTTTTTTCTTTTTAATTTCTTTTTAGATTTTTAATTTGGGTATTTTAAAATTGGTTTTTAATAAATCTAAAATTAATTTTAATGAAGTCCAAAATTTTATTATTTATGTTTAAATAAAATTTTGGAAGTTAATTTTAGATATGTTATTGAATTTATGCATAATTTATTTTGCATGTATTTTTTAGTTGTTATTTTTAATACATGCAAATTCATGAATATTTTATGCATGATAAATAAATATCTTGAGTGATTTGTATAACTTTAATTAATTTAAGAGTAGCCACAGCATCTTAGATTATATTGAAATTATACATTAAGTTTTAACGGGCATTAATTGTAACTAATTATGTTTGGTATAATGAAATTTATCTCACAAGAAATTTTATTATATTAAATATGATTGGTTATGATGAACTATTAAACTATTTTCTTAATTTGCCCACAGGGATTAAGAAATGGAATATAGTTTAATAATTTCATTATATGGTTGTATGTAAATCAATGTGAATTAGAAACTTAACCCACAAGCAATTTTTATGTCGTATGATTTATAATTTTTGTTGCATGCTTTACATTGATAAAACATGACATATAGTTATTAGCTTCAAATTTTGTGACATGAGCATGTATGTTTAAGGTATTGCAGTAATTCAACCTACTAATTTATCTGATATAAAATGTAATATCCCTAAACTTAATGGTGATAACTATAAAGTCTGGAAGGAGAGACTCCTTCATTTAAGGTGGATGGACGTTAACTATGCCATAAGGAAGGATGAACTGTCCTCTATCACTAAGACCAACACTCTAGATGATGTTGATCGATATGAAAAATGGGAGCGATCCAATCGTCTCTCAGTTATGTTCATAAAGACTAAGATCTCTGCTGGGATTAGGAGTTCATTTGATCAATATGACAATGTTTGAGCACTACTAAAGGCTATTGATGAACAATTTAAGTCTTCAGATAAGGCATTGGCAAGCACCCTGATTATGCAGTTTTCATCCTTGAAGCTTGCCGGTATTAAAGATGTGCGTGAGCATATCATGCGCATGAGGGACATTGCGGCTCAATTAAAGGCGCTTAGGGTTGAGATGTCTGATTCATTCCTGGTACATTACATTCTGAACACTCTACCTCTACGTATGGTCCCTTTAAGATCTCATATAACACACATAAGGACAAATGATCAATTTATGAGCTATTGACCATGTGTATTTAGGAGGAGGGAAGACTCATCATGGAAGAGGGAGAGAAAGTAAATTTGGCAACCCATGGTAATAAGAAAAAGTCTCAGAAGAAGCAAAAGGGGAAAGGCAAAGTTCTTGCCCAACAGGATATTAAGAAGGAGTTCAAGTACTTTTTTTGTAAGAAGAAGGGGCACGTAAAGAAGGACTGCTCCAAATTCCAAGAATGGCTTGATAAGAAAGGTACTTAACTCTCACTTGTCTGTTATGAATGCAATACGATTGATGTTAATTATAACATATGGTGGATTGACTCTGGTTCTACAATCCATGTTACCAATTCTCTACAAGGATTGCAAAACCTGCAAAAGCCAGTGGGAAATGAGCAAGACATCTATTCTGGTAATAAGATGCGTTCACATGTGGAGGCTATAGGAACGTGCAAACTAGTCTTAAGTAGTGGCTTTATTTTGTATTTGAAAAAAACATTTTATATTCCTAGTTTTTCTAGAAATTTAATTTCAGTTTCTAGACTTGTATTAGTTGGATATTCCTTTAAATTTTTAGAATTCTCTTTCAATTTGTTTTATAAATATGATTTTATTGGAGATGGTACTTTGTTTGATGGTTTTTTTCGTCTTAATTTACAAAATGATGCCAATTATACTACTATGCACGTTCATGAAAATGTTGGTATAAAGCGATGTGTTATAAGTGATGAATCCTTTATGTTGTGGCATTAGAGCTTGAGACATATCTCCATTAAGAGAATTAAGAGATTAGTAAATGATGGAGTACTCAATACTTTATATTTTACTAATTTTAATACTTGTGTGGATTGCATTACGGGTAAGTAGACCAACAGGTCAAAGAAGGGTGTCAAGAGGAGTTCTAATTTATTAGAAATCATACATACAGATATTTGTAGTTCAGACATAGACACGTACTCTCAAAGGTACTTCATCTCTTTCATAGATGACTACTCACGAAACATGTATCTCTACTTACTTAACAATAAAAATGAAGCTCTAGATGCTTTTAAGGTCTTTAAAGCGGAAGTAGAGAAACAATATGGGAAGCAAATTAAGATCGTGAGATCAGATAGAGGTGGAGAGTACTACGATAGATACATTGAGCATGGATAAACACCTGGTCCATTTGCTAGGTTTCTTTAAGAACATGAGATTATTGCCCAATACACTATGCCTGGTTCTCTAGACCAGAATGGTGTAGCTGAAAGAAGAAATTGAACATTATTGGACATGGTGCAGAGTATGCTTACTAACTCCAAACTTTTCGAGTTCTTGTGGACTGAAGCTCTTAAAACAGCAGTGTGCAAATTAAACCGAGTTCCAACCAAGGCTGTTCCCAAGACGCCTTTTAAGTTATTCAAAGGTTAGAAACCGAGTTTGTGACATGTACACGTTTAGGGATGCCTGTCAGAGGTTAGAGTTTATAATTCACAAGAGAATATGCTAGACCCAAGGACCATAAGTGGATATTTTATTGGTTATATTGAACGGTCTAAAGGATACAGATTTTATTGTCCGTTTTATAGCACTAGATTTATGGAATCAAGGAATGCAAAATTTTTAAGAATGACTTAATTAATGGGAGCTATTGATCCTAGAACATTGTTCTTAAGAAAGATCATACAGATGCTCTACCTTCCATTTCTTATGATAGATTGATCGTTGTGTTCAACACGCCTAAAGTTCAAATGTATGATGAACAATAGCAAGTCATTCAAGTTCCATAGACTGCTGATCAAGAAATAGTGGATCCAACTGAACAACAGATACAGGAACATGTTGAACAGCCTGTTGAATAACATGCTCCTTAGGAGAATGTTGAACCAACATTAAGGAGATCTACTAGAGAAAAGCAACTATATTGTGTATCTGCAAGAGTTTGACTACAATATTGGAGCCGAAAATGATCCTGAAACGTTTCACAAGCCATAAGTTCTAAGGAATCTGACTTATGGTACAGTGCTATGATAGACGAAATGGATTCTATGGCATCTAACAGAGTCTGGGATCTCGTTGAGTTACCTGATGGTATAAAAGCTATTGGATGTAAATAGGGTCTTTAAAACGAAGAAAGACTCATTGGACAACATTGAGAGACATAAGGCAAGACTTGTTGCCAAATGATTCACTCAAAGAGAAAGAATTGACTATACAGAGACTTTTTTTCCTGTATCTAAAAAGGATTCTCTTCGAGTCATTATGGCATTAGTCGCCCATTTTGATTTAGATTTGCATCAAATGGATGTGAAAACGAACCTTTCTCAATGGTGATCTAGAGGAAGAGGTTTATATGAAACAACTAGAAAGATTTTCCTCTAGTGATGGTAGGCATATTTAGTCTACAAGTTTAAGAAATCCATATATGGATTGAAACAAGCCTCTCGCCAATGGTATTTGAAGTTCCATAACGTTATCTCTTCATTTGGTTTTGAAGAGAATATCATAGATCAATGTATATACCAGAAGGTCAATGAGGGTAGGATTTGTTTCCTTGTACTATATGTAGATGACATATTACTTGCAACTAATGATAAGGGTTTGCTATATGAGGTGAAGCAATTTCTCTTAAAGAACTTTGATATAAAGGATATAAGAGAGGCATCTTATGTCATGGTATTAAGATCCATAGGGACAGATCTTGAGGCATTTTGGGTTTGTCTCAAAAGACCTATATCAACAAGGTTCTAGAGAGGTTTCGGATGAAGGATTGTTCACCAAGTGTAGCACCTATTGTGAAGGGTGACAGGTTCAATTTGAACTAGTGCCCGAAAAATGATCTCGAACGGGAACAAATGAAAAACATTCTATATGTGTCAGCCGTTGGAAGCCTAATGTATGGTTAGGTCTATACAAGACCTAACATTGCATTTGCTGTGAGAATGTTGGGCAGATATCATAGTAACCCAGGTGTTGACCACTAGAGAAATACAAAGAAGGTGATGAGATACCTTCAATTGACTAAATATTACATGCTCATGTATAGACTGACTGATAATTTAGAGGTGATTGGATACTCTGACGCAGACTTTGCTGGCTGTGTTGATTCGAGAAAATCAACATCTGGTTATGTTTTCATGTTTTTGGTGGAGCTGTATCATGAACGAATGCAAAGCAGACTTTGACTGCTACCTCTACTATGGAAGCTAAGTTCGTTTCTTGTTTTGAAGCTACTTCACATGGTGTATGGTTGAAGAGTTTCATATCGGGGCTTAGAATTGTGGATTCTATTTCTAGGTCATTGAGATTGTACTGTGATAATTCAGTTGCAGTATTTATGGCCAAGAACAATAAGAGCAGTAGTCGAAGTAAACACATCGATATTAAGTACTTGGCTATAAGAGAACGTGTTAAAGAAAAGAAAGTGGTCATTGAACATGTTAACACTGAGCTGATGATTGCCGATCCTTTAACTAAAGGCATGCTACCAAAGATTTTTAAGGATCATGCAGTACGAATGGGACTTGGTTCCATGATGTGAATTTCATTGTACGTACATTTGGTTATTTTTATGAAACTCTTATTCAGTTGTGATGTTTTCTCATATTCAATTATGGACATAGTCAGTTATTTTGAGAATAATCAATTAAGCTAGACCTAGAATAAACATAGGGTTTATTTATTAAGTTACATTACCATTTATGAGTTAGTATTAAGGGATCTAATGTATTGTAATGCATGGAAGATAATACTCATTATAAGAGGACCTATCGTTATAATTCATGTGTTTATTCCTTAAGTTTGAGATTTGTTGATTTTGGTTATTTAGAAAATATATGTAGACCAAATGAGAGAATGTTACTTTTACTCTAGTTATTATTATTTGTTTAGTTTTTAAATGATAATAAATAAATAAAAATAAATTTAAGTGGTTCAATAGACACGTATTTTCTAAAAGGTGTCAACCAAAGGATATTCAAAACTGTTATAACATTTCAGAAAAAATGTCTCTTTGTATGAAAGGTAATGTACACCCTGATAGTGGGTATCTATAAATATCACGTAAGAGGATCCTAAACCGTGCAATTATTTTCAAACATACACTATCTCTGAAAATTGTAGAAGGTTTAGAAGAGCCTCTTCTTTCACAAATTCTTCAAGAATTTCTTGCAGAGGTATTCTCCATTCAATTGTATTTGTTAATGGCTAGAGGTTAGACTTTCTTTTCTTTACATTTCCGCATTTAGATGATTTTCATATAATTTAATTTATGCATATATGAAAATCATAACTTTGTATATATAAACTTCTAACAATTACAACACAATAAACTAAAGTCAGACAACCATTGGCAAAATCGCCTCCACGTTGGCCGCCGATGAGAGACTACCCACGTTCCGCCAGAAGCCACCCCTAGAAAAAGCCACTCCCCTCACAACGAGATCTTCCCACCCTAGCCCTGAGCCACCCGTCACCCCGTGGAGCAAGCTGAAGAAGACCCACCGATCTCTCTACCCTTGCTCCCTCCCACAGCTCTTCCTCCCGCGTCTCGTCATCTTTGGACATAGACCCTTCCTATCACGACGATGTTGGCCAGGACATGCCGGCGTGAAAGCCCGCCATACCTACTCCCTCCCAAAAGCGCCACTAGCGAATTTCAACCATGACTGCACAACCCCATTTGCAAGCTTGAAAGAAAACTCCCACCCCCTCTTAGGAGCCCAAAGTCCGGCAACCAGCCCAAAGGAGGTGCAGGGGGACAGGCCAAGAAAGAGAGGTAGGCGACGCAGGAACTAAAACGATGAAACCCCAGCAGAGAACGTAATTGGTGTCAGCCTTTTAATCTAAGAATTTAAGACTTCTTAAAGCACAAATGTTAGTCATTTGCTGGGGTCTCACGTTGAATATTGAATTATTCTTCACATATTAAAAAATCTAGCTGAATCAGAATCCAATAAATTTTCTTTTTTGAATAAAGACTCAATACGGGTTTTAAAAAGTTCCACTTTTGTGAAAAAAAAAAAAAAGCAGCTCAAATCGTAGATAAAAATAATATACACAAATTGTTGGATTCATAAGTGATATTGGAATTAGTATGCACATAAACAATACTGAATTTAATTTACGTCAAAGGTCATTGAGTAAAAATTTCATGTAAATTAAGCTATATAATACTTTAGAAGACTAGTTATTCATTTGTTCAAAAAAAAAACCTTATAAATTAGATTGTATAATACTTTCGAAGGCTAGTTATTAGTTTGTTCACTTTGATGTGATAATTAATCATAAATTTTGCCAGAAAATATTTAAAATCCAACCATCTATTTACTCCCAAACTACTAATATTTGCAGTTGGACCAAACCGTCAACTTAAGTATTGTAGTTCAACATTGGATCACAAGCTCATTGACGACACTTGTTAGCGCAAAGCTATCTGTGCTTGCTCTTATAGCAAATACCATGCGGACATAACACAACAAATATAATATATACATATATATATATATGTATATGTATATGTTTATGTTATCACAGACTGTAACACCCGTTATTTTAACGAGTGTGATTTTTGTAAAATTTAATAAATAAAAGGTGAAAATTTAAAATTTTGTAGCATTGAAAATTACCAAGTTTGTCTTTGTTGTTTTAATTGTAAAAAAAAAAATTGCAACTTTGACAATTCCTCACAAAGTCTTCGAAGGAGACATGGAATTAATTCACCTCAATTAATAAAAAACATAGAATTAATGCTAGGAGATATTGATATAATTTCTCAACCACCTTTTTAATGCTTCCTTCATTTTCTTCCACAACTTACTCCATTTGTCCTCTCTATAATGTTGGCATTGCTTGCTAAAAATCTCCGTGGGAGACATGATGATATTTTCTATTAATGCTCCTTGTTTCTTCTTACAAGTTTTCCCGTAAACTTCCCCTTCCTCTTAATTATTTTGGTATGTTTTATTCAGCCTTCACCACCTTCATTTCTAATTTCTCATCCTCTCCCTTTCTCACTTCAATTTCTACCTAAAGACACAAGGCACTAAAGCTCTCTTTGTAGCCAAGACAACTATAATTCCTAGCCATGTTTGAAGCCATTTAAGAGTCAATTTAAGCTTGATTTTTTTAACCCGAACTTTGGTGCCTTGCAAAGGAGTTTTGAGGTAGGTTATCTTTAATCTAAACTTGGTTTTTAGTATGTGTTTTCTCCATGTTTAATACATAATTTTCGTGTTCAAAATTCATGCAAATTTTTAATTATGTTAACATGCATCTTTGAGCAATTATGAACAAAAACTTGAGTCTTGAGTTGAAACCGATAACCAACCTTTATTTTGGTTTGATAACAATATTACAAACATGCTAGGAATGTTTAAAACCGGTTTCCATAACTTTAAGATTGATGTTCTAATGTTTTGAGCTTGAAGAGTAAGCTTAAGCATGTTTTCCTCATTAATTGCAAGAAAGGCTAGAGATATGGTTTGATGATGATTTTGGTATAAAACTCATGAGAATATGTTTTATTGCGATTATATAATGCATGTTGCATATTTTGGAATGGTTTTGAGATTTTGCACAAGGATAATATGCTTTGGGTTAAAGAAAAACTTAACATTCCATGAACTTTGTAATACCTCTATGGGTAGTAGCTCTTTCTTAAAATTCTGGGTTTAAAGGAAAATGAACGTTGTAAATTGGTTTGCATATTTAAAAATTAGACATCCTAAGCTTTCCAACGAGCTATCATGAGCCTAAATCGGAGTTGTATTTTATTTTCTATGAATTTTTTAATTTTTGGATTGGAAACTAGTAAACCTGCCAGTGAGAGTAAACCACTCGTCTACCTTAAGTAAACCACTTGTTAACCCGTGTGTTAATTGTAGATAGTAAACCTGCCTTTTTGTAAAAGTATACGGCCAGTTTGCCATGGTATACAAACTGCTAACCTGAACTAAGAACCGAACTTTGCTCACTTTCTAATTCCTTAATATCTTGCAACCTTTCCAACACTATCCTAAGTGATTTATGAATCTTATTAGAGACTAAAACATATAAATTACTTGCAGATATTTATATTGCGTTTAAGACAAAAATTGTTTACTTTGGTATTTAAAAGAGCATTGCATAAAAACTTGAATGGCACACTAGTGAGATGAGTTTACACATAATTCATTTATGGATGTGGTTATATGTTGTACTTTAGTTTTAATTGTCCTTATGCACGCCTTAGGGTCAAGGATGTGTGGAGCTAACGTTAATTAATTCCGAGATTAAAAGATTGTTGATAAGCTTGGAAGGTAGGGATTCTATTACTCATCTTTTGTGAGGTTTTGGTAAATTAAAATTTGGTTGTTTTATGTTGTAAAATATGTATATTGTACTGCAAGAAACATAATGATTTGACATATGTTATAAATTGAGAAGCATGGTTAGGAAAATTGACTCTATAAATAAAATTGAATATAGAGGAATGGTAAGATGTGAAAAGGGCGGCGGTTACGTCCTTGGGCATAAAAACTTGAATGGCACACTAGTGAGATGAGTTTACACATAATTCATTTATGGATGTGGTTATATGTTGTACTTTAGTTTTAATTGTCCTTATGCACGCCTTAGGGTCAAGGATGTGTGGAGCTAACGTTAATTAATTCCGAGATTAAAAGATTGTTGATAAGCTTGGAAGGTAGGGATTCTATTACTCATCTTTTGTGAGGTTTTGGTAAATTAAAAATTTGGTTGTTTTATGTTGTAAAATATGTATATTGTACTGCAAGAAACATAATGATTTGACATATGTTATAAATTGAGAAGCATGGTTAGGAAAATTGACTCTATAAATAAAATTGAATATAGAGGAATGGTAAGATGTGAAAAGGGCGGCGGTTACGTCTTTGGGCACAAATACCCTAAAAGGTAAAATAGGGGAAAGGTGATGACGCTTCTTTGGGTCGAAAGTCTCAGAACACACTGTACAGGAATTGACTTGGTGAGGACTCATGGCTTAATGTCCCCTCACCGGAACACCCTTGGAATGTTTAAAGGGTGGTCAAGCGCGCCCATTTGGGTTTCGATGAGTTGAGTGATACTTTATTTAATATGGATACCTAGGAACAATGATGAATGGTAATATTTGTATAAATATATAATTATAAAACTTGGTAATGATTAACTATGGTATCCACGAGATGTGATCATAATAAACCTCATAATCTGGAATATGACATAACTTAACTAACCATGCAGTTTTAATGTGGTAATGGATAAACCATAAGGTGAGTCATGATTTTCCCTACTGGGCATGTCGATGCTCATCCTTATCATATCTTCATCTCTCAGGTGGAACTCGGTGCAACATATCTGAAGAGGAATAGGCAACAACAACCCTACTGTTTTCGTATTAGAAGATCTTGTTTATTTGTAACTTGTCTAGAACATGTAAGATTTGTATTATTTTTTTATGATGGCTGTGTTAAGTTATTTGAGAATTATACTATGGTGATGATGACTGTACTATATATATTTGGTGCTACACTAAAAACTATGGTTTGTATTTAAATGTTTATTTTTATTTTTATTTTTGTTTAAAGACCCATGGGCATTGTTTAATTGATTTAAATAATATTGAATTTAAAATTATTTTTATTTATTCAATACTGCTAACCCCCACATAGGGGCGTTACAGAATTTTTGGTATCAGAGCCTGGGTTCGGTTAACCTAAGGGGTATAGTACCACCTTAAAAATTAATATTTTGAAATGATTTTAAAGTTAAGTGCTAATGTCATCATCATTTGGTACTGATCTTGGTTAAATTTTCGCAGCCAGTAGAAACTATGCCACCAAGACGTCTAATGCATTTGTCTGAGCAGTCACAACCGGTCGAACATGCTTAAAAAGTTGAACAACCGGAACCGATGGAACAAGCTCAAGAAAATGAGCAACTTCAACAGGCAACACAATCCCCGCCAGTTGCACTGGAAGTGAATAATTTAGGACAAATTCTGCAAGCCTTACAAAATGTGCAAAGACCTGCGGAGGTTCGTGATCCCAAGCAATGACATCTAACTCTATTGAAGGAGAAGCAGAAACCCCCCACATTTAGTGGAGAACCTAACCCTGTCATAGCAGAACAATGGCTAAAGGCGGTCAAAAAGAAGTTGGATACCTTGAGGATTCCACGGGAGTATTGGGTTAGCTTTTCAACATATATATTTGAGGGTAAAGCCAAAGAATGGTGGGATCTTCAGAAAGACGACTATGACGTGCCGAATCTGACATGGGTGCAGTTCGAAACCATATTTCGCAACACTTATATTCCTCATAGCCATAAGCAAGCAATGATGCGAGAATTCAAAAACCTGGTGCAAGGAGATACAATAGTTGCTGAATACCATGCTCGATTCATAAAATTATCTCGCTACAATCCCGGGGCTGTATCGGATCCAATGGCGAGATGTGAGAAATTTAGAAATAACCTGAGGCCAAAAATCAGACAAATAATAGCTGTTGTCCCATCAACAGATTTTCTTAAACTTGTAGCAGCGGCACAACGGGCAGAGACAGAACTAAATAACTCCTATGGAGAATATAAGGGTTCTGGTGGGCGTCAAAGGAAGATAAGTAAGAAGGAGAAGTCATAAGGGCAGGTCATTCAGCATAGTGAAGTGACTATTGGTGGTGAATCTCCTGGCAGCGGTCGTTTCCAGCCGTATGCTTGTCATAACTGTGGACAAGTGGGACATCTGAGGAGGAATTGCCCTAACCATCCTGCACAATCATCCTTTGTACCAAGGCCACAAGGAAGTCATTTTGGCTCCACTGTATGGGGAGAGAGTCAAAATCACGGAGCGCCTCAGCAAAACACTCCAGCTTCCCAAGTCTTGGTAACTCAACCTCAAGGGTTCCAGCCTCAGTACAACTATCAGCAACGGCCACAGGGTTCCAATTTCTATACTAATCAGAACTTCCAATTGACTCCACAAGGCTCAATAAATCAAAGGCCATACTTTCCCAGGAGAAATAATAATAAGGCTAGTAGTAGGCAAGGAAACCAAGGAAAGAGTGATAAAGGGAAAGCACTAGCACAAGCTTATGCAATTACGGCTACAGTTGGACAAGCAAAGCAGGTTGATCACTCCGTTGTAGACGGTATGATTCACGTGTCTCATTCTTGGGCTCATGTATTGTTTGACACTGGTGCCACTCATTCATTTATATCTATGTTATTTGCTTCCGTACTATAATTAGAAACTGAGACATGTAGTTCATCATTAATCCTTAGTACACCAATGGACGGGATAGCTGAAGTATCCATAATTGTAAATTAGTGTGTATTGTTATAGGAGAACATAAACTATCGGCTGACCTATATGTAATAACTATGACGGAGTTTGATGTAATCCTACGAATGGATTGGCTAACTAAATACTAGGCAATAATAGATTGTCATAGGAAAGTGTCTCTTTATTCACCAAGAATGGACAAGTCATCGAATTTCAGGCAAAGACAAGAACAGTGATGCCAGCCCCGGTGCTAAAAGCTTGTATTGGAGGACGAAGGAATTTCATCAATTTTGTGACAATCTTTGCTTCGAAGGGAGAACTAAAGAGGAGTGACCTGTCCTCTCACACTCTTGTGGTGGATGAATTTCCAGATGTTTTTCCAGATGAATTGCCCAGACTTCTGCCTGATAGAGAAATTGAGTTTGTCATCGACCTAACTCAAGGAGCAGTGCCTGTTTCTATTGCTCCGTATCGAATGGCACATGCTGAGAAAGTGGAATTAAGGAAGCAGTTGGATGAATTACTGGAAAAAGGATTTATTTGACCAAGTACATCACCTTGGGGAGCTCCAGTGCTTTTTGTGAAGAAACATGACAGATCGTTGAGGCTCTGTGTTGATTATCACCAGCTTAATCGACTAACTATCAAAAATAAGTACCCTCTGCCCCGAATTGATGAGTTGTTCGATCAGTTAGGAGGATCTTGCTATTTCTCAAAGATTGACTTACGATCTGGATATCACCAACTGAATATAAGAGAAGAGGACATTCTAAAGACGGCTTTCCGGACTCGCTACGGTTACTTTGAGTTTCTTGTCATGCCTTTTGGGTTTACCAATGCACCAGCGACTTTCATGGACTTAATGATCCGTGTCTTCCGACCGTACTTAGATCAATTTATCATTGTTTTTATTGATGATATCTTGATCTATTCCAAAACTGAAGAAGAACATGCTGAGCAGTTAAGGATTGCTCTACAGACGTTGAGAGAACATGGTCTTTATGCAAAGAGAGAAATGTGACTTCTCGATGACCAAGGTCAAGTTCCTTAGACATATTGTCTCTGAAGTAGGCATCTCGGTGGACCCCTCCAAAATTGAAGCAGTGCTAAATTGGGAATGACCAAAGAACATGTCGGTGATCCAAAGTTTCCTCGGACTAGATGGATACTAGCGACGCTTCGTAGAGAATTTTTCAAAGATTGCTTCTCCATTGACAAAACTCACAAGGAAGAATGTCAAGTTCTTGTGGGATGATAAATGTGAAGAAGTATTCGAGGAATTAAAGCGAAGACTCACTAGTGCACCTGTGCTGATCATACCCAACAACGAGGAGCCTTACACAGTATACACTGATGCCTCAGGAAACGGTTTAGGTTGTGTGTTAATGCAGCATGGACAAGTAGTTGCCTATGCCTCACACCAGTTGAAACCCCACGAGAGGAACTACCCCACACATGATCTTGAGTTAGCTACTGTGGTTTTCGCACTCAAAATTTGGAGATGTTATCTATATGGTGCAAAGTTCGAGTTATATTCAAATTATCAAAGTCTAAAATATTTGTTTACTCAAAGGGATCTCAATCTAAGGCAACGGAGATGGACTGAGTACATGGTGGACTACGACTTTAGTATCCAATACCATCCTGGAAAAGCAAATGTAGTGGCGGATGCTCTAAGTCGTAAGAACAACGAAATTATAGCTAATCTAGCATTGGAAGATTGGAGACAAGTTATCACCATTGCCGACTTCAACTTGCAATATTATGAAGACAATGAAAGAGCTTTCCTATTCAATGTGATAGCAACTCCTACGTTAATTCAGCAAGTAAAATAGGGACAATGGCATGATGAAGGATTACGTAGGGTTTGGGAGCAAATACAAAATGGAAGAACAACTGGATGGATGACAGATTGAGCCAGAAGGGTTCTTACTTTACAAAGGAAGATTAGTTGTTCCAGAGGATCCATATCTCAAGCATACGGTGCTGGATGAGGCTCACTGTTCAAAGTTCGCTATTCATCCTGGAAGCACTAAAATGTATATGGATCTAAAACGACAATACTGGTGGTGAGGAATGAAACGAGATGTACCAACCTTTGTCTCTAAGTGCATGACGTGTCAGCGGGTTAAACCTTTGTCTCTAAGTGCATGACATGTCAGCAAGTTAAAACAGAACATCAAAAACCCGGAGGTGAGTTGAGGAGCTTACCTATTCCAGAATGGAAGTGGGATCATGTGATAATGGACTTTGTTACCGGATTTCCTAAGACTCAAATGGGGCATGACAGTCGTTTGGGTAATTGTGGATCGTTTAACTAAGATAGCCCATTTCATCCCAATCAGAACTAGTTATAATGTCTCAAAATTATGTCAATTGTATGTGGAAAAGATAGTGACACTGTATGGAGTACCAATGTCAATAGTCTCTGATAGGGATACACGTTTTACATCAAAGTTCTGGAGAGGATTGCAGAAAGCTTTGGGAACACAACTGAATTTTAGTACGGCCTTTCATCCTCAAACAGATGGACAGTCTGAACGTGTCATTCAAATTCTCGAGGATATGCTTCGAGCTTGTGTACTAGACCTTGGAACCAATTAGGTTGCACAGCTGCCATATGTTGAGTTTGCATACAACAACAGTTACCAGGCGAGTATTGGAATGGCTCCATATAAGGCTTCATATGGTAGGCCTTGTAGATCTCCATTGTGTTGAGCTGAAAAGGAAGAGCATCTTGAACTTGGGCCTCAGTTTATCAGAGAAACAACAAAGAAGATCCGAATTATTCGTGAATGTCTTTAGACAGCTCAAAGTCGACAGAAGAGTTATGCGGATAAGAGGAGACGACCTTTAGAGTTCATGGTCGGAGACTCTGTGTTCTTAAAGGTGAAACCAAAACGTGGTGTATCTCGATTTGGTGTTAAAGAAAAGTTAGCACCAAGGTATACAAGACCGTTCGAGATTGTAGAACACATTGGAACGCTGGCATACCGTTTAGATCTACCACCATAATTGTCTCATGTACATAATGTGTTCCATGTATCGATGTTGAGAAAGTATGAACCCAACCCTTCACATGTGATCATGTGGACAGATGTGCCAATTCAAGGAGATACGACCTATGAAGAGATTCCAGTTCAAATACTGGATCATGAAATAAAAATATTACGCCGTCGTAAAATTCCTCTAGTGAAAGTGATGTGGCAACATCATGATATGGAGGAAGCCACATGGGAACTTGAATCTGAAATGAGAGAGAAGTATCCACATTTGTTTTAACATTGTAATCAGTGTACGAAATTTTGGGGACGAAATTTTTATAGGAGGGGAGAGCTGTAACACCTATTATTTTAACGGGTGTGATTTTTGTAAAATTTAATGAATAAAAGGTGAAAATTTAAAATTTTGTAGCATTAAAAATTACCAAGTTTGTCTTTGTTGTTTTAATTGTAAAAAAAAAAATTGCAACTTTGGCAATTCCTTACAAAGTCTCCGAAGGAGACATGGAATTAATTCACCTCAATTAATAGAAGACATAGAATTAATGCTAGGAGACATTGATATATTTTCTCAACCACCTTTTTAACGCTTCCTTCATTTTCTTCCACAACTTACTCCATTTGTCCTCTCTATAATGTTGGCATTGCTTGCTAAAAATCTCCGTGGGAGACATGATGATATTTTTTATTAATGCTCCTTGTTTCTTCTTACAAGTTTCCCCGTAAACTTCCCCTTTCTCTCAATTATTTTGGTATGTTTTATTCAGCCGTCACCACCTTCATTTCTAATTTCTCATCCTCCCCTTTTCTCACTTCAATTTCTACCTAAAGACACAAGGCACAAAGCTCTCTTTGTAGCCAAGACAACTATAATTCCTAGCCATGTTTGAAGCCATTTAAGAGTCAATTTAAGCTTGATTTTTTAACCCGAACTTTGGTGCTTTTCAAAGGAGTTTTGAGGTAGGTTATCTTTAATCTAAACTTGGTTTTTAGTATGTGTTTTCTCCATGTTTAATGCATAATTTTCGTGTTCAAACTTCATGCAAATTTCTAGTTATGTTAACATGCATCTTTGAGCAATTATGAACAAAAACTTGAGTCTTGAGTTGAAACCGATAACCAACCTTTATTTTGGTTTGATAACAATATTACAAACATGCTAGGAATGTTTAAAACCAGTTTCTATAACTTTAAGATTGATGTTCTAATGTTTTGAGCTTGAAGAGCAAACTTAAGCATGTTTTCCTCATTAATTGCAAGAAAGGCTAGAGATATGGTTTGATGATGATTTTGGTATAAAACTCATGAGAATATGTTTTATTGTGATTATATAATGTGTGTTGCATATTTTGGGATGGTTTTGAGATTTTGCACAAGGATAATATGCTTTGGGTTAAAGAAAAACTTGACATTCCATGAACTTTGTAATACCTCTATGGGCAGTGGCTCTTTTTTAAAATTCTGGGGTTAAATGAAAATGAATTTTGTAAATTGGTTTATGTATTTAAAAAGTAGACATCCTAAGCTTTCCAATGAGCTATCATGAGCCTAAATCAGAGTTGTATTTTATTTTCTATGAATTTTTCAAGTTTGGATTAGAAACTAGTAAACCTACCAGTGGCAGTAAACCACCCGTTTACCTTAAGTAAACCACTTGTTAACCCGTGTGTTAATTGTAGATAGTAAACCCGTCTTTTTGCAAAAGTATACCGCCAGTTTGTCATGGTATACCAGCTGCTAACCTGAACCAAGAATCCAACTTTGCTCACTTTCTAATTCCTTAATATCTTGCAACCTTTCCAACACTATCCTAAGTGATTTATGAATCTTATTAGAGACTAAAACATATAAAGTACTTGCATATATTTTATATTGTGTTTAAGACAAAAATTGTTTACTTTGGTATTTAAAAGAGAGTTGCATAAAAACTTGAATGGCACACTAGTGAGATGGGTTCACACATAATTCATTTATGGATGTGGTTATATTTTGTACTTTAGTTTTAATTGTCCTTATGCACGCCTTAGGGTCAAGGATGTGTGGAGCTAACGTTAATTAATTCTGAGATTAAAAGATTGTTGATAAGCTTGGAAGGTAGGGATTCTATTACTCATCTTTTGTGAGGTTTTGGTAAATTAAAAATTTGGTTGTTTTATGTTGTAAAATATGTATATTGTACTGCAAGAAACATAATGATTTGACATATGTTATAAATTGAGAAGCATGGTTAGGAAAATTGACTCTATAAATAAAATTAAATATAGAGGAATAGTAAGATGTGAAAAGGGCGGCGGTTACGTCCTTGGGCATGAATACCCTAAAAGTTAAAATAGGGGGAAGGTGATGACGCTTTCTTGGGTCGAAAGTCCTAGAACACACTGTACAAGAATCGACTTGGTGAGAACTCGAGGCTTAATGTCCCCTCACCGGAACACCCTTTGAATGTTTAGAGGGTGGTCAAGCGTGCCCATTTGGGTTTTGATGAGTTGAGTGATGCTCTATTTAATATGGATACCTAGGAACAATGATGAATGATAATATTTGTATAAATGTATAATTATGAAACTTGGTAATGATTAACTATGGTATCCACGATATGTAATCATAATAAACCTCATAATCTGGAATATGACATAACTTAACTAACCATGCAGTTTTAATGTGGTAATGGATAAACCATAAGGTGAGTCATGATTTTCTCTACTAGGCATGTCGATGCTCATCCCTATCATATCTTCATCTCTCAGGTGGAACTCGGTGCAACATATCTGAAGAGGAATAGGCAACAACAACCCTACTGTTTTCATGTTAGAAGATCTTGTTTATTTGTAACATGTCTAGAACATGTAAGATTTGTATTATTTTTTTTATGATGGCTGTGTTAAGTTATTTGGGAATTGTACTATGGTGATGATGACAGTACTATATATATTTGGTGCTACACTAAAAACTGTGGTTTGTATTTAAATGTTTATTTTTAATTTTATTTTTGTTTAAAGACCCATGGGCATTGTTTAATTGATTTAAATAATATTGAATTTAAAATTATTTTTATTTATTCAATACTGCTAACCCCCACATAGGGGCGTTACACAGACTTTTCAATCAGCTAGAAATTATTGCCATGGTAAAAGTGTTTCAATCTTTACATGATGATAATATACATAGATCCCACAATTAGCATTTGAATCTTAAAAAAAGTTTGTACATAATCACCAAATTTATAGACGTTTGAGCTAAATATTTATTTCAGATTCATCGCATCACTTGCTTTACATTGTGACCAAAAAATATTCCTCTTTCATACAGCAAAAAGAAAGGAAAAAACATAGGAATGTTACACAATGTTCAGCGACCGAATTGGTACGTCATGGAACGGTAATGGAAGTTAGGATTCCACCACTGTTCGACGCCGTGAGCGCGTCCGAAATCCAGGGACGGAGTGAGATTTATAATCACATACGCCGAAGGAAGTAGATCGTACGGTTCAGAATCCTTCCCTAGAGCACCTAACAAAATGCTCTCCACTGAATTCTTTGTTGCCAACTTGCCAATTCTCCCAGCTCCAATCTCCTCCATCTTCTTCCTGTGTTTGAAATACCCGATGTAACCCTGAACAAATGTGGTCAGCCGGGTTCACAAAAAGGTAAGGAAACCAAGCGGAAGAACATCCAAAGTGTCCTTATCATGATCATCTTCAATACTTTTGTTGTGCTTATTATTATGATTCATAACTGCGCTTAAGCCCGCCTTCATGATGTTGCCCACAGTTCGAATCCCATGTCGAACTCTCTCTTCTTTGATACTCTCAATTGGAGCAGATATGAAAGGGGGATTGAATAGATAAGTTTCCAGAGGAAACCCCATCTTGGCCATGTTTTTACCTACTAGTAACCCGATGGCTGACCCCAAATAATGCCCCGCCAACCACATATTTTTAGCCCCGCACGAGGAAACCAAGCCCTGAATAGCCTGCATTGCTAGCAGGACTGCGTGAGCTCTCGTGAATCGTGTTGCAAATGCATTGGAAGTCAAGCTTCAAGTCCCTTGATCTCGTGTCCGGTTGAGTCAAAGTTCCTCTTAAGGCGACAACGTATTTAGGGGGTTTCAGATGATTGTGGTTGTTGTTGAACAAGTGTGGATTAGGGAAGTTGTACTCATAAATAGCATCGAAGATTGAGTGGTCCACGTTGTCTATGAGAACATGGTTTAACTTAAAATGGAAGAACTCCCAATATGGAGGGGCTTGTGCTTGAGGCCCTTGGCGATTTTCTTGCCGGTCTCGCTCTATTTTGTAGGCCGCTTCCACCAAGCTCGCTGCAATTGCTCTTCGGTGATGCGTATTTGTCCTGTTGTAAAATCGATTAGGAAATAAAAATTTAGTTCCCAAGAAATCATTTAGGCCCCTAATGAGAAGAGATTCGGCATAATAATATATGCTAAATTATTCATAGATAAGAGGATGAATTTAAAAAAAAAATTATAACTCTAATGGTGTTACCAATCCACAGCAGTGAGATGAGAAGGTCCTAAAACTCTGAAAATTTCTGTTGCAGAAAACATTCTTCTTCTTCACTCTAAAGCTTTGGACAAGAAGGATAATCATATGCTATATCAAAAACTAAGACAATTATTGTTTGACACTATAGGCAATTGAATTTTCTATCAATTTGTGGTAATCCAAACGTGCAGGCCATTAACAACCAACTAAAATGTATCTAAGAAGTAAGAGCTATACAACTCTTATTGAAAGCATAAAACCTTACACAAAAAAGAACAAAAGCATACCAACTTAATATAATTAATAAACACTATGCCTGTTTACATAACTCATTTCATCAACAACGTAAGTTATTATTTAAAGATCATTAATGAAGTCTGTAATATATGAAATTAGCAGCCAATTAACAATAGAATCAAGAAGAAAGTATGACCAAAATTTGTGAAAACTAAAAACATACCAAAAAAGAGGGAATTAGCACTAGGCAATGGTGTTGAGCATTTCCATCAACATGAAATGAATTGAGATATTTAAAGAGAATTAGAAAGAGGCAAGTTCTTGTCACGCCCCGACGTACGGGTAGTGATGTTGTGGATTAATTAAGTTAATTAAACCAACTTTTTTATTAAAATTACCAATTAAATAATTTGGGTTATTTTGAAAAATGTGATAATTTAAAAAACATTCTAAAACATTTATCGTTATTTTGAAACAGTAAAACATAAAATAAAATATTAAAAATAATTAAACATAGGCTGGGCCCCACCAGACCTACATTAGTGCACATATATGTTATCGACAATAAAATAATACAATCACAGCCCAATACAAGAAATAGATATTAAAGTGATACATGCCTTGAATTAAATAAAGTAATAACCTAAAACAGTATTCCTATGACTCACTTGTTGCCCTGTCGCCTCCCTGTCGGTCCTAAGCTGCAATCCACCTAGGGGAAAGGTTTTGAAAACAGATAAAGAAAATGTGAACGAAATGCTCAGTAGGACTAAAGGTTTGAAGAATATTTAATTGAATATAATATTCTACTATAGACAAGAGTTATAAAAATAATAGATTGAAATCCGTTAAGCTCATACTTACCATCTTGGCCTTTTTCATCCATATCTAATATAGGGTTGAGTTTTGAAAACATTAAAACAAGGTTAGATTTGTTATAACATAAGAATTATCAAATGCTGTAGGTAGACTTATAAAATTTATTCTTATCATTAATACATTAGTCATCCGTAAATTCGACTTATAATTTAGTTTCTGGCAAAGCCATCATAATCACCACCACAGTAGGCCTAACTGGTTTTCGGGACCTGCCTTCGAGGTTGCACTCTTTACGACCCGATCTCTATGGATGGCATCATACTCTTCTGTGTATTCATTATTATTTAAATCCTATGTTACTGAGTATTCTTAATTACATTCATTATGAACATTTATTCCTAAGCAAGTGAGGAAAAATACTAAGAAATTCATTTTAATCATTCCTTAAAAATCAAATTGAAAGAAATCATTTTGTGGCCAAAGGCCCTTTGAAAATGTTTAAAGCATTTTGTCATCTATTGAAAACATTTTGAAGGAAACTTTATGGCCAAAACCTTTTAAAAACCTAGCTACCAAAGAGAGGAGTAGGAGTCCTACCTTGATATTCTGCATCAGCGCTCACCACCGCAGTCTCGCTCTGCTATACGTTAGCTCCACAGAACCACGAATGACCTTAAAGGTAAATCAAGTCTCATCAATGTCTGACTCATAGTACTCTACAATGTTACCCTACCTCATGGTGTTCTAGTGTGCCATTTATGTCCTTAAGGTCATACTATAAGGTTAAAATCTTAATATGGGTTCAAAACGGTAAAAACAAGTGAAAAACAACCATTTTTCCTTTCGCCGGTCGACTTGTTGAATTCCCTGGTTTGGCCTGCCGAACAACACAGTTCGGCCTACCGACCAGGCAGGACCTGCCCTATCAAATTTTTCCAGGTTCAGCCTGCCGAAGGGATGAGTCTGGCAGGAATCCGGCCTGCTAAACTAGAAAAATCTGGAAGGTTCCAGATTCAAGCTTCGGCCTCCCAAGCTCAAATCCTCATGTCCAACTGGTTTTCTCAATTCCCAGGTAGGAAAAACATTCATATATGATAGAAAAACATAAGAAACACTTTTAAAATAGTTTAAACGAGATTTACATAGGAATCTCCAAGAAAATCCAAAAATAGGAAAAAAAATAGAAAACGTGATTTAATCCAATTTCTGTTCAATCAAGCTTAAATTCAAGTTGGGTTTAGTTATTCTAACTTAGATTAAGGGTTTTCTAAGCTCATGAAACCTAGATTACAACATTTTAAAGAAATTTAAAAAATTTAAAAAAAGTTTAAAAATTTGAAAAATATACAATTTAAAGTAATCAAAATAATTAAGAGTGATTTAAAAATATTTGTAAGTAAAATCAATTTGAAAGTATCACAAAATAGTTAAGTTCATATTATATTATGACACACTAATTCACCATTAATATATCAATCATACTTAACTAATTTTGAGGTGTTACAGTTCTAGGAACAAAAAGGAAAGGAGAAGGAAAAAAATGGACAAGTAGCCAAATTGCTCCGAAATTCTTGGGTCAATTAGCAATATAATATATGTGTGTGTGTGTGTTTGTGTGTAACCCCACGGACCAATGAAATTTCAGAAATCAGTAGTTTGTTCTAGTGGATAGAATATTCCTTACACTGGATAGAAAGATCAAAGAAGCTGAACAAAGCTTGGAATGTCCAATTTAGCCTTCTCGTTTGAAAGAAAAGTTGGAGTAAAACAATGTTTATAATGTCATTTTCTAGTCCAAGCTTTCTTTTTACTTCAATGTTCTGAAAAAATCAAAATTTTGTTGGCAAGTGATACTGAAAATGATATTCAGCAAACAACGCGCAAGCAATAACAAATAATAATGATACGTTGAAAGTGTCAAGAAGTACGGATTGTACTAACAGTACCATTACTTTGAGGATATATCATATACAGTAAGATTGATTCAATATTATTGTCGTTTTCATAGGCAAAGGATGATTATCGCCTAATTATTCCCGTCCTTTGCTAGGTTTTTTTGCTGTTTTTTAAATTTTGTTGCCGTTTTTTGATCTCTCAAAATTCTAATGTCGTTTACCAAATTTTTTATTGGAGTTGTCATGTCGATCCTTCAAAATTCCGATATTGTCGTATCTTTTTTCAAAGGTTCTTGTCGTTTTGTAATTGAAATATTTCATGTTATTGTTTTCAGGCTTTTCGCTGTTTATGAAAATATACCTCGTGTTTAAAACCTTAATGTCGTTTTCCAGATGCTGTTGACTGTTGTTGGATTGTGTTTTTTTTACTCCTTTTGTTCTTTTAAGATGTATTGTCGTTTCCCTCGGTTACTGTTGCTTTTTTATTTCATGCCGCCCGTGACTTTTACATTTTTCATGTTTTATTAACAGTTATGAACATTTCACGTCGTTTTTAAGGATTATTATGTCGTTCTTTAATTATCGATACTCTGGGTTTGGGTGGAGCCGTGGAAGTGGCGTTTTGAGGTTGCACTTGAGAAAAAAAATCTCGTTCTTCTAATGTTTATTACCCTTTTCTTTCTTTGGCTCATAAAGGTTTCTTTTGTTTCATGTCTCGTCGTTTAGGTGATGAGTTTTTCAAAGCATCTGTTTAGTTCCGTTTCAGAAATATTGTCGTTTCTCATGATCGACGTCCCTTTTTTTTATTCTTTATGACCGTATATCGGTTGTCTGAATATTCCTTCGTTCTCTAAGAAGATTTTTTTTGTTGCTATCAAGTTCGTCGTTCAATATTATGGGGAAGTTTTCATGGTTTTTGTCGCTTTTCGTGATGTCGTTTCTAGGATTACTATCGATTTCAGTTCCTCAACTGATGAGATATTTTCCTGGTTGTCTACTTAAAACAAAAAGGGCCTGCGTATGCTTTAAGACTTAGTTTTTGATCGTGAAAGATGATTAAATGACAAATAATGGAGGTGCGGGGAATCGAACCCCGTGCCTCTCGCATGCGAAGCGAGCGCTCTACCATATGAGCTACACCCCCTCTTTGCGTTGATACATTACTTTCCTTAATAACATTGAAGTTATATGTTTCTAACCCTAACCTTCGTCCTTTTATAATCGGATAGAATTGATCTGGTGGTTTTCTAGTAAGACAAGTAACCCTTGATATTAAGACACTAGACATAATTGTCTGTAATAGAAATGATAGTTTTTTTTATCCCAAAAAACAAATAAAGGATGAATTTTAAAGGAGAAATTTTAAATGCAGTATATAACCCTGATCTTATTTTGATCGAACACTCGTAAGTTATTTTATCATTATCTTACTTTTACATAATTTTTATTTTTATTTTAAATCAAACATAGATGACAAAACAATATTTTATGTAATTAATTTGCCTAATACAGTGTTCGGCAATTGTACTTACAACTAACTTTGTAGTTTAAAAAACCATAGTATTTAAAAGCTTTACATTGTAATATATTTTTTGTTGTGACATGTGCAAGCGTTACACTGTATAGTAACTATAAAGTTGATTTTAACCACACTTGTTAAACAACCTTTAAATTTAACATTACGAGTAGATTTTGTGCAATTAAAAATGAGTAGAATTTATTTAATCAGAAAATACGTAAACAATCTCAATATTCTGAACATTTTTATCATTCTCCTTTTGACATGGTTCTTAATTTTTATTTGTTCTCAATTTGTTGTCACATTGAATTTTTACTCTACAAATACGTACTTGATGTAATCTCTTCTAGTATTTTCAGTAAAGAATTGTCAGATTTTTTCTCTCTGAATTAAATAAATAAAACCCCCTCTCCGTTTTGATGGCCAGCATTTTCTAATGTCGATGTCATTTTTTCCTTGTTTATTTCTTTCTTGTCGTTTCCGAATTATATCTTCATTTCTTCTAGTATTTTTCTGAGTTAAAAATAATGCTTTATGTTATTGCCGTCATTTTCCAAATGGGATGTCGTTTTTTCTTTCTTGTCGTTCACTACATATGAGTCGTTTTCAATCCTCGTTTATTTTCTCTCTTTCATGTCGTTCAAGACAAAATGTCGTTTTCATTAGGATATTGTCGTTTGTATTTTTTTTTTTGCAAATAATACCAAACTTGGAGGGGGTTCGTTTGTCTTTGGAGTTGCAGGGAATTGAACCCTGTGCTAGTCGTGGTGCAGCCATTTAATCATAAATTAAAAAAAATAACAGTGAATGTTTTTCACAGGCAAAAGCTTGTCGCATGAGAAATGTATGTATGTTAAAAAACTTAAAATCGATTTTTATGAACAAAAATTGGGCTCGCTAGAATCAGAGGGTGGATCTCCAAAATTTCCAAGCCTTTTCTCCCCTTAATCTCTCTTCAATCTCATACCATGTGGGGATCAACACACATCGTAATTTTTTATTCATCAAATCTCCTTATATTGATACAATAAAAAAAAAAAGGTCAAAACATATCTAACCATTCAAAGCTGATCAAACTTGATGGGCACTGTAGCGGTTTTTCCAATACACGTTATAAGTGGAATTTCCAACCTATCATTATATTACTATTATTTTATTAGCAAGGCTCTTCATTTTTTTTGTTTTTTTTGTTTTCTGTCTCTCGTTTCTCAATTGTTTTTTGGACTTGTTGCACAAACTCTAACTTCTAACGACAAATCCAAAGGTGACCCAACTCCCACGGAACTTTACCTTCTTAATTGTAGACCATAAAGTACAGCTCAGTTCCCTTCAAACATAACCCAAAATGAAGAACAAATAATAATAATAATAATAATACTAATTAAAATTAAAAAAAATGAATCAATAAAAGATTTACATATTCTTTACCTTTTTTCAATTTATAAAACCTATTTTCAAAAGGAAAGAATCCCATTCCAGCTTGTCAGTTGGCAGCTCATATGCCAATTGACAAAACCTTAGGATACTCAATAAAATACACCCAAAAAAAAAAAAACACAACAAGAAAAACATAGGAAAACTAAAGAAGAGAAGAGAGATAAAAGAGAAGCAAAATCAAGCATAGGAAAAGAAACAAAAGATGGAGACTGCTTCGACGGAAGACGGTTCGCAGAAGATGAAGCTGAGTCCGGCCGCACGGGTGTTTCAGTCGCCGAAATTCAATTGCCACATAGTCGCAATCGTCGGCTGCAACTCAACCATCGATCCTGAGATCATCAAAGATGGTTTAACTCACACTTTACTCAAACATCCTCGCTTCTCCAGCAAACTGGTAAGAATTAAGAACATATCTTCGTTTTTCCCTCATCTTCTTCTTCTTCTTATTTTCTTTGTGCAGTTCCACAAGTCAACGTCATGGTTTCTATTTACCCTTTTTTTTTAAGTGTTGAGATGTTTACTTTTTTTACGGTTGGAAAAATTAAACACTTTGTCGTTTTTGAGGCTTTCTTTTTTTCTTATTTTTTTTAACTCAAAAAATATGTTGTCGTTTCTTGCCAGTACCACTGATCATTACTTCAACATGGAAATGTTATTCTGCAAAAGGAAAAAAAAAGGAAAGTGATACTTGTTATTCCATATAAAACTAAAGCTTGAACGTTGTTCTCAAAAAAGAAAAAAGAAAAAAAGAAAAAAAAATAAAATGGGCGTTCAAAAATAAAATTATAATAATTGACGCTATGAAAAAATTCCCTGTCACTGTCCAGAAAAAAAAAATGCAAGGATCTCCCGTCAGTGTCCACTTTCAAAATTTCTCACTAACTTTGTTGCGCCATTAATAGGGTGTTTGGAAGGATGGTGGAAACCAGTGGTGGGAACCACTTTTACTGTAACATGTAAAAGCTTTATACTGTAGCATATTTTTTTATTGTTACTGTAGCATATGAGAGCTTTATACTGTTCATAACTGAGATTATGGTGGGAACTGAGTAGTTACCACTACTGCCAAACACCCCCTAAAATCACAAATTCACAATTGGACTTGAAATAAAAATCTTCTAAATAGTTTGGAGAAAAACATACATGTTAGATGACATTTTTAAAGAAAATGTGCTTAACTATGCTGCATTTAAAAAGTTATATCAACTGTCACTCATAATACATGCACAAATTGTGCTGTCCTATATTTAAGCAAATGTTGTATACTTAAAAATAAAATAATATATGGTCTAAATTAATTTTGCTTAAAAATATATAATATATAAAACCTTAAAATTATTATTATTTTTTTTAATTTTAATACATTAGAGTTTTATATTATAACATCTAAAAATAAAAATATGGTTAAAGAGAGTCATTGGCGGGTCTTTTTTTGAAAATTCACCTGGTCTCGAAGGCTTGGGCTGAGAGCTGCATGGCCCATTGGATCCATTTTTTCAGAAAGACAAATTTTGACAATACTTTTTGACTTGTTACCAAGAGAAGTTATTTGTCTTGACTTTTACGAAATCTTGATTCTGTCCTTGAAACGGAAAAGGTCGTCGATGGCGGGAAGTTCTGGAAACGAAGAAGATGGGTACGGACTCACGTGAACCTAAACGACCACGTTTTCACCCCAACCCTCGACTCGAATATCGAGAATCCAGATCAGTTCGTGGAAGACTACATCTCCCACCTCACTACCACCCCTCTCGACTTCTCCAAGCCGCCATGGGAGCTCCATCTCCTCAACCTCAAGACTACCGATTCCGAATCCCTTGGCATCTTTCGCATCCACCACTCCGTCGGCGACGGCGCCTCCCTCATGTCCCTCCTCATAGCCTGCACGCGCCGAACCTCCGATCCCGACGCGCTGCCGACCCTCCCGGCGCCTGTCAAACGTCCGCCGCCGCCCGATGAAGGAGGTTTCTTTGTCCGGCTCTTGAGGTTCTTGACGGCGATCTGGTCCGCCATCACTCTGATCTGGAACACGATTGTGGATGTGATGGTGTTTGCAGCGACGATTCTGTTTCTGAGAGACACGAAGACTCCGATCAAAGGTCCGCCGGGGGTTGAGCGATCCACCAAGCGGTTCGTTCATCGGAGTATTAGTCTCGGCGATATCAAGTTCGTCAAGAACGCAATGAATACGGTGTGTATATTGTTTTACTTTTCAATATAAATATATGTAATTTTATGTTTCTTGTATGTTATTTTGGATTATTTTCAATATGTTAATTTGAATGCTTCTAATCACTATCAGAGGATTACTTAGGTTGATTTTGATCACTATAACAGTGGTTATTGTTCGAAACATCAGTTAGAACTATGTTTTAAGTTGAAACCAAACTTAAACCCATTTTGTTACAACTGATGTTAAACTAATCAATTGAAACTGAGGGTTATATATATATGTTTTTAAATATATTAAACACTAGTTTGTTGGGAGCTTTTCAGATATACCACCTTTTTGAACTGGATTAAAGATGTTACATGGGAAAAAAATCTTTGAAAAAATACCACAAACTAGTTTTTTTTTTTAATAATTTTACTCTCGTATTGATTTTTGTGAGTGGCATATAGTGTAAAAGTTTTTTTTACAAGTGGCAAAATTCAATCCATTGTTCAATAAAGTGACAGTAAACATAAATATCTCTAGTTCATTTTGGTTCAAACTAACTTCATTCATTATGGTTCAAACCAATATTTTTGGTTGTAACATATCAAACACGAGTTCAAACTACAAATTATGGTTCGAACTCCAAACGTTAGTTTTTAACCACTTTTTGGCTCAAACCAACATTTTAACAACCTTCCAAACATTGGTTACAACTAAAAATCATAGTTCAAACTCATTTTATTGGTTCCAACCAATATTGGTTCTAACCCATTAGTTCAAACTGATGTTCTAAACAGAGACTAAGTTTCTTATACTTTAATTTAGATTGTTTTAATCACAATCAGAGGATTGAGTTTCTTTTTAACGTAGATTATTTTAATCAGGATCAGAGGATGGATCTTCTTACATGTTAATTTGGATGGATTTACTCACAATTAGAGGATGAAGGTTCATATATAATAACTTGGATGCTTCTAATCACTATCAGAGGATTATTTTTCCTATATGTTAGTTTGGATGATTTTAATCACTTTTAGAGCATTGAGTTTCTTATATGTTAATTTGGATGGATTTAATCAGACGATTAATGATGTTTTGTTGGGAGTGACACAAGCTGGTCTTTCGCGGTATCTGAATCGCAGATATGGTGAGTTTCTAATTGAGAATTGCTTTTTTTGTTCTCTTGTGTGCACTGCATCTGTTACTGAAGGTAATCTGGTTGTTGCTTTGGAATTAGGTTTATGTATGTCAGAAAATTAAATTTACTGTTTTTGTACCTGTTAATTAAGTATATATCTCGAGAACTCTTAAATTTGTTGGCTTTATTACGTTTTTCCTGTTCTCTCATAGGAAATTAAAGCATTTTAGTAAGATTCATGGGAAGATCAGACTCCCATTTGAACTTGTCAGTATTATACACGGATTGACGTTACGATTTGCAATTTATACACAGATTTTCTTCGTTAGATTAACATTACGATTTGCAATTTATACACGGATTCTTGGTATGATTACTGATGGAGAATTAAACAAGCTGTATTATGGAGCAGGTCAAAATGAGACAGACCAGGGAACAAAGAGGAAGGCAAATTATCTGCCTAAAAAGATCCGTTTGAATTCAACTATTCTTGTTAATCTAAGACCAACTGTAGGGATTCAGGTGAATATACTATTCTCGCATTGTATTTGATTGCAACAAACTTAGTATTTTCCGGAATATTATGCAAACTCTACTGAATTAATTTTGCATATAACTGTTATAAATTATTGGTTAGAACCTTTTACCAAATACCCAAGTCTTGGATAATGCCAAGTACTGAAATAGTTTTTGGCAGCTAGTGCTGATATGGTTTGGCTTTCATATGTACTTGCTCAAAAAACAGGCTCTGGCAGATATGATGGCTAAGAATTCGAAGGCCAAATGGGGCAATTTGTTGGGTTACCTCCTGCTCCCCTTCAACATCGCTTTACAAGATGACCCGTTGGATTATGTTCGTCAAGCCAAAGCCGTTATCGATCGAAAAAAGCACTCCTTTGAAGCTCATTGCACATACTTGTGTGTCCAACTTCTACAAAAAATATTAGGAGCTGAGGTGCATATAGCTTTCTCAGTGTCTTTCAAACATGCATATTTATTGTTAGTCACCGAGTAAAGCAGGAGTTATTTCGTAGTAGTTCTGATTGAAGGATGGCAAGAACTTCAACCTAAGTTGTAGGAATCAGAAATTCTAACTGAATTGAAGAAATCTTGAATCTGATTTGAAATAATCGCTCATGCTCAAAAATGCAACTATGAGCATCTTTGGAATCTAACTATTGGGTAACATGGTTTTGGCACTGTTGAACAGTTAAGTGCAGCTACAGCACGTAGAGCCATTTTTAACACTACAGTGGCCTTCTCTAACATGACGGGTCCGCTAGAAGAAGTTAGCTTTTATGGCCATCAAATTGCTTACCTTGCTCCAAGCGTTTACGGCCATCCACATGTAAAGCTCTCTTTTAAGAAAAGAAACCTATCTCAATTCTGCACGCACATACATGTGTTTGTGTGTGTATGTTTATATATATATATACACACACACACAAATACATATATATTTTTATCTTTATAATTCTTTATTTGGTATATTTATGCCTTTGTGTCCCGTTTTCTTACAGGCATTAACAATCCATTTTCAGAGCTATGTTGACAAGATGACTATAGTTTTGGCAGTTGACCGGGATGTGATTCCTGATCCTCAGCAATTGTTTGACGATTTAGAGGAATCTCTTAAACTCATTCGGGAAGCTGTAATAAAACAGGGTCTCAACAAGGAAACTGTCTAATGGGAAAAAGAAAACAGCGTCTCACTTTGATAGTCCTCCTTTAGCTTCCATTTTTTTGCCCCTTCAAAAAAAAAAAAAAAAAAAAAAAAAAACCTCTTTCCCCCAACTTATAGTGCTGTAAACAACGCTATTATGTTTTAAATTATTTTAGTTTATACATATTTATGGAATTGTTTTCTTTGGCTACGATTCCAAGAGTTATATTTTCAATGAGGGTATGTTTTAATAACAGTGTATCGTAATAAAAACTCCATCTCATTCTTATTCATTGCTAAAATATTTTTTTACCAACTATTCATTTTTGTTATCAAACGCTAACAAGTACCCATTGAAACATATATGTATATGCATATATTAATTTTACATTTTAGTCTAAAGAGATGTTGTTCCAATACAGCCAAAGTATCTGTCGTTTTGTAGCTTAAAGACAAGACGGCAATGAACAAACTTAACGACAGAAATATGTAGACGATGAAGAAACTATCATTTTAACTTAACGACAGTGAACGGTGAACAAGAAACAAACATGTTGTTGTGAAGGGAAACCACAAGCAAACATAATTTTTTTTCTTTTCCCCTCAACTTCCTTTTAAGATTTTCTTTGTTCACTCAGGACGTATATCTTTTTATCAAGGTGCCACCTTCAGCTTCTCTTTGTTGTTATTGGGCATTGTTGTCGTACAGCAATTTCAAAAAGTTGAATTAAAATTTTTAAAATCCAGCACCAAAATCTACATAAACGGGATCGCAGGAAATGGTATAATAGGACTCATGATTTCTACATCTATCTATTTTGCACCTCTTCATATAATAACATTAGGGAGAACTCATACAATAATGTGTAGTTTTTTTGGGGCAGCCAGTTTCCAAGGGAAAAGCGGTCGATTTTGGAAAGATAGAACAAAACCCCGAGCCGAGAGGATGGAAATTTTGGTCAGTTTTCAAACAATGTCGGTCGGTTTTCTTGTTGAGAAAATCAAGTGTTATGCAATATTTTTAAAAGTTGTGTCTATTTATTCACATTTAGAAGAAAAATTATACCACATTATCATTCAAATTTTATGTTAAGTTATATTATAAATTAAACATATTTAACCTTTATAAAAAGTAAATCTTAAAAATGATATTTATAAAAATTCTCCCTTCATCAGGTTTAGACGGTAGTAACCAAGCAGTTTACAAGCAGTAACAACTAAGATGTAATACAACTTTTTATTTTTTTAATTTCAAAACCTATTATTACATTTAATTAGCATAAAAATTTAAATAGAAGAATGAGCGAAGTGCTAGATTTTTTAAATTTTTTGAAGAAAATATCATATTTTGAAAATATTTATAATAAATAGCATATTTGTGGTATCAATAGTTTATTTAATATGTAAAATACGAATTATTTACATAGTAAGAAATAAGGTAAATAAATTATTTACATCAAAATTTATTATCTTGTAAATTATTTACATGTAAATAAGGTGGTAAATGAAATATTTACGTGCAAATAAAAATTATTTTGCACTGTAAATTAGGTGATAAGTAAATTTTTACCCCAAAAAATTACTATTTACTATAATTTTTAAAACTTATAATTTACTATAATTAGTTATGAAGACAAAGGCATTTGCTACAATTTTCCAATTTGAAAATATAAAGGCCAAGGTCAGTTCGCTCTGAAACCAAGGTCAAATGCCTATTTTGATAATCAAGCCTCCATTTGTTTGAATAGTTTGATTTTTTCTGATCGATCTAGAGATCTTGTAATGTTTCACCGAATTTTTGGTTTGGAATGATAAATTTTCTAGTTTATCGGCTACCGGTTTTTATTTTTCAAAATTTCATAAAACATCTCTGTAACTCCGTTGTATCTAAACTAACTCTTTCATATTTTTTGTTTTCATTTTTCTGCAACATAATATATAAATGTTTTTTTCCCTCAAAATATAAAGATATTTTCCAAAATTTTAAGCATTCAATAATTGTTGAAAGAAAAATTCAGTCAAGCATTATAATGTAAACTTATTGTCGAAGTAAATTTGATTCACTTTTTTGTTTTCTTAAACCTTCAAAAAGAAAAAATTGATTTGGACAGATAAAGGGGGGACAAGTTTGTGGAATTCAGTGGAAAAGAAGTCAAAAAAACAAAAAGAATATGATAAGAAAAGAGGAAGTTTCTGGAACCCTCTGCTTTCTATTTGAACTCTCTACAATACTCCTCGCCAGCTATATGTCATAAGCTTTGCTTGTGTCCCAATCGTTAATTTACCGCACGATTCTTAAACCCTAATTTCCAAATTCACTCTCGATCACTGATCCGATTCCCGACGCGACTACTTTGCCATGGCGATAATTTCTGATTTCGAAGAAGACCAGAAGGAGACAAAGCCTTCTCCTTCGCCACCATCTTCCTCCGCCGCGACGGCGTCGTTTAGCGCGAGCTTCGACCCTTCCAACCCCCTAGGGTTTTTGGAGAAGGCTGTCTACTTTGTCGCTCAAAATAGCGATTTTCTGGAGAAAGTGACGGCGGAGAAGGAGATTTTGTCGGTGGTGCGAGCAGCGAAGGAGAGGAAGGAAAAGGAGAAGAAGAAGAAGATCAAGGTTGAGCAGGAGGAGGTGGAGAAGAAGATCAAGGTTGAGGAGGTGGAGGAGAAGAAGGCTGAGCCAAGTGCCGAAGACGGAGGTTAAGAAGGAAGAGGACAAGTCTCCGATGGAAGTGGAGAAGAAGGAGAACAATGGCGCTTTCGGTACGGAACATGCTTTATGTGTAACTTCTCTTTTAAATCCGTTTACAACTAGAAATTTGGGGAAGAAAGAAACAAAATCTTTATTGCAATTTTGTGAATGGTTTGTGTTCTTGTTTGGGTAAATTCTTGTCCGCTTGTGTTCTTGTTAGATTTTTCGTATCAGTATATTTTTGTTGGCTTGTGTTCTTGTAAGATCATTTGTTTGGGGTTCAATAATTTCTTCTTTGTCGTCGATTTTGATCTGTGGTTCTGAGTAGGTCAAGATGCTGAAAAAAGAAAGGAAAATTCGTTTTACAAACGCTACATTAGGGGAAATGAATCACTTTTCTTTCTTGTTTCAATGATTTTGTTGAAACTTACTGAGTTGTTGAGTTCCTTATTATTGTTGTCATTAGGAGAAAGAAAATTGCATATGATTGGCATATGATTGTAGTGGGGAAAACTTCTGTAAATTGTTCTCTTTTTAGATTTTTTTGTTTGGCGTGAATTGTTGCTTATTTGTCGTGAATATTGATCTGTGGTGCTAAATACATTTTGATGCCGAGAATTGAAGGAAAATCCATTACACATATGCTACATTGAGTAAAAATATCACTCTACTTTATCATTTCAATTGCTGAAATTTGCTGAGTTGTTGAGTTCCTTAATGTTGTTGTCTTTAGGAAAAAGAAAGGAAGAATTCTGTAAAATTTAACCTTTTTGTATATATTATAGGATTATTAACGCTAATGCCTTGAACTTTAAGGCGTCCCCTCACTTTGTCTCTGAACTTTAAAAATCACCACTTTATCCCTTGAACTTTCATAACTCATCATTTTGCTCCCTGATTTTTTAAAATGACAATTTATCCCTAAATTTTCAAAGCTCCCCTTACTTTGTCCCATAAATTTTTGATTTCTTGTTCAAATAGACAGAATTAAGCCCATATGATTCACACATGGGTCACCTGTAAGGGCAAAAATGAGATTTTATCACTCTTAAATTTGGTTTATGTTTACACTCTCATTTAATTTTTTTGATCTACTCTCATTTAATAAGGGTTTGTATGCACATTTCTTCTCGATATTATTTGTCGATATCTCCTTATCTTTAATATGTAATTCATCTTCTTTAGTATTCAAATTCAGATATCGGCAAACTATATCAATTTATTAAATGAGTTACACTTTAAAAATGAGAATATATGTGCAGGCATACCCTTCTTAAATGAGAGTTTAGATTAAAAAAAAAAGGTGTCAAGTAAAAGTATAAACGTGAAACAAAACTTTGGAGTGATAAAATCACATTTTTGCCCTTACAGGTGACCCTATGTGCGAATCATATGCGCTTAATTCCGTCTATTTGAACAAAAAATTAGAAATTTAGGAGACAAAGTAAAAGGAGCTTTGAATGTTTAGTGGCAAAATGGTCATTTTCAAAATTCAAGGGTAAAGTAAGGATTTTGAAAGTTCAAGAGTGTAAAGCGGTAATTTTTAAAGTTCAAGGACACCCTAAAATTCAGGGCCATTAGTGTTAGTAACCCTATATTGTATCATGTAATATAGGTGATTTGTGTTTATCTAGTTTTCATTGGTGAAGTTGCATGATGAGTTGTGCTTTTAGAAGTCCTTCTATCCTTTTCGAGTATTGTTGTCTTCTATCCTATTTGCTTTAAATTCTCCAGTACTGACATAAATATCTGGGCAGCTCCCAATCGAGGCAATGGCCTTGATCTGGAGAAGTACTCATGGACTCAGACCCTGCAAGAAGTTACTGTAAATGTTCCAGTGCCTGCTGGAACAAAATCAAGGTTTGTTGTGTGTGAAATCAAGAAGAACCATCTAAAGGTTGGACTGAAAGGCCAGCCTCCTATAATCGAGGTAAGCATGCTTGCATGGCTGTGTGATTTGAGTTTCTTTGTCGATGTGGTTGTTGTTGTTGATTTTTTTCCCCTGGTTATAATGTAAAAACAAATACTTGCAGGGAGAGCTTTACCGACCTGTCAAGCCTGATGATTGTTACTGGAGCATAGGTACGTTAATGCGGATAAATAGCATACAAAAATACACTTGATGTTATTTTTTATTCTTGTTTATTGGAGCAAGCTAAGTTTCAGCCTTAGTGTTCGTTTGGGAAACACTGTTGGAACTTAAACATTGTAGCATATGAGAGCTTTACACTGTAGCATGTGAGAACTTTATACTGTAGCAATCAAACTTTGTTTTTTCTAATGTATTTTCCAAACGAACTCTTAATGGTTGTCGAGTGATCTTATTTTCACGTTATATGTGTGTATTCTTGTGTAAACTCTTATATGGGCATCTCGCATAAAAAATCTGTTGTAAGGTTATGTGTTCCTATGATGCGAGTTGATCTATTAGTTAATGCTCACCGTGTAATGTTAGATTGATGGACCTTCTTCTGCTATGCATGTTTTAAATAAAGACTTTCTACATATTGGGATTTTTGAATGTGTTTTTCTTGTTGCAGAGGATCAAAGCGTCATCTCTATTCTTTTGACCAAGCATGATCAAATCGAGTGGTGGAAATCTTTGGTGAAAGGTGATCCAGAAGTCGACACTCAAAAGGTTGAACCTGAAACAAGCAAATTGGCTGACCTGGATCCAGAAACTCGGCAGACTGTTGAAAAGATGATGGTAAATTACTGATCCACATTCAGCCATCCCTTGGCTTCCCACTTTTCTCCCGATTGCTGTTCTTGTTTTCGTTTTGTCTTTGATTCGTAATTCTGAGTGTCGTGTGCATTTGTACAGTTTGATCAGAGACAGAAGTCTATGGGCCTCCCAACTAGTGATGAAATGCAGAAGCAAGAGCTCCTGAAGAAATTCATGGCTGAGGTGAGCACTTAACTTACTTAAGACCACCCCTTTGAGTGAGAAAAGGTTACCATAACTCCTTACCAACACTTTTACTGATCTGTATGTTCTCTCTTGCAGCATCCAGAGTTGGACTTTTCGCAGGCCAAGTTATCGTAAACGGATTGTTTCTGTCAATCGACTATGTTTCTGCAACTTATCATGGAACCACTTCTACCTTAGGGGTCCTTTTGGAGCTCTCATGTCGGTTTTTTGAAGCTCTTTCCTTAGTTTTTTTGTAATGGAATGTTTTAACATTTTATCATATGCTAATTATAGCTGCTCTATGTTTTGTTCCTAAAAAAAAATTTTGTGAATTTACCTTCTTTTGGTGGTACTGGCTCCTTGCCATAGTTATTTAGTTAGCCTGTTTTAACATGCTAGTGGTTTGCTTTGATAAAGGAACCTTGAAATCCTTGCGCTATCTTTTTTTTTTTCTTTTTTCTTTTTTCTTTTTTGTGATAATTTTTACATTATCCTCTATACTCTTACGATTGCAACAATCAATAGCTCAAATCTATAAAGTGCTTTATCTGAAGCCTTAGTAAAGCTTAAATAGTATGGTGAATAATTGAGACATGATCGATGTGGAGAGTAATTCAAGCTTACTGTAGCAATGAAGTTGGAACTAATATAATGAAAAGCTTTCACATATTATAGTATATTATAGTAGTAAAAGAATGTTATAGTGTAAAATTTTGACATATCACTGTATCTAAGGTTTAATTTCAAGTTTGGATTATATTCTCAAAACAAAACTCAGTTGTATGTATATGTAAGGTCTTTATTTGTACATTCTTGTCGTTTTTGTCGTAGTTGTATCATAGGCCTACATTTGTACGTTCTTGTCGTTTGTGCTCCCTTCAATTTTTCCCGTGACATTCAAAGAATTCGTAATAGAGTAGAGCCCATCAGCTTGGGCCATAACTGATGAGCAAAGATGCGAACTACCAAACGTAAACTCCGTACTCGTTGCGGGTAGGGGATGATGATCCTACATCCTTAGGGCCAGTGTCCCCTTGATGGGGAATTTTGGTGTCGTTTTCCGTAATTAACCTGATAATAATAGCTGAATGGACGGACTAGTCTGGGACAAGTGCCCATATAAGGCCACGTCGGTCGCTGTCAGATGCCCTTTTCCGTGAAAAGGTGGTGGCCTCTCTGAGGGCACCGCTGCACTTGTTCCGCTATCGGTGGGCTCTTTCAGACCGGGACTAGAAAACGACACCTTTGTTTTTTCTTCTCATACCATCCCTCAACCCATTAATGGCAACCATCATTCGAAATGGTCCCTATAGAAAAATGGGTTGCTACTAGTAATAACGTAAACAAAAGTATCATGGCCACCAGTGGTGGTAGCATGGGGAAGAGCATCTCTTATTAGAGCTCTTCCTTTATCATTATAGGATTGATTCCATTAGGTTGCAATTATGTCTTTTAATGAGCTTGTTGAATAAAAATATCACGACCACCAGTGGTGGTGGCATAGGAAAGAAAATTACTTAGAGCTCTTCTTCTATTGTTATAGGATTGATTCCTCTCATTCGCAGTGAAGTTGCAATTCTGTCTCTTAATGAGCCTATTGAATAAGGCTTGGGTTGTTGTGACTTGGCTTTATGCTAGTAGATGAAACATTGACCTAGATTTTCTTGTCGTTTCACTTATGGTCTCATTTCTCAGTAATTTTTTTTTCCTTTTTTCTCATGACAAAAAAGAATAAAGCATTTAGGGTGTTTGAGAGAGTGGTCTGACAGCTTCACAACATTTAAAGTATTTGAGAGAGTGGTTTAACAACAAAAAGTATAAAATTCTCAAATACTATAATGCATAATCTTACATGCTTCTAACTTCAAACTCTAAAGGTGGAACTCTTTTCCTAAACATCATAAAAAATAAATAAAAGATTCACGTATTAACTCTAAGACCACACAAGATAATCTTCTGATTCTGAATTAGCACAAATGAGGATCACTTTTCATTAGTAGGAGTCGTATTAAGGTATTCGGCAAAGTAAATTTCAACATATGAATTCTAACTTAAAAAATATAAAGTTCTAAAGTACTACATTATAAAACAAAAATATGCTAATAATATAAAGTTCTTACATGCTATAATACTTTCAGTTCTACCTCTCAATTCCAATTCACTTCCTAAACACTTTTGCCGTCCACTTCGTCAATGAATATTTTTCCTATTTCAGGGGAAACATCCCTATAGGAGGCGTACTTTATAGTCATTAATTTACCATAGAAACGAAAGTCCTGTACGCATCAATCTATTTTAATGACTCGACGAAACCTTATAGGGGAAAAGACTCGATTATTTTCCAACTAAATTTGTCTACATCTGTTTTTTAAGGACCGTATTTTATACTTGGTTACACTAGCCAACACGCCATCGGATATATATTTATGTGGCAGAGAACGTGTCCTTTTTTTTTCAACCTGTCCTTTTATTACGGCCTAAAAAAAAAAAAAAAAAGTCGACTTCCGATGGATTTTTTAGAACGAATTTATAAAATTTATTCACAACTTGTTTGATTAACATCAACATAATTCTCTACCATGTCATGTTGCTTTTCTTATTCTGTAAATGACAAAAGCTATACAAAAGATCTCACTCTATCTGTATTTTACATGATTACAATTGTATTTTTACAACTTATTTTTTTAGGGTTCGTTTGGTAAATAGATTCGAATTATGTTGATTTGGATTATTCTGATTTAATTTATATGGTTTGAATTAATGATTTGAATTGCTATCCGAATTGACATTATATATGCATTTAAAGTTTTAATTTGAAGATGGAATAAAATTGAAATTTGTGTTTGGAGAGGCAGAAAAAAAAAGTTTTTAATTTATTAACAAATCTAATAAAATCTTAATGTTTATAATCCTAAAAAATATTCAATATAGATCTTAATTTATTCCTCTCTTCATTAAGAACGCAATGAAAAAAGAATCGTCTCAATCGGATATCAAAAGAAGAAAATATAATTTTTTTCTTTAAATATAGGAGAAAGAATTTCAATTTTTTACTGTAACAAACATATTTGAATCTCAAAAGTTTAGAAGGGGTAAGAACTCTGAAAACTTAAATTCAAAAGACTTATTTGATTTGAATTTTAGTGAAAACAAACATACATATAAAATATTTTAATTATTTAAATTCAAATAGTTCGTTGAAATACACAAAAGAAATAGACCCTTAATAATTCAAGTAAAATATTCTAGAAGAATTCTGATATTTGGTTGAATTAATAGCTTAGAGAGAAAATATACATCTTCATCATAGCTTAGAGAGAAAAAATCACAAGTATTATAACAATAACAATCAATTTATAATATAGCTTCTTTAGTTATGTCTTGTATGGCACATTCAAGCTTCTTCGAGCAGCTAGAAAAGAACCAACTCGTTGTTTATTAATTGGTCCAATATTTTAAAATCATAATTACAAGTTATTCTTGGTAAATGCCAACATGATTTGAAGACGACATATATATATATATATATATATATTATTCCAACACATCAAAGAGTTGCTTCATATATTGGTGACAGAAGAAGGTTTATCCATAAACCCTATAAAACAAGTGGGTACAATTAAATAACACAAAATATCTAATCTCGATCTTCTAAAAATTTATTTCGGTAAAAAATAGTGAACATTCCTCACAATCACAAAAAAATATTGTATATTCCTCTCAATCACAGTACACTTCGCCAAAAAAAATTATTACGAAGTAGATTTGAATGTTTCCATTATTAGATCTCCCATTATTTGCCATTTTTAGGAAAAGATAGTTTCTATTCCCCTTATCCTTTCATTATCAACTCTCCCATTGCTGGTCACTTTTCGGATCTAGAGAAGTCTATAGACTCTATATATGCACGTGGGGAATGATTTTGTAGAAATTATACAGGTGTCAAAATTTTAAATATTAATTTGTATTTTTTCTTATACCAATCATGTATCAAAAAATATCTAGATAGGATATATTTAAGTCAAATTACCTCATAATAACGAATTAGAAAAAAAAAAAGATTATTATAATAAAATAATAATTGAAAGAGTTGTGTAAAAAATGTTTAAAAGGAAACATTTGAGGAAAAAAAATATTTTGGTAGACTAATTAATTTGGGACATGTTTGTGAAAATTACTTAATAGGAGCAATGAGAAAAAAAAATATATTAAACAAGTGCATCGATAAAATTAAAACATAAAGCACTGTTTAGCAAAAGGAAAAAAATTAAGGACACATTTGAAAGAAAATATTTAATAAAACAAAAGAAAGGGAAAAAAGTATTTCAAAGAGTCATGTTCTAAAAAAGAAAAGCGAAAAAATGTGTAGCAGTTTTATATATGCATACATAGTATCTATATATAAGCATGTATTTTTTATTTTAATATAAAAAATTTCTTCTAGAAGTTTGTTTTACTCTTTGATTATCCTTGTAATAGTTTAGTTTAGAGAAAACAAAAAGATCAGCAGATAAGAGAAAATAAATTTTAGTAGGGAAAATTTGTCAATACATTATTGATGAGGTACGTATAAAAAGTATTTGAGGGGTGCCCCAAAAAAAAAAAGCTTTGGGCATGAACAAATTTGAGCAGAAACTATTTGAGGGGAGCAATTAAGGAGAAATATTTGTGAGGGCCACAACTGGAAAAAAATGATTAAAAATGTTTTGATGAAAAATGTTTAATAAGGTTCATTAGAAACATAAGATTAAAAAAAAAAAACAAAAAAGCAAATGGATCGAAATACACATTTCAATCAGAACGTCTGCTTTGGCTGAATATGTATGTAAAAAAAAAAAAAGTGTTACCACGTGTATACAAATCAAGCATTTTTTTAAAGAAAAAGTAGTCAGTAAAATCATATGGAATATTAATTATGAGTAAATAACAATTGGGAATGTCACTTAAAAAATATTTGAGTAAGAATATTTGTGGAAGAATATTTTTAACATGAATAACTTAAAGGAAATAACGTTTATAATAGAAACCTTTGCTGAAAGTGCCACTAGAAAAATATATATATATATATATATATATATATATATATAAATAGCAAAATATTTAAGAACCAAAATCACAAGGGTTAATATTTAATCTCGATCTTCTAAAAATTTACTATGGTAAAAAATAGGGGATATTCCTCACAATCACAAAAAAAATATTGTTTATTCCTCTCAATCACAATACACTTCCCTAAAAAAAATATTGTATATTCCTCTCAATCACAAATTAGATAGAATATTTCCATTATTAGCTCTCCCATTGTTTGCCACCTTCGAAAAAAATATATATATATTCCTCTCATCTTTTCATTATTAACTCTCCCATCGTTTGCTTCGGATCTAGAGAGGTCTATATGTGCTAGTAAAATTTTCTTATACAAATCATATATCAAAAAATAGCTAGGTAGGATATATTTAATAAAAATTACCTCTATAATAACGAATTAGAAAAAAAAAGAATAGTATAACAAAATAATAATTGAAAGAGTTGCATAAAAAATGTTTAAAAAGAAACATTTGAGGAAAAAAATAATTTGGTAGACTCAGTAATTAGGGACATATTTTAATAGGAGCAATGAGAAAAAAAAAATTAACAAGTGCATTGAAAAAATTAAGAAAAAACATAAAGGACTGTTTAGCAAAAAGGAAAAAATTAAGGACACATTTAAAAGAAAATATTTAATAGAAGTAAAGAAATGGAAAAAGTATTTCATAGAGTCATGTTGTAACAAAGAAAAGCGAAAAAGTGTATAGTAGTTTTATATACGTATACATAAATATACATATATAAGCATGTTTTTTATATTAATATAAATTTTTTTTCTAAAATTTAGTTTTACTCATTGATTATTCTTCTAAGAGTTTAGTTTAGAGAAAACAAAAAAGTTCAGCAGATAAGAGAAAATAAATTTTAGTAAGGAAAATTTTTCAATACATTATTGATGAGGTACGTATAAAAAGTGTTTGAGAAGGGTGCATAAAAAAAAATGTTTTATACATGAAAAAATTTGAGCAAAAACTATTTGAGGGGAGCAATTATGGAGAAATATTTATGAGGGTTGCAATTGAAAAAAATGACTAAAAAATGTTTTGATGAAAAACGTTTAATAAGATTCATTAGAAACATAAGACTTAAAAAAAAAAAAGCAAAAAAGCAAATAACTCGAAATGCACATTTCAATCAGAACATATGTTTGGCTGAACATGTATGTAAGAAAAAAAGTCTTACTATGTGTATACAAATCAAGTATTTTTTTAAAGAAAAATAGTCTCTAAAATCATATGGAATATTAATTATGAGGTATTATGTTAAAATAACAACAATTAGGAATGTCACTTTAAAAATATTTGAATAAGGACACATGTGGAAGAATATTTTTAGCATGAACAACTTAAAAGGAGTGACATTTATGAGAGAAATTGTAGCTGAAATTGCCACTGGGGAAAAGTAATATGTAAGTAGAGAAATATTTAAAAACTAAAATCACAAAGGTTAAGCTTAAATGGAAAGGAATATGATCGACAAGAGATGACTCTCTTTGAATGATACCTTTGTAATGTTAAAAAATGAAGTGATAAATTGAGAAATAATTAAAACAGAAGGTATAGTAATGAAATTAATCTAAAAAAAGTATCATGACTGTCGGTGGTAGTTGGTGGCAAGGGGGAAGAGCATTACCTACTAGAGCTCTTCTTTTTTCATTATGGAATTGATTTCTCTCGTCCGTGGTGAGATTGTCATCATGCCTCTCGGTGGATCTGCTGAGTATGGCTTGGGTTATTGTGATTTAGGCTTTTTGGATGCTAGTAGATGAAAGCATAACTCAGATTTTCTTGTCGTTTCATCTGTGGTCTCAATAAATTTTTTCCCATTTTCTCATTAAAAAAAGGTTTAAATATTTAGAATGTTTGAGAGAGTAGTTTGACAGCTTTACAACATTTATAGTAATTGAGAAAGTGATTTGATGATAAACAATGTAAAGTTCTTACATATTACAATATAAAACTCTTACATATAATAGTGTGCAATTCAAACTCTAAAGTTAAAAAGTTAAAACTCAAAGGAAACATCCTTTTGTAGGCGTACTAAATAGCCCGCAATTTACCAAAGAAAAGAGAAGCCCTTTATGCATCAGTCTATTTTAATTACTCCAAGAAACTTTACATAGGGAAAAAGACAATTGTTTTCCAACTTTGTCTATGTCTATTTTTCCATGAACTTAATTTTGTACACTTGTGACACCAGCAAACACGCCAACAAAGATATATTTATGGCAGACAATTTATCCTTTTTATTATGGCCCGAGTAAAATCTGACTTTTGAGGAAAACGAGTATATATTTCAAGGTACAAATTTGATTAACATCAACACAATTCTCTGCCATGTAATGTTGCTTTCTTTTTGTTCAAATAACGGTAACTTTACAAAAAGATCTCACTCTATTTGTGTTTTACATGATTATAATTATCTTCCTATTCTCGTCTTCTTTTCTTATCTCTGCTAATTTACAGTTGACAAGTTCTTTTAAAAATTATTCGAGTTAAATATACTAAAAAAGTGCCGAATTGTCTTAAGAATATTGGTTGAATTTGTAACAGAGGTAGATATACGTCATCATCATCATTACTTACGAGAAAATATCGCAAAAATAAGATTCTTACCGTGGATAAAGCAATTTTCTTTACTAATAGAGCAAAGTATTTTAACCGTCGAATTAAAATTTTAATGACCTAATCTATAAATCAGGCCGTTAAAAATTTAACCTGACGGCTAAAACACTCATGCTTTATTAGTGGAGTAAAATTATCTTTTTTCACAATAAAAAATTACCAAAAAATAGCAATGAAGAAAAAAAAAAAGGCTTCTTTAGTAGTTATGTCGTGTATAGTACATTCAAGCTTCTTCAAGCAGCTAGAAAAGAATCAACTCGTAGTTTACTAATTGGTCTAGTCTTTTAAAAATCATAATTAAAGTTATTCTTGGTAAATGTCAACATGATTTGAAAATGACATATATATTAATTACGACACATCAAATAATTGCTTCAAGTATTTGTTTCCTTAGAAGGTTTATTCATAAATAATGTTATTTCTTCCTTAAACACACCTTATTAAACGATCAAATTACCTACCATTAAATAACACAAAATATCTTCTTACCATGTTTTATAAAATTTACTTCTCTTAAAAAATATTGGATATTCCTCTCAATCACAAATTAGGAATTAAAAATATTGGAATCTTTCCCTTAGTTTCCCCCATTATTTGCCACTTTTCAGACCTAGAGAGGTCTATGTATACAGTATATATTATCTTTCTCAAAACAAGTCTTTTTTATTGTTATTAATAAAAAAGGTCATACAACAACAACTTTGCTTTCAATACCCAAATCATACTTACAATAGACATCTCGTCTATGATAGGCTCTTCAAATCCATAATTAAGGCAATTTCAATAAATGATCATCACATTATTGAATTACAATTAATGATTAATTTCTAGATAGTTCATATATAGTGCTTGTGAGTAGGGATGAAATTATGCAATCGTATACAGGGGGGAGAGAGAGAGAGGGAGAGAGAGAGAGAGAGAGAGAGGACATGAGACGACTCTCCTTTTATAATTGACTTTTCGTTTTCTACCTTTTTTTCCTCTTCAAGGTTGTGAATAAATGAAATGGGATGGCTGAGGGGACTCTCCCTTTCTAAATGACTTTTCGTTTTCTTTCGTTTTTTCCCCTCTTCAAGGCTGTGAATGAATGAAAGGGGATAGTATGTTTTTTGATCCATATGGCAAGTTGCACAGAAAAGGACACCTGGACCAAATAATGCAAGACTGACATCTTATCATCAACCCGCATGGTACGACACATGAGAGATAGGACAGCATAGTCGTGATGGCCAATGATGTACGACATGTCCAAAATGCACATCTAACAATGTTTTTTTAAGACATAAGTTATTTTTGTGCTTTGTTTAACCTTTACCAAGCATGGTTACTTGTTAGGGGGATTTTCAGTAAATCAGTAGCAGAAATTTTGAAGCCATTAAATGTAATCAAAATTATTTTTTTATAAATATGATAGTTAAAAAATAAATATTTATTAATAGATTTTTTTTTCTGATTTATTAAAGATATTGCCTGCTTTATTGTTTAGAATGTGTCACCATACATATGACACTAGAATAGTAAAAATAAATAATTTATTGGGTCCCACAAAATATTATGGGATTTTGATGCATTAGTCCTATGTGTATGGTAAATAAATCATATTTTTTTAACTTTAAAACATATATGTGAAGGTAGATATTCAAGTAGGATGTGGCATGCCACTTGGTTCTAAATTTTGACATCGTCAAATGTACATTTGCACAGGTGGATTTCCACTCATATTCCTATGGGAACTCAATAATGGCCAAGGCTGCAAGGTTCTGGTCTCAAATTATTGCAAATGTTTTCTAAAGCAAAAAACAAAAACATTGCACAAATGTTTTTGAAAGGTAGAAAGTAATATACACATATATATATATACACATATATACAATATATTGTATTATATCTCTTTAGTCACGTGATAAAATGTGATTAGACTGGATTTATGTTGTTAAACATAATAAATCATAGAAAATATTTTGTCAAAAGAATAGGTCTAGTAGTAGTGGTTTTTAATACTCTAACATGTCACTTCACAAATCTTCTGAGATACAAGTTGGTTGGTGTGGCTGAAATTCACGTCCGCCAATTAAAAAGTTTGATTTTATTTCATAAAAATATTTTATGTTTTCATTGTGGTGTTACTGCACAATCAAATGTACTGCAGTTTGCACTGCATAGCCACTGGTTTTATATTTTGGTTTTATATGCCTCTTTTGGGTAATCATCACCAAAATCTTGATGGGAATTGATCGTGCATGTTGTGTGGTCCACTATACATGCTAAGTGAATATACTTCCATGATTATAACCTTCACAAGCTCTCTCTTTGTATATACATAATACATGTCCGGAAATATTTGATCATAGTCAGAATTTTTTCTAAATGGGACACTAGGTGGAAGTTAGGAATAGTAATATATTGAATGAAAATATATAACAATACATTTTAATGATCGAGAGGGTAAAATTATAATTTTTCTTTTAAAACAAAGGTACAATAATAAATTTCATTTATTTTCTAGAGACACAAAACATATTTCAATTATTCTGTATGGGCATAGTATTGTATTTCAATTATTTTATGAGGATACGATTGTAATTTTTTTTTCAAAATAAAAGTATAACTAAAATTTTAAGGTTTAAAAAAGATGAAAATCTAAATTTTATGTGCTCCCACTTACTACCACTGGCTCTGCCAGTCGTTAAAAAAAAGACCTAGACCTTTGAAATTTTGAGCCGCTTTTATAAAGTCTTCTACTTGGGACAACAACAATGATGTTACAATTAATAGTTTAAATTTTTGTTGACCACCATTTACTACTTGAAAAAGCTTTTAATAAAACCATCGGGTTTAAATGATGATACCCAATAGGCATATAATATACATACATACAAACATAGCGTACACATATGTAGTGTTGTATATTATTAAAATTTAAATTTCAAACACGTGTACACCACATGAGCATGTCTCGTTTTAAATACGCGCTCAAGCATCAAAATGATCATTTCATATTACTATAAAATTCCTAAAATGACCAATTTTAGTATTGCTAGTATAAAATAGTCGTTTTATTATATGCTATGAAATTACCCAAATCAGATACAGCTGCATTTATGTACTGTACTATATGCCATGTATAGGTGATGATTCTTTCCCAATAATTATATATTCGAAGAGAAAATGGCGCCACCAAAAACTAGATCATTGCCATCATAGAAGGTAAGACAAAGAAGTACAGAGAAATTATGTTCGAGCAAAACGTTTGAATGGTTTTCGAGTTTAGAGAGCTATTAAAGTACGACATGTATTTTGATTTTATTAATAGATCATGTAAATTTAATCGTTAAATTATTTTTTTAATGTTTTAATTTATAATTATTTATGATATATTACAAAATTATTTCAGTCATGTTAAATTAGACAGATAAAAAATTAATCTATTTGGTAATTGAAGATAACAACAACATACTTCATGATTGTAAATTTTGCCACGAGTTTTAAACTGTTGAACCCTGAGTTGATCTTTCTTGTCTGTTCTGACAATAATTATTAGTTTTGAGACTTTCCCAAGCCAATCTTATTTTATCTTCAATGCAAGTTGATTTCACCTATTCGTTTTTTGTTTTTTCTTTACCTGTAGTTCAAGCACGAAATAAACAAACAAATACTATAAGATTACCAATATATAAAACGGCCTTGTCCAAATATGATGGACTGTTCTCTCAAAAAAAAAAAAATTGATGGATTTGTGCTGTCCACTCAGCCACTGGTATTTCTGTATTAATTCTTCATTTCGGTAAAAACATATAGATATATATATATATATATATATAGAGTGAGAGGGAGCTAGAGAGTCGCTTAAAGATTTTATAGGGTGTTTGGAAGGATAGTGGGAACCACTTTTACTATAGCATATGAGAGTTTTATACTGTAGCATATTTTTTTATTATTACTGTAGCATATGAGAGCTTTACACTATTTATAACTGAGATTGTGGTGAGAACTGAGTGGTTTCCACCGCTATCAAACACCCCCTTAATTTTTAATAGCTATGTATATGGACTTTTCCTGATCAAGTTGTGCAGTGTTATTTCCTAATTCTAAAGTGCATGTTGAGTTTATTAAGTCAACTTGGTTTGTAATTATAAACTTATAGATTTGTATTTGTTTTGCTTATTTTTTAACTAAGTTGTATGACGCCCAAAGCAACGTCAACCCTCATCAAAACTAACTTGTTTGCTTGCTTTGCTTTCTTTTTATTTTTTATTTTTGTAAGATGATGATAATGTTTTGAAAATTTTATGTGATAAGGGTTTTAAAAGTATACACCACCAATAGAATTGTATCGTGAATTTTAAGCAAAGATGTTATAATTAATAGTCTAAATCTTTGTTGACTATCATTTAATACTTGAAAAAGCGTTTCATAACACCATCGGATTTAAGGGATGATACCCAATAGGCAAATAATATAGTGTTAGGAAGATTGGCGCCTAAGATGAGCTTCAGATTTCTTAAATAATCAACAGAAAAGAAAAGAGAAAGTTGAGCAGAATGAGAACAAGAGAGTTTGTGAATTTCCTATGCAAGCTTTTTTCCTGGCAAACTTCCTCTCGAACCTTACTTGTCTCGTTCTAGAGCCTTTTTCTCTCTTGGTTACACACAATGACCTAACGCTACATTATTTGTATACAAAATCAACTAACTCCGTTTTAACAAACTAACAAAAGCCTTTAACCTATCTAAGTAATTTTTGGATAAAATCTGTTATGAGTAAAACAGACTTTATCCTCTACAATACAGCTCGCATAATGTAACGCCCCGAAATTTATTTAATGTTAATGTAATATAAATGATGAATTAGTGTGCCATAATTAACGTTTTAACATTTATTTGATTACTTGGTTGGATTTTTAGTTTTTGGTTGTTTTGTTAAATTGATGGATTCAAAGGATTCCTTATTGTTTTAAAATAATGTTTTGAGTTTTAAAACACAATAATTTGTAAAATGTTAAAAATACTCCGTTTTGTAAAACCGTGGGCGGCACATGATTTTCACACAGTAAAACCGTCCACCGATTTTCTCTATTTATTTCCTTCCTCTCTTTCTCTCTCTCCTCACTCTCACGCATCTCTCTCTCTCTTCCTCTTGATCTCTCTCTCGGCACTCCCTCTCTCTCTATATCTCTTTCTCAAAAATTTTAAACCCAATTTCGAATCCAAGCTTCGGGATAGCAAGGAGGAGGCTCGAGCACGTGATTTAGCAACCGAGAACGCGGATTGAAGCTTCGATTCGAGGTTAGTTTTGAAATTTCTAAACTTTTTCCAAAATTTTCAATTTTGTGCATTTTTGAAATTTAGGGTTGTTTAAGCTTAGAAAACCGTTGATTTGAGTTAAATGAACTTAGAACAACTAGAATCTAAGCTTAGATTGAAGAAAAACGGATTGGATTCAAGATTTTTCATTTTTCTCCTCATTTTTGGATTTTTGAGGATTTCAAGTTTAAATCTTGTTTAAATGAGTTCAAGCATGCTCTAATATATTTTTCTATCAACTATGATTGTTTTTCATGCCTGGGATTTGAGAAAAACAGGTTGGAATCAAGATTTGAATTTTAGGGATCGAGAAACCTGTGGCTGGGATTTCTGGATTTTCCCAGTTCGGCAGGCCGGACTGTGTGTTCGGTAGGCCGGAGTGATGATCGGCAGGCCGGTGTTCTTCCGACCGGCAGGCCGAACCTGGGAAATTGTTCGACCGACCGGACTTTGCTTCCGGCAGGCCGAACTGTGCAGTTCGGCCGGCCGAAGCAGGGCGTCCGGCAGGCCAACCGAGGCATGAAAAATTTTGTGATTTTTCACCCGTTTTCATTGTTTTGAACCCTGATTTAAATCCCAACCTTATAGAATGATCTTAAAGGTACAAATGGCACACTAGGACATCATGAAATGGTTTAGTAACATAGAATGTCTCGAACTAGATATTGATCGACTTAGTTTGTATCTAGGATCGTTCGTGGTTCCGTGGAGCTAACGTATAGCGGACCGGGATTACGGTGTGGGGCACCGGCACGAGTATTGAGGTAGGACTTCTATCCTATTTCTTTGGTAGCCTGGTTTAAAATGATTTGGCTTTGAAAAGGATTTCTATCAAATGTTTTCAACGGTTGTTTGAAAATGGTTTTATCGGTTATATTTTAATATACCGTGATTATGAAATGAATTTCATAATGAACGTAATTGACAACACTCGGTAATTGAGTTTTGAATGATAATGATAATAAACACAAAGGCATGATGCCATATCAGAGATCGGGTCGTGTAGCGATCGACCTTGGGGGCAGGTCCCGAAACCCAGCTGGGCCACTACGGTGGTGATATCATGGTTTGCCTAGGAAAAAGGAAAATGGTGTTTTCGATTGTACGAGTAGACTATTCTGTGTTAGGACGGCTCTACTCAAATTATTTATTTATTTATTTATTTATTTACTTATTTATTTAAAGTTTTCTTTGAGTACTCCTAACAATGATATGTTTCTTTAAATTAAATCATTTTATAAAACATAGTCCTACTGAGCCTTTCGCTCACGTTTTATTTGTTTTAAATTCCCCCCTCTAGGTGGTTTCCCATTTAGGTTTGGAGAGGATTCTTCGGACCGAACTCAGGAGCAATATGAGGATTAATTTATATTTTGTATTATTTAATCAAGGCATGTAAGACTTAACTTTATTTGTACCTGGACTGTAATTGTATTTATGATATTTGTCAGAACCATGTGTGTGCACAAGTTGTGGGTTGTGGAACCCATACTCGCGGTTTTTATTTAATTTTTATTATTTGTTTAATATTTATACATTCTTTTATAAAAATGTGGTGAAAATCTTCTTATTTCTCATTTAATCTGATTCTTAAACCATTGGTTTCAATTAAATTCTCTTTTAATTAATCTAAATATTCCGCCACGTCACCTCCCATACTCCGGGGTGTGACACATAAGCTAGGCCACGTGTCTTGTGTTTATTTGCCTCCCTTGCTGAGTAGTTCAAAGTCTTAGCCAACCTCTTATCAATTCTCCACCTCGGCTAAACTTTTAACTCACTGCGACTGTAACTTCACTATGTGGAGCATCTCTGTACAGTGCTGAAACTTTGATCTTGGCAGAGTTTTAGTTAGCATGTATGCTGGATTGTTTGCTGTGGAAATCTTCTCCAAACTGATCTCTCCTTTCTCAATTACATCTCTTACAAAGTAGAGTCTAACATCTAAGTGTTTTGTTCTTTCATGAAAGACTTGATTCTTACCTAAACGAATTCCACTTTGACTATCACAAAACACCCTTGCAGTAACTTGTTTCAATTCTAAATTTGCAGCCATTCCCTTCATCCAAATGGCCTCTTTTATGGCTTCAGTGACAGCCATAAATTCAGCTTTAGTGGTTGAAGGAGAGACTACATGCTGCAGGTTAACTTTCCAGTTCACAATGTTACCACAAAGTTGAAACACATATCCAGTTAAAGACCTCTTAGTATCCAAGCAACCAGCATAATCAGCGTCAACATATCCAACTACCTAACCTCTGCACTCTTCATATCTTTTATACAACAATCCAACTTTAGAAGTACTTCTTAAATACCTGAATATCCATTTCATAGCTTCCCTGGTGCCTTTTACCTGGCTTTCCCATATACTTGCTAACCAAGCTTACAGCATATGCCAAGTCTGGACGGGTGCAAATCATCGCGTACATTATACTACCAACAGCACTGGTGTATTGAACTCTTTCTATATAGGCTGCCCGTTCTTCAGAAGTAGGTGAGTCATGAAGTGAAAGTTTGGAATGTTGGCCTAATGGGGTGGACATTGGCTTGCAATGGCTCACATGAAACCTTCTCAGCACTTTCTCAAAATAATCAGTTTGAGAAAAAAAAAGTATTCCTTCTACTCAATCCCTTTAATCTGCATACTCAGTATTTTGCTTGCTAGCCCCATATCCTTCATTTCAAATTCACTTTTAAGTAATTCTTTTACTGAATTGATCTCAGCAACATCCTTACATGCCAATAGCATGTCATCTACATAAAGTAGCAAGTAGATGACTATACCAGCAGTAACCTCCCTTCCGTAGACACAATTGTCATGACCACATCTCTCAAAACCATATTTTAACATAAAACAATCAAATCTTCTATACCATTGCTGTGGAGATTGTTTTAGACCATACAGTGACTTCTTTAGCAAACAGACCATTTCTTCTTTCCCAGGTTGCACAAATCCCTCAGGTTTTGACATATAAATCTTTTCTTCTAATTCCCCATGGAGAAAAGCTGTTTTAACATCCAGCTTTTCCAACTCCATATATTCATGAGCTACTATTGAAAGCAGCATCCTAATGGAACTATGTTTTACTACTGAAGAGAAGACTTCATTATAATCAATCCCTTCTCATTGAGTGAAGCCCCTTGCTACAAGCCTTGCTTTATATTGAGCATGTTCAACACCAGGAATACCAGGTTTTAACTTGAAAATCCATTTACAACTGACAAGTTTCTGCCCTTTTGGTCTGTCAACTAACACCCAAGTTTCATTCTTATGCAGGGACTTAAGTTCTTGCTTCATTGCTTCTATCCATTTATTTGCTTCTTTGCTGTTAACAGCTTTAGAAAAAGTTTTTGACTCACCTTCTTCCAAGTCTTCAGCAGCTGTGAGAGTAAAAGAAATCATCTTTACATAATTGAACCTTTGAGGAGGCTTTATGGATCTTCTTTGCCTATCTCTTGCAAGCTGATAATCTTGAGATAACTCATCAAGATCAACAGTTTCTTCTCCTGTTTCTTCTGCACCACCTTGTGATTCCTAAACTCTTTTGTCATTATCAGGCTCCACCTCAAGATGAACACTCTCTTCCTTTTGGAGTTCAAGTAAGCTTTCAACTGCTGCTTTCTTTGAATAGAACATTTTAGTCTCCTGAAGCACCACACCCCTGCTATTAATTATTCTACGCTGCCTTTTTTCCACACACCACAGCCTATACCCCTTTACTCCCTCTGGATATCCCAGAAACATACACTTTAATGCTCTAGGTTCTAACTTTCCCTGGTTTATGTGTGCATAAGCCATACACCCAAATACCCTCAGGTTTTCAAGGTTGGGTAGATGTCTAGACCATTTTTCTCCTGGTGTCTTCAAGCCAATTGCTAATGAGGGACTTCTATTAATAACATGAATAGCAGTAACAACTGCCTCTGCCTAGAAATTCTTGGTGAGATTTGCATTTGACAGCATACACCTCACCCTTTCCATTATTGTCCTGTTCATTTTTTCAGCAAGTCCATTATGCTGAGGGGTTTTTCTCATTGTATGATGTCTTGAAATGCCAGCTTCTTTAGAAAAATTGTTAAAATCTTGCCCCCAATATACAAGACCATTGTCGGTCTTGATCTTCTTAAGTCTCTTGCCTGTTTGTGTTTCCATAAGGATATTCCAATGTTTGAACCTCTCAAAGGCTTCATTCTTGTGTTTCAAGATATACACCTAAACCTTTCTTGAGAAATCATCTATAATTGACAAGAAATACTTGGCTCCACCATGAGATGGTACTGTTGAGGCTCCCTAGAGGTTTGAGTGCACATAGTCCATAATCCCTTTGGCACTACTACAAACTGTCTATTCCACGACAGTTTATAATCATTGTGGAAAAATCTCACGACGGTCAAAAAACCGTCGTGAAAACTTCAATCGTGGTACAACATGGAGTTTTCAAGATCGTTTTTTATCATCGTGTAATAGGAAAATTGACGCGAGAGGGGGGTTAATGGGGTAATTTTCCACAACGGTTTCTGAGAAAACCGTTGTAGAACAGAAGGATTCCACGACGATTTTTCAAGAAACCGTCGTGGAAACTCGAGGATTCCACGACGGTTTCTTGAAAACCATCGTGGAAACCTTAGGGTTCCACTTAGGTTTCCACGACGGTTTTTCATGAAACTGTCGTGGAAACCTAAAGATTCTACGACAGTTAAAACTGTCGTGGAAAATTGGTATTTCCCCAAAAACAAAACTCTAAAAATTTTTGATTTCCCACGAGATGGCCAGTCCCCTGTGGTATATCTATTATAGCAAGGTCCTGATTCATACAAAAATTAGTGTATATTGAAATTACCACGTATTTACAAGATCATTTATGTTTGAGCTATTTTGAGCAATTATTTATCTATTATCTCCACCTATCTATCTAAAGAGCACATACCTATTTACAAATTATACCTACTCTAATCTAACTTCATGTATATCCGTATGTATATAAAAATCTTTTTTTTTCCTAAGACTTGTATACCACTTGTAATTATATCCCGCATGAAATGTAGAATAAAAAAATCACATTCTACGTTTCCTTGTTGTCTTGGACACTTACGTTCAGAATATAACATTCCGTTCAGTCGGTTTGTGACACCGCTTCTCGCTTGAAGCTTCCAATCGTTAAGTGCCCTAACAATGTGTCATGTTTAAATGAATTAATAGACAATACAATTATGTGGAACGCCTAGCCAGTTAATTTAATTTTAATGTATTACATTAATACTTACAATCTTGTGACTAATAAAAAATCCTGACGTGGTGGGCGTTCGAGGGGGTCAAACCAATATATTTGGTCCTCTTATGGTGAAATAAGTCCCAACATCCAATGTTCTCCAACATTGTATGGCAGAAAGAATAATTTCCCCCTCGGTGCTTGAGCTAATAGGTGGAGGAGTGATGTGGCGCGCTCTCTACGATCACTCTGTAGGTCTCTTGCAGCACTTGAAACAATGGCCGGAGATATGAAGCTGAAATTTTGCGCCAAGCCTTGAAGTTCACAATATTTCCCCAAAAAACTACAATAAAAAACAATACAGTCACTTATTTGAAAGCACCTTACAACTCTACTTATATTTTAGAAATATAAAATAAGGATGGAGTTATTACCTGAGGTATACCAGGATACAGTTTGCCCAGATTTTATCAAAGTTAATGAAGTAGTAAACGTCTTTATACCCCACATAGATAGGCAATTCATTGCCAGTGATATTTACTAGTATCGGGCACTAAATCGTCCACCCATCGCGCATGAAAGAATGTGCATATAGTGCCAACTGCATAAATTCTTGAGGTACTAAAGTGAAGTTAAATGCTTGTAGTTGCTCATGAGCAACGGTTTGTTCTTATTCTTGTTCTACCTCAGGTTGTGATTATCTTGCTTTTGTAGAGCTCTTCTTTTTTTGGCGTTTCTTTCCGCTTAGATCTTGTGGCACATGGCTAGGCGCTCGACTCATCTTCGTCAATGGGATGACTTCAACTAACCTCTTCGGCCATACGACGAAGCTTCCAGCTGCTTCACCCACAGTTGTTGCTTCAAGTGTTGCAACAGGCAATTCAGCTATTCTAACTCTGATGGTAGTGATGCTAACGCGCACGTTCTCTTTCCCTAATAGTTGTCCATGAACTGTATCAGTTGGAAGACTCTCCATCCACACCTTCCCAAACGCAACAAGTGCACACCCACCATAACTCTATCCTCAACAAAGAGCCTACATTGTTCGAGCTCTTGACGAGGAGGTGACAATTGGACTTCTGGAGCTTCTGCTACATTATTGGGAGGGTAACAACTAGCTTTGAAGCTGTTGCATTGTGAGATGCTATCATCTGTCGACTTGGCACGCCCTTGGGAAATGAGCTCGGTCACAAGACCCTGCAGTTCTGCAATCTCCATCTGCATCTTTGACATTTGGGAATTCAATTTTGAATTTCTTGATTGGAGGTCGAAGTATTGAGACTACTTCACATACTTCAATTGATCGCGAACACATCCTGAATGTTCCGGTTTCCCTAGTGCCCTCGTCAAAATGTCATCATTACCGACCGATTGGAAGCTCCCTTGACTTTGTTGGTTGTGTATTCATCATGTAAAAAAACACAACCATGTTATTCAAGCAATCCTTCATCTGGTATTAAATCACAAATTAATTGTTTGTGGTTAGTAAACTTACAATCAAATTCCTAATTTCTGCTACTTTTGGATTTTTGAATTGGCCATCGGGACCTTGACGTGATTTGACCCACAACTCCTCCCGTGTTGGTAGCACGCCCGTCTTTACAAACTGTGTTACGCTATGTTAGTAACATAGTAATGATAGAATAATTGATATATGTAATATGAGTAAAATATTAACGTACCAAGGATTGCTCGAGCTCTCTATATCTGACTCGGCCAACCATAGAGCAGTATTCATTTTTCGCTCTTATTTTTCTTGCATTCGATGATAGCAGTTGGAATTCGATGGAACGTCGATACCTCACAAAAGCTTCCCAATCGTCATTGTTTATTGAGGGGTAGTAGTGTACTACCATAGGAGGCCATTTATATAAATTTTCATCCTCCTCCGGAATGGAAAGGTATGGCTGTACGAAAATAACGTAGAGATCGGATCTGAATCCCTTTGCTAATTCGCCGCAAACCTTCAAAACCCTTTTCCTATACCAATCCTCGACTGTGAAAGCTTCGTATATCTCTCTCCAAATCACATCTTTTACTTTATCTAAATCCTTAGACCTCTAATCTTTTGTCCATATCGGAACGTGCTCTCAACTGAGGACTCCGATCCAACTACTTAATTCATGGCCGGGTGCGCCTTCCGGTTGGCCTTTTGAATCAAAAGTCACTTCAATTCTTAAACCTTTCTTTCTCATCTGATGAATTTTTTTCATTAATGTACCCCTTCGCTCAAAGTCAACTTTTGGATCAAATTCGATTCGCATTCGTGGCTTACTACGTTGGTTTCCCTTGCTATATTACGATGCAGATGGAGTGCAGTCTTCGTACTCGTCCTCGTACTAGTCACTATCGATCTCGTGAGACATTGTACCTGTGCAAAGTATTCACAAAACTAACATATACATACTAATATTAAATCACAAACTACATATATTCACATCTTCACATATTCCACTTCTTACATTTTTACACAATTTCACATATTCATATAATTTCACATATTACACATATTCACAAATTTTCAATTTCAATTACATATATAATTTCACAAATTGCACATATTCACATAATTTCACATATTTACATAACCTCACATATTACAAATATTCCCAATTTCATATATTGACATAATTTGACGTATTCAAATCTTGACATATTCACAAGTTTACAATTTCAACTATACAATTTCATATATTCATATATTTTCACATATTACACATATTCATAAATTCACAATTTCAATTACATATATAATTTCACAAATTACACATATTCACATAATTTCACATATTACACATATTCAGATATCCTCACATATTACACATATGCACAAATTTACAACTTCAATTACACAATTTCACAGATTACACATATTCACAAATTCACAATTTCAATTACATATATAATTCTACAAATTACACATATTCACGTAATTTCACATATTACACATATTCACATATCCTCACATATTACACATATGCACAAATTTACAACTTCAATTACACAATTTCACAGATAACACATATTCACAAATTTACAATTTCAAATACATAATTTCGCATAATACACATGTGATGGACTAGGGCTTAGGGGGGGCCATGGGTGGGGGTGGGGGGCCTGGGCGAGGGGCGGGTGGGGGTGGGATGGTTGGGCGAGGGGCGGGTAGGGGGTAGGGGGGTTGGGCGAGGGGCGGGTGGGGGTGGGTGTGGGGGGGTTGGGTGAGGCGAGGGGTGGGGGGGCTAGGCGAGGGGCCTGTGGGGTGTAGGGGGTGGGGGGCGAGGGGGAAGAGGAGAGAGAGAAGGAGGGGGAAGAGGAGAGAGAGGAAGAGGGAGCTTAACGATGGTGGAGGTGATGGCTACGCGGTCGAGGCGATTTTAGAGAAAGAAAAAGAGGGATTTGAGAAAGAGGGATTTGAGAGAGGAGAGCGAGGAATGCTTGGAGGTGATGGGCGCGCATACATATGGCATGGGTTGTGGGCGCGAATTTTAAAATTTTGAAGAATCAAGTCTTCCACGATGGTTTTTTCAAAAACTGTCATGGAAGACTAATTTTCCATGACAGTTGTTTTAAAACCGTCGTGAAAAATTCCTACCTTAAAAAGTGTGCCTGTGCTGTGAGACACTTTCCACGACGGTTTTTTCAAAAACCGTCGTAAAAAATTGTCTTAAACACTTCATACACGTAATAATATTTTTTGCTGCCCAGGGTGGCCAGCCCGTGTGTTAAGCATCCAATGGCCCAGAATCATGTACACTTTATCTCCGTTTTCACCACAAATTTAACTATAGATACACATACAAAACCCATAAAAAAAGATTGAAAAATGAAATAATTTAAAGAAAAATCTTAAAAGTAAATTAACATAAATTGGTTTATTGATGCTCATCTTTTTAACTTTTTTTTCATTGGTTCCTCAATACATATCCATTTCACATCTTCACGAAGCAAGTGCGAAACATCATCTTTAAAATTATCTATCTCTTCAACCAGTGGCAATCCCTTTGTGAATGAAGGGATGTCTGAGCAATCCTCATCAACTTCTTCACCGTTGATAACTATTCTTGGCTTTGTCAGGATGACTAGAGACAACTCTATGTCTTGGGGATCTGTAGTATAAAAAACTTGGATTGCTTGTGATGCCATAATGAAGGGATCATTCTTGTATCCCAATCTTCTAAAGTCAACCATCGTGATGCCGTCATCGTCATTTTCAACATAGTTATTGTCGGCCCACTTGCACTTAAAAAGTGCTATGCGTAATCCCCATAATCAAGTTCCCAAATATCTTCAATGAAACCAAAGTAGTTTATGGTCCCATATACCGGATTCTTGTCCTTGGCGGAGGCAATATGCATAGCCTTAGCACGGAGAGTCACATCGCTATTTTACACCAGATGCTTCTTATCTCTTTTGCGAGTGTAGAAAGTGTAACCATTTATAGAATATGACATATACTTTGTAACTACCGACAATGTTCCTCTAGCTAGGTTCTTCAACTCCTGTGACATGCTTCTATCTTGTGATGTGGAGCACTTGCTATCGATGTGTGCTCTAATACACAATCGAAAGGTCCGGTTGTGTTCATATTGTAACCACTTCTTATTTCTTGCTCTTTTTGAGTAAGCTTTTTTTAATTCGTTCATGTGCACCTCAATGAAAGGCTCAACTTCATTAGCATTGTGCAAGACATAAAGACAAGCTTGCTCTGACTCCTCGCAATTTACTAATGAAGGATTGCCTATAGATAGTCCCCTAGCCTCAATGTTTGTAGTCTTTGGCACCCCAACTGTGTCTGCATTAGATAGGTACTCGGAGTAAAATTCAACCGATTCTTCAGCTATGTAACTTTATACAATACATCCCTTCAGCCTATTTTGATTCTTCACATAGCCCTTCAAAACTTTCTATATCTTTCAAATGGGTACATTCATCTCAAATACACCGGTCCGTATAACTTAACTTAGTAAATGAATCATGATGTCAAAAAAATGCCAGTGGAAAATACTTTTCACGCATGCATAAGGTTTGCACCAACTCCGATTACAGTGAATCTAGCACAAGTGGATCAATGATCTTCGAGCATATTGAATTGAAGAACAAGCACAACTTGGAGATTGCAAATCTCACATCCTTTGTTAGAATTTCCCGCAAAGCAAGTGGTAGTAATTGCTGCATCAACACATAACAATCGCGTGTTTTTATGCCAACAAGTTTCAAATCCTTCACCGACACCAACTTCTTGAAGTTTGAAGAATACCCGTCTGGCACTTTTAATGAAGCAAGCCATTCACAAAGCTTTCTCTTTTCTGCTCTGGATAACGTGTGCTTTGCCAAAGATAAGCAAGTACAGTTCTCTCTTTTCTCAGGAAACAAATTAGGCCTAATCTCCATTTCCATGAGATCCAACCAAGCTTTTTCACCATTCTTAGTCTTGCCCAAGATGTTAAGCAATGTGTCGACTACGAATTCACAAACGTTTTTCTCAATATGCATAATATCCAAGCAATGACGAACAAAAAGTGTCTTCCAGTAGGGAAGATCAAAGAAGATTGATCTTTTTTTCCATGGTCCATCATTTGGCGGATCGTCCTTACCTCGCTTTCTCTTACCGAATACGACTGTTATATCTTTTACTATTTCAAATATTTGTTTACCTATAAAAGGGCAAGGAGGGTCTCTTTCTTCGTCGTTGCCATCAAAGGCTTTCTTTTGTTTGCGGTAGCGATGATCTCTTGCCAACCATCTTCTATGACCAAGAAAAACGATTTTCTTACCATTCTTCAACCATTTGTAAGACGTTTTCGTCATGCAAATAGGACAACTAATAGAACTCTTCACTGAATAACCAGATAAATTGCCATATGCAGGGAAGTCGTTAATTGTTCATATCAACATTGCACGGAGTGTGAACGTCTCTTTTCGGTAGCATCTCTAACTTCAACTCCATTTTCCCACAACTTTTTTAGGTCATCGATTAACGATGCCAAGTATAGATCAATGTCATTGCCTGATTGGTGAGGACCCGAAATCAATAAAGACAACATTAAAAACTTCCGCTTCTTGCACATCTTTGGAGGCAAATTATAGTTAACAAGTATTACGGGCCAAGTGCTATGCCTAATACTCATGTTACTACGTGGGTTCATTCCATCCGTCGACAAAACGAAATGTATGTTTCTTGGATCCACACTAAAGTTGGGATGATCTGCTTCAAAAGTCTTCCATTGTGGTGAATTCGCCAGGTGTCTAAGCATACCATCATCCACGCTTTTGTCATGATGCCATGTCAAATTCTTGGCATGTTCTGAGTTTTCAAATAAACGCTTCAAACGTGGTACCGGTGGAATGTACCATAACACTTTCTTTCACACTCCATTCTTGGCGTCTTTTGGCTTCTTTCCTTTCTTCCACCTTGCTTGTTGATAAACTGGGCAATAATTCTCGTCCACATACTCATTCCTATAGAGAACACAATCATTTTCACAAGCATAAATTTTCTCATAATCTATTCCCAAAGTGCTCAAAGTCTTCTTAGCCTCATACATACTAATTGGTAATTTATTACCCTCTGGTAGAAGCCTTCCTAAAAATTCCAACAGCTTTGTGAAACTAGAAGTTGACCACCCACCTGACGCTTTCAAATTCTATAATCCAACTAACGCAGACAATTTAGTGAAATTGGTACACCCCTCATACACAGGTGTCTCTGTATCATTCATCATTATCTCAAATAAATCCAGACGGTGCACAAAGCGTTCTTCTAAATCATTGGCCATGTCAACTATATTGTCTTGATCATCCATATTATCCTCCACAATAGCTTGCTTTTCTTTACTTAGTAAAGTTGGAATGAAATTAGACTCGCCATGAAAATGCCACGTTTGATAACTACTTATAATTCCATTTTGAAATAAATGTCCTCTAACAATTAGAATTGGATGCAATCTATGGCTTCCACATTGAACACAAGGACACTGAATTTTATCACCATTGGCATGACTTTTGGCAAAATCCAAGAACTCTTCCACACCATTCACATACTCTCTAGACAATCGAAAATCCCACATCCATTTCTTATCCATTTTGCCATTCCTAAATCGAAAAAATAATTAGCAAATATTCAATTAAAATTAATTTCACAATTTATATATATACCCACCTCTATATATATTAATATCTCATAATTAAAACAAAAACATCATGCACCCATCATAAAACAAGTTACACATACTCATTATAAAATGCAGAAATCATACCCATGATCCACAATATAAATTTCACGGAATAAACAACAAAATCAACACCTATTTATCAATTTCAGATTAATTATACAATACAATCAACAACAATTTATCAATTTCTAACAAAAACTTACAATTTGGGCTGAGATTAAGGAGTGTGGAGGAGGAGAGAGACGGCGGCAGCTGATTCAGACGGGTCTGTGTTTGTATTTGTGAAGTGTGTTTTTGAATTGTGTCTGAATATCGAGGTGGAAAAAAGGGGTTTTAAGTATGCTACCATGACGATTTTATTAAAAAACCGTCGTGGAACATACAAATAGATACCACGACGGTTTTTCAAAAAACCGTGGTACCTCATGCTAGTATAAAATAGTTGTTTTGATATATGCTATGAAATTACCCAATTCAGATATAGCTGCACTTATGTACCGTACTATATGCCATGTATAGGTGATAATTCTTTCCAATAATTATATATTCGAAGAGAAAATGGCGCCACAAAAAACTTGATCATTGCCATCATTGAAGGGAAGACAAAGAAATACAGAGAAATTATGTTCTAGCAAAACGTTTGAATGGTTTTCGAGTTTAGAGAGCTATTAAAGTACGACATGTATTTTGATTTTATTAATAGATCATGCAAATTTAATCGTTAAATTATTTTTTTTAATATTTTAATTTATAACTATTTATGATATATTACAAAATTATTTCAGTTATGTTAAATTTGATAGTTAAAAAATTAATCTATTTGGTAATTGAAGATAACAACAACATACTTCGTGATTGTAAATTTTGCCACGAGTTTTAAACTGTTGAACCCTGAGTTGATCTTTCTTGTCTTTTCTGACAATAATTATTAGTTTTTAGACTTTCCCAAGCCAATCTTATTTTATCTTCAATGCAAGTTGATTTCCCCTATTCGTTTTTTGTTTTTTCTTTACCTGTAGTTTAAGCACGAAATAAACAAACAAAATACTATAAGATGACAGATATATAAATGGACTGTTTCCTCAAAAAAAAAAAAAAAAACAAGATCGATTTGTGCTACTTAACTTGTCTACTCAGCCACTAGTATTTCTGTATTAATTCTTAATTTCGGTAAAAACATATATATATATATATATATATATGTGTGTGTGTGTGTGTGTGTGTGTGTGTGTGTAGAGGCTCTTAAAGATTTTAATTTGTAATAGCTATATATATGGACTTTTCATGATCAAGTTGAGCAAGTGTTATTTCCTAATTCTAAAATGCATGTTTAGTTTATTAAGTCAACTTGGTTTGTAATTATAAACTTATAGATTTGTATTTGTTTTGCTTACTTGTTAATTAAGTTGCATGACGCCCAAAGCAACGTTAACTCTCGTCAAAACTAACTTGTTTGCTTTCTTTGCTTTCATTTTATTTTTTGTTTCTTTTAAGATGATGATAATGTTTTGAAAAATTTATGTGATAAGGGTGGTCTTAAAAGTATACACCACCAATAGAATTGTATTGTGAATTTTAAACATTTCATCATATAATCTTGAATTTTCAAAATTTCGTCAAATTTATTGAATTATTATCCATATTTTTTTAAGAAATTATATATAATCTTACCGTGAGAGGATTATAATTTTTTTTTTCATATTCAACCATAAATTTTCCTTAAAAAAACAAAAACAAAACATGGCCCAAAGTGTTCGTTATTTGCCTTGGCGAAGAACAGTACCGGCACCTGCTTTTGTCGTTATGAATTAGCGTTCTATTGTGGCTTGCAAATCCCTCTCTTATTTCTCACATCATTTCATGTATTTTAGGAAAGAAAAAAGATTTAAAACTATATGATAGGGCTAGTTGTTTTGTCCCTTATGGAACAGAGTCATTTTTTTTTTGTCGTTTGATTAAATTTTAAGGGTTTATCAATATCGTTGATTAAAATAATGCATGCTATATGAAATACTCTTACTCATAAATTAAACTAATGAAATTTTATCACATAGCTTAAAAAAAAAAAAAAAACTCACGCTTCGTTCATAAGGCAAAAATAAGAATTTTGTTTGGGAATGTAGTTAGACATAAAAAGTTTTAGTTCAAATCAATTTTATTACAGTATTTTTTATCTTAAATTTTGAATTGATATAGCATCAGTGTGTAACTTTTGGTTAAAACTATACGTCCATGGGTAGTTTGAATCGTTTTTTATGGTTTAAATTATTTGTTAGTTTAAATTTTGTAAAAGAAAATATTATAATAAAAATGATTAGAGCTAAAAATAAAGGTTTGGACTATTTTTATGTTGAAAAACGACTATAACTTGTATTACCATTACTATTAAGCCTTTTAACACTTTAATCGTAATTAAAGTTTTAAATTTAATAATTACAGTATATAAAAATTTTATATTATAATAAATTTTTATTTTTTACTATATTTATTAAAAATTTTGTATTATTCACAATTAAAAATGGTCCATTTTAACTAGGAATCGCACTATAGCATGTATTGCAGCTGAAAGTCCTGCCCAAAGTCACCGTAAGAATCCAAAAAGCACCTGCAGCCTTCGAGCGTGGGCCGGGAGGCAGGTGGGGCCCACCTACCAAAGCAATTCCAATTACAACTCGTCTCTCATTAGAAAGACATATAGACGAAAGCACTATGGGACAATCCCCTCCAGCTGTTTTTCTAATAGCCCCCGTCTCTTTCCAGCTTTGTATTTTTTCTCTCACTACATCCCAAAATTTCATCTCCACCAAAGGCCAGAACCCTTTAATTTATTTGACATTTTACATTCCACTCCTAATTGTCACAAGACTACTACTCTTTGTTGGTATTCCAATTATTGCTAGCAATTTCTGTAATAATGTACAAAAAAAAATATTTAAGACAAATTTAAAACGTCAGAATTTGATGAAATCGTTCTAACTAACTTTTCTGCAATGTTTTTATAATATTTTTACTTGGTTCTAACTTGTAATTCCAACTATATTTTTAAACATCTTATTAGATGAAAACCGTGCTTAACTAGAAGTACTTTTTTTCTTATTTGTTGAAATTTCTCTAATAATTCGAGGTAATTAGTAATTACCAATTCGGCTACAGCTCCTGCCATTGGCAGCAATACGAAGAATCCCATTTTTCCTTGATGACTTTTTTGGTGATTCCAATAAAACCAAAACCATTAAAACAAAAAGAAGAAGAACAGAAGTGACCAAATGGTGCCTCCTTTCAGAAGGGACGAAACATGCAGAAGAAAACGTCTAAATTCGTTTGATCTTCTTTCATTAGCAAATTCTGTTTTTCCGAGTCAAATATGAATGAATAGGGAAATTGGGTTTTAATAGCATTTGGTTTCTACCAAATTGCCATATTATATCTAATCAAAAACCAATAATCACAAATAGCATATTTGGGTGTTTTGATTCATGAGTGCACTTCAATGGTTCACATATTCCTTCCAAATATTAATTTGGCACATTGCCGACCCATATTTGTGAATTATGGCCCGCAGACTCAATAATGATCGATTTCCCATGATATAAAATGGCAAAGCCAAAAAAAAAAAGAAAAGTCATTTTTGCCTTTTGTCCATTATTTACATTCCTTGTCTGCAAAAGTCCACCTCTACATTACGGCTCCTTGCCAGGTGTCGAGATACTAACGATGCACATGGGACTACGCCATTGGTCCATACTAGCTATCTCCCATGACATAGACACCAAACAAAGAATTTGAACTTTGTGTGAGCCAAAAGCCTTTTGGTGGAGGTTCTTATAGAGACTAGTGATGGAGAGCTTCCTTTTTACAATTTCTTCTATTACTAATGTGGGGAGTTTTTAAGGTTTTATACTTTAAATGTACTGCGGTTGGCCAATCCCAAAATGTACATTCCTCACTCCTCATGGCCTAAAAACAAAAAACAAAAAAAAACAAAAAAAAGAGAAAAAAAAAAGTTGGGTAAAGCATATACATCCCATACTTTATATTTTAAGGCCCTTAATTGGTTGAAATTCTATTTTATCTTTTTTGGTTTTCTTTTTTACTTTACAGCCAAAGTCCATATTCTTCACATGAATTTTCTTTCACACTTGAAAGCTATTTGACCTTAATAATAATTTTTAACTATACTTTTGAAAGCGAAATCTCTTAGTGGGTATCCCTATTCACCAAGTATGCAAGGCTTTCGCTTTCACATGTAGTTTTCAATATACACCAAGGATTTAGCCTAAAAATGGAAATATAATGAAGTAAAATGTTAGATTCATGCAACACACACACACACATATATATATATATGCATGTATAGTTACGTTTTGTTTTAACTGTTAACACTGAACAAGCAAGATGAAGTGATAAACAGGTTGTTTTCCTCTTTTATTTTCACTGGTTTTTTAATTCAGCAGATTTTTCATGCTATAGTCTCATCTCATAAACATCTTGATACAAAATTGGACTATATAAAGAGAAAAATTCTAGTTTCTGGTACATTTTATATGTAAAGAACACTGAAAAATGAAAATTATTGGAAATCATGTACGTGATATTCCTAAATTTAGAATTAATTTTCATTTAACGTATGGAACTACTATAACACTCATCTCATTTTTGTTCCTTAGATTGGTTTTATGACATATATAATCATTTTCTTGTAAAAGTATTACTCATATAATATTTGGATAATTCTCCAAGTTTGCACATTTTTTTTTTTTGCATATACTATCAATTGTTTACATGGATTTCTTCACATTTACTAACTAATTCCATCGAAAAATTGACAAAATGTAAAACATTTTTAATTAATTTAATAGCAAAAAAATTTGAGACAAACCCATGATTTGGAGGCATAATAAAATTAATTCCAAATTTTTACGCGGTTTTTGGGATTGTATATTTAAAAACTATATTTTTGTTTCGTACTCTTGTAAATAGTAAGAGAGGTTTACTTAAAAAATAATAATAATTTGGTTTACTTTGATGTAAGGCTTATTCTTTACTTTGTGCTTTGAGTTTGAGAAAGTGACAAAAGTTTGGTTGACGCTTTTAACCTATCATTTATTAATTCCATTTGGCAAATGTGGACGCATAGGGCTCACCACATTGAAAGAGAATTTGAATATTTTCATCATATTGGAATACAGAATCCTATCTTTTTTTCTTTCTTTTTACACCTAATATTATTTTATATTTTCCAATCTTTTTCTTTCAAAAAAACTATGATGAAAGGGTTATTATAACTGACTTAGACATCATTCGGCGTATTTTGTATTTTTTAATCAAAATATCAAATTAAGATAAGAGGACTTGGGATAAAAAGAGTCTTAAAGGTACCTTCTCCAGTTAAAAAGTGTCAAACATTTTCTCATTCAGCTAATATTATAGTGGAAATTTATCAGATCTAGCTGTAACTTGATTAATCAAAATTTTCAATCAAAACCAACTAAGCCATTGCATGGTTTTTGCATAAACCAGAAATATCTTAGTAGGACTATGAATAGGACCTCTGTTTTTAAACTTGCTTAACAAACCGAGGAAGGTTAGGTACAGTTTGGTTGAGATTTTGATAATTTATTTACAATATTGTTTTATCTTTGTTATCTTCAAAGTGACATAAAATTTATGGTTTTGTTATAGTGCTCTTAAAAATGTCGTACTTTTATGAACATAACAGACAAACATACATACAGAGTAAGATATATATTATGATATTTATTTAACATGACACGATGTTATTTTAATATAACATGACTACTATTTAATATAATGCAAACAAAAAAATATGTGACACAAAAAATTTTAGTAATCCCAAACTATTGTTACATCGTTAATTTAATTATTTAAGTAATGCAGACGTTGAAGAAGTGTAATATTTGTTGGGATGATATTTCTTAGTGTCACAAATTTTCAATGTAAGTGTTACGTTGTAAATTATGTTACGCTATGTTTGTTACTTATATATATTTCGGATATATTTCTCTCAAGAGGACCAGAAGAATACCTTCTTCTTTCATCTACGGAGACTGAACTAAGAATAAAACACAAATATTATAGCCTCTAGAGCCACACACATCTAAATCAAAGTAATGTCAATAATATTATGCAAAGCCATAATTTGTGCCGACATAAGGTAGATGTTTACATATAATTAGATTGCAAGTTGATGGCTTGAACTGCAGATGGGACTTTTGAAAATTAATTTATAGTCAAATATTGATGATAGATTATTGGTTTCCCTAAGCCTTACAGTCACATTACTTGTCTATTACATCTTTTTATCAACTTTTCTCTAGCCTGGACAGAAAACAAAACATATATTAATTTTCTAATTGAATACACTTTACTATCAAACTTTCTAATCCAGAACTCCATTTGCACCACCTTAACCAATGGAAGGAACTAACAAAAAAGGTGAAATAAGGATATTTTAACTCTAATAGACTTTTGAAAGAACGGTTAAAGCTAATAATTTTGGTTTAAAAACTGTAACATGTGAATATTTTACACTGTTTATAGTAGTAACTGATGATTAACCCCCTGTTTGGCATTGTGGTGGGAACCAAACTCAGTTATAAACAGTATAAAGCTCTCACATGCTACAGTAACAATTTAAAAAATTGCTACAGTGTAAAGCTTTCACATGCTACAGTAAAAGTGGTTCCCACCACCGGTTCCCACCACCTTCCAAACACCCCCTAAATCACTCTTTCAAACTGCGCATAAATTTATTTTCATATAAAAATAGAAGTTTTTTTTGGTAAAGTAACTCTATTGTTAGTGCATATTTTTAGAGATTAAATATGATTAAAATCACGTCAAAATAAGGAAAAAAAAATGTTGAACTATGCAGTATAGTAACAGTTTTACTTCGGAATTGTATTTTCTTTTTTCTTTTTTTTTTTGACGATTGACTTTTGTTAAAAAAAAAAAAAAAAAGTGTTTGAAGTCCTGCATTGAATATGGATTCTTCCCAGAGAGCCGTCATTTTTAGTGGACATAAATGTTCCGAACGTAACTGTTTACATGTTTGGTAAGTTTAGATTGATGACACATGTAATGGTTCCATTGTAAATTTGTAGAAAAACGACAAGTGTTTTCCTTTGACGACAAGAAGTTGTTATACGAGTTAAAGACAGAGTAATGAAAAAGAAAACAGATTTTCATGCAGTTAAATTTGTTCACCCTCATTTCTAGGCCATCAAGAAATTTCCTTAGATGAGTATTACTTTTTTGATGCCATTATAAGTAGGTCCAATCGTTGGAGTTCTCTAATAACATACTGGTTTCCTTCAAAGAAAAGAAAATATTGATTTACAAAGCGACAATATGATCAACGATGGTAGTAGATCAAGCTATTGCATGTTTGGTTTGAGTATTTGAATAAATATTTAAATTTTTATGAGAGAAAATACTGTAGCAAAATGATTCAAACCGTGATTCAAACCACGAAATAAACGGGCCTTTAATGATCTCTACAGTTTGGATTTACAAGGCGTTTGAGAAGGTAGTTGAACCAATTTTAGTTAAAAGCATCCTAAAATATAAAAGCTAAATATTATAGCTTATTTTTTTGACATTGTAAGCTTTATAATATAATAACTAAAAATTCTGTTTCAGTGAAAACGATAACAAATATATTTCTCTTCAAATCAAACATCATTAGAAGAAAGCGGTTACATGCATAATCTAACCACAATTTCAAACTAACTCTACTACAAGATGAAGAGTTTAACTCTTCTGTCCTCAAATAAAAAAAAAATTAGAGGAAAAAACATATTACAAAAAAAATATAAATTAAAAGAACTTATAGGATATTTAGAAACGTTAGTTTAAACTAATTAATTCAGATCACTATAACAATAGAGAGTCTTTACCAATTGATTTAAACAAATTCTCCAAACACATGCTCTGAAATGGCATACACTCTTATGGTGAATTCTTTAAGTGTCACCTAAACTGAAGGAAAAGCGAAAAGAGAGGGAAAGCTAATCAAACTTTCATGAATTTTATTTAATCAAACGACCCTGAGTTTTGGCAGCAACATTATTCATCTAACAAAACAAACTAATGTGAGTTAATGTTTATTTAACCTACAATAAGAAATCAAAATTCCCGTTAGAGAAGTTCCCAAACAGGTGGGATGCAATTACACACAATTCCAGTTCCATAGATGAATGAATACAGAGCAAAAACAGTCCATATGAAAGTAAACAGAAAACCTTAATATTATATTAATAGGAGACTCTTGTCGTCTTTGATTCTCTTCATGAATCGGCTCTAAATTAGTTAAATAAATTTCATAAGAATTAAGAAGCCTCTTATATAGAGGGTTCGTGTTTCTTATTGTAGGCTCCGAATACCGAATGATATGAATCACCTTAAAAAAAAAAAAAAGTATGATATGTGCCAAGTTGCACTTCACTAGCACACCCATTCACATGCAAATGCTGAGCACTTGCCGCACGCGTTACAAAGCGCGTGGGGCTTTCCGCAAACAGCTCTGGATACTGATGACTGACGACTGACCATTACAACACAGCCCACAAAAATGTCCACAGAAATAGGCTTGGTGCAATTCACCACTAGCCCTCTGCTGCAAATTGCAATATTATAATAATACCCAAACATGTAATATTCCTAATAAATAATAAATTATTAATTTTAAATGAAACAGTAATTAATACATATAAAAAAAGACTATGCGTGTTTGTTTTATTCTTTTAGCACGTAAGAGGAGAGAAATAAAAACTATAAATTTCAGTAAATATTTAGAATTATATTTTTTAAAAAAATTTAATAAGTTAATAAGATTTTAATTTTTTAAAAAAAAAATTATAAAAATATTTTATTTAAATTTATAATATATTATTAATATTTTGATATAAATTTTAAAGTCTATTTTAAAAGTGTTTTTTTGATAAGTTATATTTTATAGTTTTGACAAAAAGTATATTTGAAAAGTAAAAATGCTTCTGATAGTTCACTTAAAATTTTTTGAAATAATTTTTAGACTCAAAAAGGTAAAAATAATTTTTAAAAAACCCTTCTAAACATGGTAAAGGGTAACTTTTAAACCCAAAAAATAAAAAAAATAACTTTTTAAAATCCCTTCTAAACATGGCTATTACAAGAGACATAGGAAGAAGCATTATCGAAATACAAGACCTTCATTTTTTGTCCTCATTATCTTACATCCTGCACTTTCAATATTTACTCAATTGCCACTGCCGTCGTTATTATATATATAAATGCTCTCTCCTACAGGCTTCCAAAATCATCAAAACTAAAAAAACCCATTACTCTTTTTTTTCTTCTTTTCTCCTTTGCCTTTGGCATTTTTTGCTGCTCTGTTTTCAGTGCAACTCTGTTTTTCCTCTGTTCGTTGGGAAAATTAAAGAACAGAACAGGAAAAAAATTTTGCTTGAAAAGGTCTGATTTTGAGAAATGTATGCAGAGACGGGGCTTTTGTTCCCTTGTTTCCAGAATTTCTCTCTAGAAGTTCAGCAATTTGAGGATTTGTACAAATCCCAGAAGTCCAATGCCTCAATAGTACTGTTTTTCTATCTCTTTTCTCCAATTAAATAGCTTTATATGTGTATATAAACTGGACTTACCTGCTTCGTTTTCTCGTCCTTTTTTGCTTGTGGATTAGCTTGATTTGGATTAGTTTGATTGTTCTGGAGGTTGGTTTGAACTCAATTTGCCAATGATCTTCTTGATAAAATGGGGCAAAATAACTTGTTTTTAAGTTAAATTCATAACCAAAGGTCTTACTTTATTTTATTTTTTTGCCAAGTTTAGTTTTTTCTTGTACCAAACCTCAAAATTTCTTCAATATCTTGTTTCATGTGATTTTTGTTTAATTATTTTTTTTTAAATGGAAAACCAGAAAGAAAGGGGGATTTTTTTTTTGCTGCAATATTTTTCTCAAAGCACAACTGGAAACAACTGGTGTTGGCTTTTTATGCTGGATCTGGGGAAGGACAGAAAAGGCAAAAGAAAGTGTATAAGTGGGAAAAAAACATTTTTTTTTCTTTGGCATAGTTACGTGTTACATGATCTTTCTTGCAAGTTTCTTTTATATTTTCTGATGTGAACTTGTAGTTGAGGATTTTTGCCTTTTCCACCGCACTTGCAGAAAATACTAAAGACGAATAAAGTTCTTTTTTCCTTTTCTTTAGCGGTAAGGGGGTTGGGAAAAAGGTTAAAAGGAAACTGAACTTAATTCTTCTTAATTTAGATCCCATGTCTATTTGCTTGCTGTTTAAGGGTAAATTTTTTTGGAGGAGTGGAAAAAGAATAATACATAGTGACATTTGATGGACTTTTGCTCAAACTGGGTGATTTTCTGACTTAAAAATTGTTTCCTTAAATTAATGTATTGATGTTTTACATGGTTAAGAATATATAACTTAGTGGTGTTCACTTGGTATTGGTGAAAGTACCTATAAAGATATGCAATTTTGTCAGGTGTTATTTTGCAATATCTTGAAGCAAACCAAACAAGTGCCTGTGCTTCCATATAATCGAGAGAGTAGACGTTTGTCCCACTTGATTTTTTTTTTTTTAATTTATCTGCATATTTTTTTTAATTTATATTTCACCCCTTAAAATTTAAATTTATATGTCCATCCCCGCTCGCTTAATTTTTTGACTCTGTTACTGCTTGTACTTGATTGTTCTCACTTGTTGGTGTTCTCTTTCAGTTTTTCTATGTAATCCTGCTTCCATTCTTCTGAGTTTCAATAAAGATAATGAATGGTTTTATTTCTCATACCGTTGTTTTTTATTTAGTAGGGCTCTATGGAAAGCCTTAAATACCAACCTAATGAGTTCTCTGATTTGATGGGTGACATAATTTTTGTCATGAAATATGAGCACCAAATAGTTCCTTTCATGGGACCCCTAAAGGGTGTTCTGTACAAATAAGGGACATGGCACCTGCAATATGGATGCGTATTCACATTCTCTATTACTAGTGCCTCATGTGTTTTTAAGAATTTACCTGCTGGTTTTTTGCTACAAATAATTGAATTTATGTTTGTATCCTAGTTATGGTAAGAGTTACATAGAAGTAGCTAATATCACCTAACTTAACCACTATCACTGGGGTAATTACTGGAGAATGTTCCTACTATTCTCATTTTCTGCTTCTTGTTGTTTTAGCTAATTGCATTTTTTTGGGTCCAATTCAGAGCAACCTTATTCAGACTTCCATGATATCAGAATATGACATGGGAGGAGAAGGGGATCTCTTCAAGGCTCCAGAACCCATCATTGAAGAGCCAATCATGAGCCTTGATCCTATGTCCGCGGCAATGTCGATGATATCATGCGGTGAAGATGTCACCTCTCGCCAAGCCCTCAAGGTTGCGGACATTGAATCACTTCAGAAAGAGCAGCTTTTGAGTGAGGTTTTGTATGAGTGCGAGAAGGATCTCTTAGAAAAGGCCGCGATGGAAGTGCCTCTTTCTGAAGTACTAGAAATTAAGATTCCTTCTTTGAGCATTGACGGAAACCAAATCCAAGAGAACAAGCCGCTTTCTGATTCGTCGTTTCAGAAAAGTATTAGCTCGGAATGTTTAAGCTCTATGGACTGGATGCATGGACCTATGACGACGCCGAGTTTTCTGGATTTTTGTGCCATGGATTTGGGTGCTGCCTATGGGATGCGACGCTCACTTAGTGAAGGAGACATCAAGGTCAGATTTTGTCATTCATATTGTTTTTCAAATGTTTTGTATGAGATTGAGGTAGTGAAATAATAGTGAAACTTTATATCTTGAATTGGAGGATCTTTGGAGACATGAAGAAATGTCTCTCTCAGAAATTGCAATGAAAGTATTTTCTCATCCACCAGTTTATAAAGACCAACTCAATTGCAATCGAGCACCAAGCATGATATTGGCTTTTTAACTAAAGTCCAAGGACTGAGAAATGTTTAGATGTTTTTCTGGCCATTTCCACAGGATGGGGCTGAGTCATTGATTCTGAACTTTTGTGACAGACTCTTGGCAATGGTAGTAGTGTAAGCCTCATCCATTCTCCTCACGAGCGGCCGATGATCATCAGCAAAAGCATCTCCGAAGAACGCAGGGAAAAGCTTTCTAGATACAGGAACAAGAAGACTAAGAGGAACTTTGGAAGGAAGATCAAGGTAGAAAAATAACTCATTTATTGTTTCATGTATTATACGCATCTGTTGTCCTTTCTTACGTAAACGTGTTGCACAAATTTGTAAACTCAGTAAGAATTCACGGGATTTTCATGCAAAAACTAAATGGCTTCATAGCCTAGCCTCACGATGTGGACTAGACAAGCCCATTAGCCCCCTCCCTAACGAACAATTAATATTTTGTTTCTTTCCTTTTCAGTATGCGTGCAGGAAGGCTCTTGCTGACAGCCAACCCAGGATTCGTGGAAGGTTTGCGAAAACTGAAGAATCCGACTGCAAGAGGCTATAACTTTGACTTACCATAATAAGAAGGAGCCTAGGAATGAAGTAGCTAGCCCGACGATGTTGCTCAATAAAAGCCCCAACTCCTGCAAAGTAGATCTCTTGTTGCTGTAATAACCTCCCCTGTAGACCTACATGGTCTTGTAGAGTTGTAAATAGGGTATGTTAAATAAAAAAGGGAGGCAAACTAAGTGTTACTTGTTTATATAATATGTTATGAAATGTAATATTTTGAGCCATTATATCACTTAAAAAAAGGTACTTGTTTGCACTTTGATTATGAGGTGACGCGTCCATTTCTCTCTTAAACAGAACCAAAGGCCAGACGCGGAAATTTGCTCCAAGTATTATCATTTAGGCCCGTTACGTTCCTTATCAAGTCTGGGTCGCATCCAATGGACGGGTTCAGACGCTTCTTAGATGTCCAAACCACATGGGCCCACTCCTTGGTTGCATCACCATCCACCACTTACCGTCTCATGCATTCTCTCTCCATTCTTCCTTTCATTGATGAATGACTTTGATAGCTTGCTTGCGTTGTTTGTCTGATTTTCACCTTATCAACCATGTTGGCAAGTTGAAGGAGCCGAAGATCTTTTTTACAACTTGAAGTTAAAAATACTATAGTATGTGAGAAGTTTACATTATAGCAGTTTGAACTTTAGCGATGGAATCGGTTCCAACACATACTCCATATAATTCGTTCCTTTTCCAGCCGTAGGTCCCTTCTCTGGTTGACTCCACAGAGAACAAAAATACTGCTAAATCCCATCTTTCTATCCTTTTTGTTCCTTCACGGGGCTTTTTCTAGTTGAAGCCTTTGCATACTTCATCCCTTTTGGCGAATGAAATAGGACCCCACCTGAGCCTAATTTTACTGTAACATAAACTGAAAAAGAGCTCACTGTCAAGGCCATGTCACTTGATACAAGAAGTTCAATCAACTAGGAGTGAACTTTAAGAACAAAGACAATTGTACATATAGAAGTAAAACCTTGAAAATATCATAACTCTTGTAAACATCGTCGTTTTTCCTTGGCTACAATGATGAGCTAAGCCGTCGAACGTTTGCAGTCCCAACAAAGTATGCAAGACTAGGAAGTAAAACAGACAAATTGGTTTTGATTTTATTTCCCCGTCTTCTCTTCTGCTTCGAGGTTTAGATTGATACTCTTGAATTGGAAAGCATACTGCAACGTGAAATTATAGGAATAAATAATCTGGAGGAGGCCAGTCGCCTTCACATGACATATATTTAGATTGATTCGAACTAAGATCTTGTCGAAGAGTACAAACAACCTTTGTTATCCCGTGCCCATTTTGTCTTCTTACATGGCTGGGACTGTAAACTGAAACAAGCCTTTTCGAATCCAAATTCGGCGAAAAAGCTTCTCACTTTAAACCTCACAAGTCATCTAAAAGAGATAAAGGAAATCCTCAAATCTGGATGACGATCTTCCCTTTGCAAATATAGGTCACCTGCTTCCTAATTTCTATACCAGAAATAATTTTTTTTTTTTGGAGAAATTCAAAACTCACACTTAAAGTACTCATAGTTGCGAATCCAAGCACTACCTAATCTACATGTGCCACCAAACAAGTAGAAATTCCAGCCTACAGTCATCAATCATGATGCTAATTATCTTTCATCAAAACTCCAATTTTCAGCTCAGACCTAAATACTAAAAAGGTGACAAAATGGTCCACTAAATTAGTTTAAACAAATCCATGGAAACATTTGACCAAATAAATAATCACATCCACTATCTACAACAAATAAATATAAACAAATAGAACTTAAAATGAATAAAAAAAAAAAAAACCATCAAGAAGTAAATGAGTTCCTTTTGTGGTCCCCAAGTTTCACCTCTTTCAGAACCTGTTTTTCAACATTATATCAAAGTAACAAGACAACCCAAACAAGTAAAACTCAAACTGCCCATTTTTCCTCTTAGCTTTCCACAAACCCATTTCATGATTTCATAATCCCTCCAAAAGAACACGACGATTTCACCTATAACAACAAAAACCCACCTCATAAATGAACCACCGAGACAATTCAATAGCACCACAATGCCCATAACTCAAAAAATGGGAGACCCAGCTCATAAAAAAACCACCTTTTTTTTTTTTTTCTTTTTTCCCTCTCTCTCTCTTTCTCTCTCTACAATGGTGGAATACAGTAGTCTGCTAGTCTTGTTAAACCACACCACCATATTCACTGCTCACGACTTTTATAGAACCTCCAAAAACTACTACATGAAAATGACAGATAATAGTGACGATTTTCGGATATCTTTCAAGTTTCAGAGGATTTCATCAAAGATGTATAAAAAAAAATATTTTTATAAGGTTCCACGCGATCCAACATGCCCATTTCAGTTTAAGATGTGCCATTTTTACCACAAAAAAAAAAAAGGAAAAGTCGTATACTTGAGACTTTTCTTTCTTTTTTTTTTTTGGGTTGGCTTAATTTTTCTCCATGTTGAACCTATCAAACCCACATCAACGGCTTGACCACCAAACTGGTAGACCAGAAGACATCCACCCAAAATTTCGTTACTTTTTCAATTTTTATTATATCGCTTGAAAAACAAACCCATAAAAAAAATAATAATAATCCATCTCAAACATGACAGACAAAAGGGAAAAAAAATAAAAATAAAAATAAAAATAAAAAATCCACTGCTGACATGTGCCAACAACTTCGATCGGACATTATCGCAGCAGCAGTAGAAACCCATTTCTCGATATCATATAAAAGGATTTAAAAGATTTATTGAACCTTTTCAACAGCTAGTAATCTTCTTGAAAATTTCAGCAGACTTCGAATTAATTATTATTAAATAACAAACGACGAGGAAAAAAATAATACCATTGTTGAAATTTTCACAGGGTTATTGAAATAAACGGAGAGCCAATCACCAAGAATGGTTCTGTATATATATATTCCCTTATCAAAGATCAAAATTCAAAGCTATTTGTGACCTTTATTTTGGAAAACATGAAAAATATTATGAAAATTTCAGATTTACCTAACAGATTTACAGATTTTTGTTTTTCTTTCGGATTGAAGATTATTACATGATCTGTTGAAACTTTCAACAGGTTTTCAATGGACACATGGGAAAGTACCAAAATACCCCTCCAAAAACTTGGGGGGAAAATTCACGAATTTAATTGGGGAACCGAGAGCCTACCCAAACAGCTACCTTTTTTTCCATATCATACCGTTGTTTTCCCCGTTCATCAGCCAGTGACCACCAAGCAACATAAAAAGAGAGAAAACAAAAAAAAAAAAAACTTTCGTTCATTTTTCCCGGCGATTGCTCTGAAACCCTTGCCAATATGCAGAAAATTGTACACAACAAAAAATCAGCAACTTTTGCAGACCAAAACTTAGAAATAGTAACATGGTCAAATCAAATTAAGTTCCACTACAACTTTGCACGTATAGATTTGACATAATCTAGAACACAACATGGCACATTTTCGAGTTCCAAATTTCTTGGAACTGATTGATTCTATTTATTTTTCAGTGCCCAAAAAAAGGAAAAAAGAAAAAAATTCTATAGCCATCACCAAATTCACAAAATCAGCCCAAATGGCTTTGCCATTACTACATAGGAGTACATCAGAACGCCCATGAAGCTCATGACCGACCGGGCTGAAGATTTTGCGCTCCTAACACGTAATGCACAAGATAGGTTCGATCCCTTTCTCTCTCCTCTCTCTCTCTCATCTAATATAACACCTTTACAAGATAACGCCGACTCTTCTCTTTCTCTCTCTTCTCTCTCTTTCTAGGAACTCTGTCACCACTCGCCCGCCCTATGACAACCCCTCTCTCTCTTGAATTTTGCCAAAAAAGCAAGCTTTCCATTCCAAAACTCAAAATTTTCACTGCTTCCGTAATTAAATTGCCATTTTGTCTAATAAATTAAGTTTCTTTATTTTCTTTCTCTCTCGCTTTCTGCTTTCTGAGGCAGTTAGAGAGGAACTACGGTTTGGATACAGATACTTATTTCTGTCTCAATTCGATCCTTTTCTCTGTCAAATTATCAGGCATTTTGTTCGCTGAATTCTCTTTCTTCGTTGGCAGTTCTTTTTCTGGTTCTAGTCAGTGGAATTTTTTTGTGTTGATTGTCGTCTTCTTGATTGCTCTGTTTCTCGGAATCTCTCGGAAAATTAGGGTTTATGATGCGTGTACGGAGAATTGGGGTTTTGATGTGAAACAATTGAGATTACTTGAGGAAAGAGGAAGAAGAAACTAGTTTTGGGATTTTAGGATTCGTGTTGAGGTTTTTCTGAATCTCTGATACGATGATAATCAAGCGGAATCTAAAATTCCAAATGCCGCGTCTGAAGAGATGCAAGCCCGGCGATTCGGCCGGCGAGGACGACGAGAGCTCTGCCAGGAAGAGGAGGAAAACGAACGGGTATTACCCTCTTAATCTGCTCGGCGAGGTCGCGGCTGGGATTATTCCCGTCAGCTTCCATGGCTTGGTTCTTAGCTCCGTCGCTTCGTGGTGCACCGAGGTCTCGTGCTCCCCCGAGGTGGAGTTGAAGTCAAACGGCCGAGATTCAATGGCGGAGAAGATCAACGGCAAGGTCGAGGTTCAAAGGCCGCCTCTTGTGAGGACTTCGAGGGGTCGCGTTCAGGTTTTGCCTTCTCGGTTTAATGATTCTGTGATTGAGAATTGGAGGAAAGAAAGTAAGACTAGTTTGCGTGATTATAATTATGATGAGGAGATTGAGTGTAAGAAGGAGAAATTTAGCTTTAGGATGCCAAAAACTTGTAGTCAGAATGTGAAAAAGATGAAGAATGTTGATAGGAATGGATTTAAGAACATGAAGTATTCTGCATTGTGCGCGGAGGAGGATGGAGAAGTGGAGAAGAATACGTCTGTGAAGAATTTTTACATGAAGAGGCATTCAACTTCCCGGAGTTCGCTTACGTCAGTACATGAGCAAATGGTTGAAGATGAGAGGTTCCCAGTTGAGGCAATTGAAGGACAAGCTGACGTAGAGGCCGTGGAGAGGTTTCGTACAGGTTGCAGTGAGAGGACTGACGGATTTTATGGACCTGAAGACTTTTATTCAGGTGATATAGTGTGGGCAAAGCCAGGGAAGAAGGAGCCCTTTTGGCCTGCCATTGTGATTGACCCTATGTCACAAGCGCCTGAGCTAGTTTTGAGGGCTTGCATTGCGGATGCCGCATGTGTGATGTTCTTTGGATACTCTGGAAACGAAAACCAAAGGGTATGGATTAGTTCCCATATAGAGTTTTGTTTAAGTCCTGGATTGTGAAATTAAATGCTATAATTGTCTTTATTGATTAACGTCTGTCATTAATTGTCATACTTCAACGATTTGGAGCAGGATTATGCATGGGTTAGACGGGGCAATATTTTTCCATTTATGGACTACATAGACAGGTGTGCATTTTAGTGGTTTTATTTTGGACAGTTTTTTGAATTTTACTGTAGAAACCTCTTTGTTGCTGAGGCAATATTTTGCGTGGCATAGGTTTCAGGGGCAGTCCGGAACAAATGATTGTGCAACCTGTGATTTCCAAATGGCAATTGAAGAGGCCTTTTTGGTGGAACAAGGGTTTACAGAGAAACTGATTGCAGATATAAACATGGCAGCTGGGAATGTAACTTATGATGAATCTATTCTTAGGGGAGTTCAAGAAGCTACTGGTTCAAACCAAGATCAGGCAAGTTGTCCTGGAGTCTTGTGCTTTTTAAGTCAAGTAATTGATTGAATGTAATGTTGACTGCAGTATTTCTCAAATATTGCTTAGGGGACTGTCCACATTTTTGTCTTTGCCGCAGGCTAACTGCAGTTTGAGGTTTTATTCATGGCTCGGAATACATTCATTGTGTATTTGGAATTGATAAATTGTGTTGGCTTGATTAACAATTTAACATCTACGATTGGACTGCAGCAGACATACAAATCACAATTCATCTGAGTTCTCTCAGTAACCTATAGGAGATCAGGATTTTCCTTTTGAGTGCGAATACATATTTGTTTTTTCAACCTTCATTGTTTATTGAATCTGGATCCTGTATGCAGGATCTATTTGATAAAAAGAAAGACGCATGGCCCTGTGAAGGATGTGGCTCAATTCTTCCTCTTAAAATGACGAAAAAAATGAAGGTTTCAACTCCATCAGAAAAATTTTTGTGCAAAACTTGTGCAAGGGTTCGTATGACCTGCCTGGTTTTATGTGTTTCTTATTTTCCATGAGACATTTGCTTTCTTGAATAATTTTGGGGTTGAAAGTTTTGTGCATTGTTCATATCAAATGAATTCTTATTGCAGCTGGTAAAATCAAACCACTTTTGCGGTATATGCAAGAAAATCTGGAATCACTCAGACAGCGGAAGTTGGGTAAGAGAGCTCTGCAAACTCTTTATTGTAAATGACTGCTAGCTCTTATTATTATTTATTTATTTGTTTTATATTTTATAATATATAAACACATTTCCTCTTTTAACAGGTTCGATGTGATGGTTGCAAAGTATGGGTTCATGCAGAATGTGACAAAATTTCCAGTAACCTCTTCAAGGTTTGCTGACCAAACCATATTTGTGTTGCTGCTGTTCTTTTCTATTTTCTTAACGAGAAGCATAGGAAGACATTGCACACTTCCATGACGAAATTATTCTTTTTTTTTTTTTTGAAGAATTTGGGTGGCACCGACTATTACTGCCCAACTTGCAAAGCAAAGTTCAATTTTGAATTATCAGATTCAGAAAAGGGACAGCCAAAAGTCAAGTAAGTTTCTAGAGTCCCATGTAATGCTCTTTTTTTTAATCAAAGGAAAAAATTATCTTTGGACTGTTGCATTATTAGTATTATTCTTGTTGTTTATTTTCTTGATACATGTTTCCTTTCCTAATTGAATGGATATACTCTACCTCCTCTTTATATCTTACAATAGAGTTTCTTGATGCAGATGGAACAAAAGTCATGGTCAATTGGTGCTGCCTAACAAGGTTACAGTTGTTTGCAATGGTGTGGAAGGCACATATTTTCCAAGCCTTCACTTGTAAGCTTTAGTGGCTGAAATTTCATTGTCTTTTCTGCCAATCTTGTCTGCTGGGACAAACAAATTAATGATTATTACCTGTGTGCTTTACATCTTTCGTTTTTTCTCAAGTATTTGTAATTCAGAATTTTTGTGGAAAAGAATCGTTAGTTGCTCAATGAACAAGTTGACATATGTCAATGTTTCTTCTTCATACTGCAGTTTTATTATAACTATGATGTGTGTATCTGAATTTTACATTTATTTATTTTTTTATTTAAAGTTTTACAATCATCTCATTTTTTATTTTTTGCTTTCTCTTTTTGTAAAAAAAAAATCCCAGAGTTGAATGCAAATGTGGGTTCTGTGGCTCTGAAAAGCAAGCACTTAGTGAATGGGAGCGACACTCGGGTTCCAAATCAAGAAACTGGAAGACGAGTGTCAGGGTGAAAGGTTCTATGCTGCCACTGGAACAATGGGTTTGTACTCTACTTCTTTTTTAAACTATTTTGGGAATTTTAATTTTTTCTAGTATGTAACATGCGTTTCTTTACATGGTAAGGAGAACTTTCCATGTGGAAAGGAAATTATGTATTGGTATCATAGATAATGATGATTCAGTATGGGTGAAACTTTAGTTTGATGGAATCTTGTTTTGCTTTGTAGATGTTGCAGTTGGCAGAGTATCACGAAACTGCCCTCGTGTCTGCAAAACCTAAAAAGCCTTCTATGAAAGAACGAAAGCAGAAATTGCTTGCCTTTTTGCAAGGTATGTTTTTTTTTTTTTTTTCTTTTTCTTCTAGTTATGTATAAATCAAGTATGACTTGAAATTTTACCCAGAAACCATCTGATCTGGTGAGAGCTCACTGCATTCTTATACTTGCTATTACAGAGAATTATGAACCTGTTTATGCTAAGTGGACCACAGAACGATGTGCTGTATGTAGATGGGTTGAAGATTGGGATTACAACAAGATCATCATCTGCAACAGGTATTATCGTGTGGGAAACTGTCTGAGATTGATTGCCTCATTATAACAATGATGATTCAGCAGGACCAATAGTTGGATTCCACCTATTACTAAATAGGTTGAACAGAAGTAATGTTGTGCACTTGAACTGTGTTTAGGCTCATTCTCAACGAAGTGTATCCCTACATCCTTAGAGTTTGAGGATTGTTACTCTATTGTATGAAACTTATAGTGTGTGTGTGTGTGTATGTTTATATATATATATATATATATATATTGTCTTTTTTTTTTTTTTTACAGATGCCAAATAGCTGTTCATCAAGAATGCTATGGGGCAAGAAACGTCCGGGATTTTACTTCATGGGTTTGCAAAGCATGTGAAACACCTGAAATCAAGAGAGAATGTTGCCTCTGTCCTGTAAAAGGCAAGTCTTTTAAGAGCCTTTATTTTTTATTTTTATTTTCTTTTTTGCACTTTCCAGACTGAGAAACTGTTAAGGTTTCTTTTTCGATATACTTGTCTCGTAGTGGTCTTCACATCTAATTATGACCTCCGGCATACTATACAATTTATCCCTGTTTATGCAACTTCTGCTTTTTCCTAAAGTTTGATCAATTAGTGATGCGGCTATCGCTATAAGCAATTCATACAAGGGCAGCCTACTCGTGCTTAAAGATGATTTTATAGCTCATCTAAACTTCCTTACTTTTAAGTTGTCACTGGTCATTATGGTCTATATTAATCAAACTATGATGAAATACAAAGTTTGATTCCTTATTTTTCCTGTAACAAAGTTTGATTTCATTTTTCTATACAAGTTGATATATTTTATTTTATGTTTGCCACAGGCGGTGCTTTGAAGCCAACTGATATTGAGACATTGTGGGTTCATGTTACGTGCGCTTGGTTCAGGCCTGAAGTTGCTTTTGCAAGTGATGAAAAGATGGAGCCTGCTCTTGGGATCTTGAGTATTCCATCTAATTCTTTTGTTAAGGTGAATTCTTTGCTTTAGTTAGCACTACCTCATAGCTGTTTTTGTTCAGTTCCATTCATTGAAACTTTCTGTTTGAATCAACTCTTAATATTCTTGAGGATAGGTACTCATTATCTTTTGAGTAACAAAACATATGCCAACTCCTAATCTGTTAAATTTATTGGTAGTAAACATATTGTTTTATTTACTGAAGTCTAATTTAGTATTCATGGTCTTGTTGAACACCTGTTGAAATATTTAGCTGACGCAGAATTAATTGTCTCTCTTTTCGTGAACTTCAGATTTGTGTTATTTGCAAGCAAATTCATGGTTCTTGCATGCAATGTTGCAAGTGTTCTACTTATTACCATGCAATGTGTGCATCAAGGGCAGGGTATCGCATGGAGGTTAGATTCTTGATGCTGTACTCTAGTGTTTTATGCTGTTCAAACTTATTGTGATTCATCTCTTTTTTCAACAAATAAAAAAGTATTAATATATGCTTTCTTTGTATTGCAGCTACACTGCTCGGAAAAGAATGGCAGGCAAATTACAAAAATGGTCTCCTATTGTGCTTATCACAGGTTTGAAATTCTGATTTCTGTGAAGAGACAACCTTTCCAATTTCGCTTTTGGTTTGCTGGTCATGTTGCAAATATAATTTTGTTTTTTCACAAACATGAAGCAAGCGGTTCATTTTTGTTGCAGGGCTCCAAATCCTGATACTGTCTTAATTATACAGACTCCTCTAGGTGTTTTTTCAGCAAAAAACCTTCTCCAAAACAAGAAGAGGGCCGTTTCAAGGTTAATTTCATCGAATAGATCAAAAGCTGAAGAGGTTCCAACTGTTGAAACTCATGAACCTGAGCCATTATCTGCTGCAAGGTGCCGGGTATTCAAGAGATCAAACAATAACAAGAAGGTAACTTGCTTTCATAATTTCCTTGCATGTTTTGCTTTCTCTGGATCTTTGTTGCCTTCGTATGCTTTTTAATCTCCGTCTTCCTCTTACTCTTTTCTTCTTCTCTCGTCTTTTGGGAGCTGAATAGTCAGGAAAAATGTGAATGTTTCATTTAGGTAATATTTAATTAAAGCGAGTCCATTAACAAGAAAACATATGCAAAAGCAACTATTCCTTCTAATCGAATTGGTGTATGCTGTAAATAATTTTCAGGTGAAATTGGGACTTAAGTCTCTTATATACACTCCCAGTCACTTGGTAACATGCGAGATAACAAGTTAATAACAAATTGCTGGTAGATAAGTCCAGACGCTATTGTTTCTTCGCTTAATGTATCTAATCACTAATTGCATAGCAAAATATGTTCGTGAAGCAGCATTTAAGTAGGCAAGTTCATATTATTGTTTCGTGTATGTTGAATCAAGAAAATGCATTCAAGCCCAAAATGTTGGTGCCTTCAGTTTGCCATTTTTACGTAATACATGTTCGGGCTTTTGATGATTTTCTAATATTCAATTGTGAGATCTGCACATTCTTTTTTTTCACTTATGATTTTTCTGGTTGATAGAGAACACAAGAAGAAACCGTTACTCACCAAGTTCAAGGACATTCCCATCATCCCTTGGGAGCCATACAAAGCTTGAACGCTTTCATGGTGAACTTCATAAACTTCAAAATTCTGTCTTGAATGTAGTACTTGTATCATAATCTGAACGTGACACACTTTGTCCTTTTTTTCCCCCTTTATGACCCCATCTTTCAGCAGGTTGCCGAGGAACCAAAATCCTTTTCTTCTTTCAGAGAAAGGCTTTACCACTTACAGGCACGATCTTAATCCTCTTTTTTTTCCCTCTATTATATCAACTGTCTGTATTTGATTTTAACTTATATTTGTGTTTATTTGACTGCAGAGAACCGAAAACGATCGTGTTTGCTTTGGTAGATCTGGCATACATGGCTGGGGTCTCTTCGCACGTAAAAATATTCAAGAAGGAGATATGGTAAAATAACAGCCTCTTTTACTCGATTCTTTTTATTTTGGGTCATTCTTATCAGTTTTGTGGTTTCGGGCAATATTCTGGCTTTTCCATTGAGAAGCATATGTGGTTATCTGCAGGTTCTTGAATATCGTGGAGAGCAAGTGCGGCGTAGTATTGCAGATCTCAGGGAGGCACGCTACAGATTGGAGGGCAAGGACTGCTATGTATGTTCCTTTCTTTTCTCCACTATTTTGTTATTGAAAAATTCTGGTGCCAGATATATTTCCTACGTAAGTTCCTAGAAGCTCATATAATTTTTTATTTTTATTTTTTGGCAGCTCTTTAAGATCAGTGAAGAAGTAGTGGTGGATGCGACCGATAAAGGGAACATAGCACGTTTAATCAATCATTCGGTAAGTGAAGAATTTGATTAGAAGGTCCCTTTGGGATATTATGATCTCTACAATCCTTCAACATTGACAAAGTTGCCCGTTCTCTCATCCTTGTCCATGTTTGATATATATAGTGCATGCCCAATTGCTACGCGAGGATCATGAGTGTTGGTGACGATGAAAGCCGGATTGTTCTTATTGCTAAGACTAACGTAGCTGCTGGTGACGAGCTAACGTAATCTCTCTCTCTCTCTCTCTATCTCTCTTCGTTTGCCTTGTGGATTCTCAGTTTTCTACTCCGGTTTTACTTTTATTTTTTTCGACAGGTATGATTACTTGTTTGATCCCGACGAACCCGAAGAATTCAAAGTCCCTTGTTTGTGTAAAGCTCCAAACTGTCGACAGTTCATGAATTAGGATACAACGATTGCACAGCCATTGTTTCTCCGCAAGGAACACTAACCAATCCCCTCTTTCGTGGGATCTCACAGTTCTTATACCAAAAAAAATTCTAATTTTGTCGAGGAAAAAGGAAAAGGAAAAAAAAAAAAAAAAAAAAAAAAGCGGTAGAGTGTAATTCTTTTTTCTTTTTCTTTTTTCTGTAATTTTGTTCTGACAAATCTTTCAAAGCCCCTTAATAAAAGCTATAAAATTTGCCAGCCTTTTGGATTTTGGCGTTTTGTTATTTGTGTGCAAGTGCTTCTCCGCGCTTTTCATCTATGACCCTTTTTTTTTTTGTAGATCCCTGCTTAAGAGGTTAAAAAAAAAAAAAAGTATTGCGTTTTAGTGTACTTTAACGTTGACTTTCACGCGTTTGCGATATAAGAAATAAGAAATCAATACTTCGACGTGTTTAATGTTTTTGGGGCTTGCCAAGGTTTTACTCTTATGATGTTTTCATGGCTTACAGTTACTCGTCGTTTTTGTCTTGTTTCAAGTTGATGTCGTTTCTTTATGTTATTATCCTTTAAAACTTTTTATAGGACGTTTAGTATGAAGTATGTTGGTTTAAAACCGTTTTGGGTAGTTGAAATAATAAATATGGTTCAAGTTAGCGTCTAGTAAAGTTACAACTTATGCTAGTTTAAACTATTAAGGCAGTTTTAAAATGGTCAAAATCTAAACTTTGTTCTCCTCAAGTTCTTAAGGTTTGAATTATTTTCTACTATAAAAACAATTTTCATTCTTGTTTTTCTTTCATCATCACAATTATAAAGTTGCATATGTAGTCTAAGTGGGAGATTGTTTGAATTAAATCCAATTATGGGTAAATATTTTAAATAAACGTATATTATGCACTATTAGATAAGGTTAGCCCAATTAAAATGATTAATTTAGTTTTTAGGCTTTTAAAGTATCATTAAATGTGAGCCTTCTATACATAGAGATTAAAATATAATTACTGATCTTATGATGGGTTAAATTAGTAATTAAAAATAACTGTTTCAAATACCAGTTCTCGTTTTAAACTTGATGTGATATTTTATTTTTGTTTCAAACGTATTTAAAATCTATGGTTTTAATCACAAAATTTTAAACCACACAATTTTAAATTCGTGCGCCAAATCAACCATTAGTTGTTTGTCGGCATCACCGCAATTTTCGAAAGCTTAATGCTGCTTTCCTAGATCATGTTGTTGATGGCTTATTTTACGTTGCTTTCGGGTTTATGTTTGTTTTAGGTTATTGTAGTTTTTAACGTCGTCTATTACTCACTGTTGTCTTTCCTATGCTATCATCGATTCCTCGATGAAAACCGTTGCTTATTTTATGTCCTGTTGATAGTGTCCTTTTTGGTTATTTTTCGTTCTGATTGTGAAGTCTGTTCTCTTTTTCCTAAAACAATTTTATTGTCGTTCTGATTTATAAAGTTGTTTTTCTTTTACCTTTTTCCTTTTTTTACTTTTTTGGCCGTTGTGATGTTGTTTTTGGATTATTGCTCTTTTCCCTTTACCTTTTTTTTTTTTTTTTTTGTGTGTGTGTGGACGTTTTTGTTATCAAATTTAATTTCGCTTTCATGTTTCATGGAATTTGCTATCGTTGTTATTTATGTCGTTTACGTGTATGATAAGGACATATAAAATACATTTTGTATTCTCATCTTTTTCTCAGCAGATGTAGTTTTTGGTTTATGTCGGTGGTCTTCAATTATTCTGGGTCCCCATTTTATTGTCGCCTCCTTGAATGAAAACGTTCTGTATTTTTGTCGTTTCTTATTATACGTCGTCTTAGAAAAATTAATTGGTTTCCAAATGATGTCGTTTTTGTGTTTTTGTGGTTTTTTAGAATGTCTTTTGTTTTATGCCGTTTTAAGGCTGATCTTCGCCTGCTAATCTGTAGTCGTTTTAAAATGTATTGTCGTTTACTAAACGATGTTTATTGTCATTTTATATTGTTGGCCTTCCTCTGTCTTTTTTATCCTGCCGTAGTTTTACAGGTTGTTGTCGTTTATATTAAGATGTCGTTTATACTTTATAGTCGTTTCACTAAACGTTTTTTTTTTTTTGGGTCCTTTTTTACATAAACATCGTCTTAATTCATGTCGTTTTTAGGTTGACGCAGTTTCGTAGGATATTATCGTTTTTATTTAGATTTCGTATATGCGTAATTGTATTTTTCCTAAGTGGCGATTTCTTTTAAGTCATTTCGAGGTTGATGTCGTTTTATGGGGTATCATCATTTACGCATGGATGTCGTCCGTCCTTGCCTTATTGTCGTTCTTCCAGATTTTTTTTTTTTTGGTTGTCGTATCTCTTGTTAGGCCGTTATTTGCGGTCGGCTTCGGGTTGCCCTCATTTTCACGTTGATGCCGTTTATTATTACTTTTGTTCCAACAGGTTGTCGTTTTCTGAAGTTTTCGTCGTTCTCAATCTCCCTGCAATAAACGCCAAGACCCAGATTGTCCGTTATTGTCTAACTGAATGGGCAGCGTCCACGAGAAAAACGACACCTCAAAAAACTCTCTCAGGTACCTTCTTTTTGCTTTTCATTTTTCCAAAAGTTTGAACCATTTTATTTAGGAAAAATGTCTTCTAGTTTAAAGCTTTTATCAGTTGATAACCTGTAGTGGTTATGATCTCAGTTTTTATTCTCGTTCCAAAGACCAAAAGCTAGAGAGCAATCTTAGGGTTAAAATCCTGTCATTAACAAAACCGTTAAACAAAGATTAAAAAATACATTACATATTTCATATTAGATTAAGGCTCCCAATTTGGGTAAAAAAACGATTTTTCAAGGTTAAAACTTTGTTCAGACTTCAGAGCCATCCAATCAAAGCTTATTGTACCATGTACAGAAACAGAGACGCATATATTGTTACCCATCTTAATATCTGATCAAACTACTTCGGGTACGGGTCTCTAGAATCTAGTCTGGCTTGTTGTCATCGAGTCAATTCAATCAAATAAAAGTAAACTCAACTTAAAAAAAAAAGTTTAAAATGAAGGAGATTAATAAGAATAATTGTACAAGTAGAAACAAGTTAGTAGTTTGGTTAGGACCTCGGAGGACTTTTAGGTCTTGTTTAGCAATTAGGGTTTCAACTGTTTTTGTTACCATGTTTTTTCTCGTAAAATTTGAACTAAAAAACAGTTTCAACTATTCTTTCAAACAGACAATTAAAAGTTTTCAAACAGACAATTAAAAGTTTGCTTCTATGGAGGATAATTGTGAGTGTTTGATCATAAGAACACGACGCTTTCTCCCAACCCAAGTGGTCAACCATGGAGCATCACCGGACACGACTCTGTACCCTGCATTACTGTACAGTTCTCGAGCACCAAAATCATCTTCATAAGCTCTTAGCACAAGATACTTGAAACCCCAAAAAATTGCCAGCATGTCACAAGCTTTTAGCAACACACTCGCTGTTTTCCTCCTCCTGTTTTGTCATACATATATATTTTAACAAAATTCTTGTAAAACATGACTACCAAAAAATAAAAATAAAATTGTGGCTACCCTTGTTTTAGGATAAAGGACAAAAAGATAGAGAAAAAAAAATACCTGAAATTTTCCAAAACGGCAATTCTGGATATGTAAAGATATTCATCTGCATCAGGTGGGAGATTCTTTAGTACATTTTGGTCTCTCAAAGCTGTGACATCAACAACTCCCACCAGTTGTTGCGTTGTGTTGGAAGCTTCAGTTTCTGGCACAGCAACCAAGCAAGCATACCTATATATATGTATATGTATATATGTTCAAGGAGTTTCAAACGATGTATCAATTAAATGGCCTAAACAATCTCATCAGAATAGAAGATTAGATATAAAAATAACACTCTTATTGAAAATATATGGATTATAATGTACCTTTTTGGGTGTGAGTTTCTTAGTTTATACATGAACTCAGCAAGCACTTAAGCCTATCAAAAAATGGGGTTTGATCAAATTATGGAAGAGGAAACTAATTGAAAAGACAAAATCTGGGTATTAAAGAAATTGTAAAAGTAAACCCACGAAAGTAAATAAATATAGAATCATGATTAAAGATGAGAGGAAAGGAAGTACCTGAAAGAACTCAAAGAAGAAGTCATTGAAGAGAAGAACAGGTTCATGGAATGCTTCAGCTTGAACTCTAGCAGCACTTCTAATCTCATCACCAATCTTACCTAATCTCCTCACTTTCCATCCAAAATCACTCGCCAAATACTCAAAACTATCTCCATTACTTCTTCCACTTTTCTCCACAAAATTACCCACTTCCTCAGTGGAATAACTGTTATTACTAAAGCTTTGTACCAAAAAGTTTCTTCCTTTTTCTAAGTACCCAAAACGCAATTCTTTGCTAGACGGTTTAACAAGTGTGCAGGCATTTGAACAAGGTTGTGTACAGAATTTTGTTGATGTGTTTGGATAGCTCCTTAGCAAATGAGCCATGGAATTTGCAATCGTTTCTTGGGTTAATATAAGAATAAAGAGTCGTTTTTTACATGTTCATAGTTCATATTTCTCTCCTGCGTGTGCATATGCTAAAATGATGAAAGAGAATCTGCGTGCACTCTCTGCGAGTGGACACGATTCTTGGTTTGGTTTAGGCCATAAATGAACGTGTCACGTGGATAGCTTTCAGCCTACCACTGGGCCCTCTAATTAATTTAGAACCAACAACATTATGAGTGCAAAATGTTTCAATTTGCTTTGAATTAATAAGTAATTAAAAAATCGTAAGTTTTTTTTTTCGCGGAATTTCATTTTACAGTTGACGTCTTTTAGTGTGTTTGATAAGGTAGTTAAAACTATTTTTATTGTAGCATATAAGAGCTTTATACTGTAACGATTTTTGTATCGTTACTTTAACATATGAGAGCTTTATACTCCAAACCGACCTGTCAAATATTTTTTTTAATTTTTTATTTAATTATTTTTTCAAAATATATATTTAATTATTATAATATTAAAATATTCAGATTATTTTAAAACTAGAAATTTATTTTTATAACTTAAAAAGCTTAAAAGCATAATTATTGTGATATAAAGTATACGGAGCAAAAATATAACACATTAAATATATGATTTGTACTTTTGCTATCAAATATGACATTGAAATTAAAATTTGTATTTGAGATGGTTTTAAATGGTTTAAATTTAACTTAGCAACGAGTACTTTCAAGTGGGCAAAAAATTAAAATTATGAGGTGACATTATTAAGGAGCGCCGACGCTTATTGAACTTGGCAGACATTATTGAAGTGTTATTTAAAGATCAAGATTTGTGTTTGATAAAATTAATTTTAACTAAAATTTTTACATATTATAATAATTAAAAAAATAAATTATAGAATAAACATCTAAGTTTCAGTTATCATAACACTTCTTAAACACTCTATACTTTAAGTTTCGGTTCTTTCAACACTTCTTAAACACCCTGCAAGCTTATAAACGCGGATATAATGCTAAAAAAAAGTAGTTCTAATAAAAGCGAAGATTGTACTAGTACGACATTTCCTTTTCCGAAAACAAAAATAATGAGAATATATTATTAGCTTTTTACAATTTGTCAAACTACAATCACTATAAATAAAAGCGAATGTCTTTCTCAATTATTATATAACCTATACCATAACGACGTAGCCACAAATTCAGATTCTCTCCCAAACAATGGCTAACTAATTATATTCTGCTAGATTTTCAATAGACTCAAATATCAAAATTAGCTAAAAATCATTTTAACACTTGGAAGTTGGAACGATGTAAGATAACATGACTGATCATACACCATTTGAAAACTGAAACTAAAGAGGAGACCAAAGGCAGACACTAACCAGAACTGACTAGAGTACCATAGGAAATTTGCAGCAGCCCATATTCAACAAACCAGCGGGGAAGAGAGAGAGAAAGAGAGAGAGAGAGAGAGCCTGAAAAGTTGGAAACTTGACAAGAAAAAAGATGTCTCTAAAGCCCGAGATAAAAGAGAGAGAAGAAAAGAAAAAAAGAAAAAAAAAAAAAAGGGAGAGAATTGGAAACGAGGCACAGCCACAAAAAGAGAAAAAATAATGACAACAATGAAAAAGAACAGACCACTCTAAAAATCCTACCCAATATCCCAACTTTAAAAAAAAAAAAAAAACAAAAACAAATGAAGATAAAAAAATACACACCCATCCAAGAAGATCACGTGACAGCAAAAGATTTTGAGCATGAAAATTTTGACCCCAAGCGGAATTGAGAACCCAATAATTAAAGGACTTAAAAAAAGGGCATATTTTTAGTTTTATTTCCTTGATAAAACGAAAAGGCAACAAGAAATGGAACAGCAAAAGAACTAACTTACCAAAAGCAATAAAAAGAACATGGATATAGAGAAATTGTCTCAATGTGTACTTTCAGGAGAATGATGTATCCGACTTAAATTTACCGACTCAGACTCATTTGACCCAGACATCACAACCTCACAATCCTTGGGAGAACCATCTCGAACTAACACAGGACCATTCATTGCATCAGCAAAATCCAGACTTTCCTCAGCAGGGTAAACAGAATGGCCGCTGTTGGCCTCGCTAATTTTGTTCATATTATCACCCTCGGTTGACAGAGATGCCACATGAAGTGATGCAACATTAAGTGCGGCAAAGCCATCGGCATTCGTATCCTCGGATTTCACCACCTCGGGAGATATCGCTTCCGCTTTCACCCCACCAGAAGTGGCTTCTGTCTCCCCTACGTTGTCTTGAAAATCATCTATAACCAGCACCTTCAACCTTGGTGAATGAGGAGAATTGTGATTCTGCACCTCATGACCGGGAGTTAAAACCAACACCATTTTCTCCTTAGCAGCGACTGAGGAAACAGTTTCAACATTCTCCATATCCAAATTCGTACTTGGTGCATCCACCATTTCCGTATCTGAAGTTGGAACGGGGCCCTCAGCTTTTTCCCCAGCATGGTGAATCTGTTCTGCATTTTCATGTTTGGATTTTGATACAATATTCAATGCTCTCTTTGACAAAAATGGCATACCTCCTGCTTCTGTACGCTCTTTCTTGTAAAGATCCATAGCCCTCTGCCACACACAAATAACAACATCAACCAACTGCAAACTGTACCTACTCGCACAGCTTCCCATGTCAGAGAATATATATACATATATACGGGGTTTATTTTTATACAAATATAATTTTGAATTATTATTTACCATCAAGACAACGCTGTGCCCTTTACAGATTATTAGATAATTGCTTTCTGTGCACATATCTCATAATGTTGTCGCCGTAGCATATAGATAACCAAGACAACGCCAGAACAAAGACCATAATGGCGAAAATCCAGCCAGACCTATATAGTCCTAATGTTTTCTCTAGAACACCCCCTTTGTCTTGTTACATGCCAACCCAACTGCCTTTATCAAAAGATTTAGCCACATTTACCCAACCAAGTAAAAGATAAAACTGGAGCATAGCCTCGCATTCAGTCTGGGGAAATCCATAATCACTGCTTGCTTTGGTTAATCATGGGACTTCATCAACCAACAGAGAGAGGCTTGCAATATAATTGCAACTATAAAAAATTTGGAAATCCAACAACAGATATTTTGCATGAAAAAGAATGATAAACAAGACATCTACCAACACCCATAATTCCTCATAATCGACCGTCAAAATTTACCTGAAAGACAGAATCCTTTATGGATGGTAAAACTGAGGAAATCCACGATGATTTAGATGGTTTGGCTCCAGCTCTTAAATGGTCCTGTGACGTTGGAGGAAACACAGATGGAAAGACAACAATTTTTAGGTAAGCCTGAAATGAAAGAAAATTACTCGTAAAGAAAACATTTTATGTGCGGAAATTCATACCTTTGACATTATAGGCCTAGTGGTCTCTTCATCAATAGTTTCACTTGGATCAATGTTTAGCAAGCTCATACACTGGTTATACACCTCTGGACGTAAAAGTTCCGGAGAAATGTCGAGCTTAGAAAGATAATAGCGGCTTAGAGAGGAAACATCATCCTTTGAAGATTTTGTGGGTTCAAGTTTCTTCTCATGAATAACTTTAGGCGAAGACTCTTCTGCAGAAGAAGTAACACCAGACCTTGCTTCAGATAATTTCCCCTGAATCCCATGTTCGCGATTATCTTCATGATTAGACATCTGACCAGCTTGAACAGCCCAAGCATCATCCACTGAGGCTTGCATGGGATAATCATCTTTGTGGGATGGAGAAAGCAAGTCCCTTTTTGGGTCGCCATTTTGTCCTTTCCATGTATCAACACTTGATTCCCTTCCCCGACTGTTCATTGGATGCCTGTTCTGGTCCCACTCAGATGGCGCAAACAAGTGAGGCTCATCCCTAAAGACACCATTACTTCCATCCCAGCCATGCAAATGAGATGGCCCTGTGCCATCCATCATATTCTGCCACCCAAGAGGACGCAAGTGACCGGAAAATCTGTCAGCATCAGGAATGTGACAAGGCATCCCAGTGTGATTGATCTCCATGGAAGGCCGAACACCAAAAAGTGGACCTGGAAACTGTGGCATTATCCCTTGAAAAGTTCCCGGTGGACCATGTTGGAAAGGAATGAAGCCATTTGGTAGTGGTGAAGTCCAGTTTGGAAAACCTCTCCAAGGATTATTATGCCCTCTTCCTATATTGGGATCACCATTCCTCCTGTAGCGTGAACTAGAATTAACCCTACTATCATCTTCCATTGAACCTATAAAAGAAGGGCTATTAACTCCAGCCCTAAATGCAGGGTGTGGAGGAATCAATGATGAATTAGCCTGACTATTGCGATGGTAAAAGGATGAATCGACTGGAGAGGATTCGTCCACCAAAGGTTTCTCAGATGGCAAGTCCCGACTCAGTCTATCATCAGAAATACAAAAATCTCTATTATCAACAGAAGCTCTCCGCCCCGTTTCTTCAATGTCAAGGCTCCGCCTCGTACCCAGCCTATGCATGTACCTACGGTCAATACTTGAAGATGAAGGAGATCTCTCCATCAAGCCCAAGGGAGAAGCTTTAGAGCTAGAAGACTTTTCATTTGATAGATCTCCTAACAGAGCATCATCCATTTTAGGGGGTTTATCCATGGATCTGTATTTGGAACCTCTTTCCAAGACTCCAGAAAAACCAGATGCATCCTTTGAAGGAACTGCTCTGGACCTTTGTTCTGCTGTAGAATCTCTGTACCTCAAAACTTCTGGATTTAGATACCTGTAGGGAGAACAACGAGATTTTACCTTTAGATCCAGCTGATGCTTCATGAGAGAATATGTGTGATGTATCCCTCAATAGAACAATACATATTAATTTAAGAAAAAATTTATATAACAGATTACTAAGGATATGTAAATCATGTCCTTAGGTGAACATCATCAAGAATTTCTATGGGTATACGCCATGTTTGAACAGTCATCATCAAGACAAGGTTTTAACGATGCTAACACGTTAGGTAAGATAGAATCAGTGTTTACATCTCACCATGGCAAGTCTACTAGAGTATCTTTTTTTTTTTTTTTTGGTACTAAGGAGTTAAGTATAATATCATTTACCGTCTGTTCAGTATGCATCCACAGAATAATTTGAAAGAATTATTAAATGTCATTCTAATAGAAAAGACCACTGAAACACTACTTTTATCATAAGATTGCAAAGCTCAAGAAACTGAAGTTGTCAAGATCACCATATCGGATATACTAGTTACCCTTGTAAGAACAGCCGTTCAAAATAACTCCCTTAAGCATGTTGTTCGAAGTGTCATGGACAAGATTTATAATACTTTGTGAGCCTTTAGGATATGTTTACTATTATTACACAACCAAAGCAGGAATAATCTCTTTTCCAATGGTTGCATTCAAGCAGAACAGCCGTTTTGATTAGTTCTCACATCATTAAACGGCCTAATGCTTACAAAACTTGAAAGTTGATTCAATTGTCAATACATGTCAGGTCCAACAACATTTTCAACTTCACCAAAATGTGAAAAAGAAAATGACATACCTGGACTCATCTAAGCCTACATACGGACTAGAGCTTGGGGAATTCCTCCGTTTGTCACTGCAACCAATAGTGTCTAGATGAGTTTGTCGTGAATGAGATCTTCCCTTATTAGCATCTGACTCAGTTCGATTAGCACTTATAGACTTCTTTTCCACTTCAGAATAACGAGCTTTGGTACCTCTAGATGGAATATCACTAAAATCATCACGATCATCAGGAGATCTTCTCTTTGCCCTACTACTATCTTTGTATCTGGAAGTCCGGTCATCATGATGAGAGCTACCATAATCCCGATCAAAATCATGATCATGATCTCGGTCATAGTCCCGGTCTCGGTCACGATCTCGGTCTCTATCTCGATCTCGTTCTCTCTCACGATCACGATTTCGGTCGCGATTGCGCTCTAGATCACGCTCGCGATCGTGATCGCGATCCCCATCCCAATCCCAATCATGGTCACGATCATAATCACGATCATGACCACGACCATGCTCACGTTCGTGCTCACGCTCACGATCATGGTGGCGGTCACGATCGCGATCCCTGACAGGATTTAAGTCATGATGGCGATCACGATCGCGATCATTCTCCCCTTTGCGATCACCATCATGAAGTTTAGATCTCTTATTTTGCATTTCCGATGTGTCTTTTTCATCCTTTCCATGCTTATCTTCAGATCTGCTGCTAAGATAATCCTTCGTGGAGCGTTCATCTCTTTGTCTGTCATCTCTATGCTTGTTATCCCTGTCAACATCTTCTCTATGCTTCTCTTTGTATCTGTCCTCTTTGCGCTTCTCATCTTTTTGTCTTCCATCCTGGCCAGTATCATTCCTAGAAGATAATCTTCTATCATTGATGTCTCCCAAATCATCCTGATGCTTTTCCACATCAATAGAACTATCTCTTCTTCTCCTCATTCGTCTTTCAAGCTGGTTGTCTGGCTCAGGACTTCCAGATTCACACTGAACATTCAGATCTGCAGCACCACATAATAAGGACAATCAATTTCCCCTTTCAACAAGGATAAGACAACAAATTTAGTTTCAGCCCAATCACCCCACCCCCACCCACAACACACACACACAAAAGAGGAGAGAGGGGGGGAGAGAGTGAGAGAACACACATACATTAATATTCTGTTAATGTAAAATCCAGTTTGAAATAAATGCAGTTTCATGAAGTTCCATATCTAGGATTCTTTGCACTGATTTGAAGAACAAACAAATAAATAATTATACATATACATATATTTTCACATTAATATTCTGTTAATGTAAAATCAATGAAAACAGTATGGAAAATACTGTGGCAGCAAAATCACAAGTAGAAGAAACACTAAAAAGCATAAGAGGGCATAAAAAATAAATAAATAAATAACAGAAGAAAGGATATCATCCAGCAAAAAACATATAACAATAGCAAAAGAACAATAGCAATATAATGATGATGATAATACGTTAGTAAATCATGGCAATAAAATCACAGATAGAATCCACAGTAACAAGGTAAACAAAAAACCTAACAATCGCATAGAAAAAATAGAACAAAACAAAAAACCTAACAATCGCATACAAAAAATAGAACAAAGGGGGATAGACCAACATATCTATTCAGGATTCGGACAAAAGGAAACGATAAGAATAATAACTCCAACAATCATAAGGCAGAATCTTTAAATAGGACCATAACTGACACCGTAAATGAAGACCTTTCCTCCCAAACCCCTTGCAGCGGAACAATAAACGAGCCCTCAAAGCTGAAAAGACTATCTCAACCAACACACTTGGAGTGTTAATAGCCCCAAGTTCTGAAGGAAATTTGAGGAAGCGCAGCTAGAACCCATATTTCTCAAGGGAGGTAAAATGTAAATGGTAAAACTATAGATTGCCCTAATTTATATTAGGGTTTAGAGAGATGCAACAGGGAGTATATCGTCATTTCAACAAAAATTCTCCATATGGACATGCCAAATCAGTAGTAAGACAATCATAGAAAACTTAAGGTAGTCATGTCACTCAATCCGACATGGCGTTCCTTCTATAGTTAGACCATGAGCGATACCCAATAGCGTTTTTAGAGTTTTGATAGCATGAATTGTCCAACCAAAATAATTTTTCCATGACAAATAAGGTAAGAAAAAGGTGTATTAATGGCTGAGGTAGTCAATAGACTAATATCAATAGGCGTACGCTTAACGATATACAAGAATGAAGTAGGTCTATATGAAAACATGCTTTTATCATGTGTTCATGAAATGACCAAAATGGCTAGCCCTTGTGACAACTCACTCTTAAATCATTGCACTCAACAAACTTCCATAAAAAATTTGTTTTCAACGTTTCTCCTATAAGGTAGGCGCTACAGCCTTAAACCATAAATTACTTGTTAAATCCACAAAATGCAATCCCCTTTGACTCGTTTTTGAGTTTAGATGTTTAGTGTCACCACATGAACCTTAGCCATTCAACTCATCTTTTTCCTTCAACAATCTCACTAGAACAATTGAGTGGTTTGAATATGGCATCTCTAAAAACCAATTCAGCTTGTTGAACTTGCTAATGAATTCAGGGCCTAGTGGAACAGATTATCCTCTCAAATAGTAAGTATGAACTCCTTCTCGTCATATTAGTTTTAATCGAACTATTTCTTTTTTTAGTTTACTTGTTTTTCTAGATATGAAAGGCTATGCATGCTTTTCTCTGACCACTTTTTAAAGCCGAAGATGCAAAAGCGATGAGAAAACCCCAAAATTGAACCATAAACAGAAAAAATGTACTTGCCAAAAGCCAAACGGAGAATAACTCATCATTGATGAAAAAGGACTAATTCAACATCCACAATAATTTACAAGCCACAAAAGAAACTTAAAATGATTTGATTAAGTAAAAGATTCTTGACAAAACTGCACCTGATCATATATGTGCAATATGAGTATTGTCAAACCCAAACTATAAATTATTAAAACACAACAATTAACAACTTGTATTCAGACGAACAATCGAACCTGTCTAAACCATCAGATCTTCCCCGCCCCCCCCCCCCCCCCCCCCACCCCAAAAAAAAACCCCAAACACAAAGCCCACCCATATTCCCTATATGCCCCACCCTTTCTCACGGTCATGTGCAATTGCAAATTATGCTCTCTTCCAATGTCCTCAAACAAAAGCAAAGGCACAATACCAGAACCAATATCTCCAATGGAAACAGAGATATAATAACATAGGCTGAGATTCATGCCCAAAAAAAGAAAATTACAATCAGAGCTGATTCTGCTATTCTATGGAATCCTGGATGCTCCACTGAAATAAATAACTTGAGATTTAGCTAATATTTAAATAGGTAGGACTCTTTAAGATTCCTTAACTAATTAAACTAGCAATACATTAGAACTTTTAATTTTGAGCCCTCCGCCTACCCAAACTGTGCAACTAGAGAATCTTATCTGCTATTGAACCCCATTTCCCTTTCAATAAGAAATTATAAACCCAGAAAAGGAAATCTAGCACCTGAGATTAAATTTTACACGAAGAAAGCTAAGACCATAAAATTTAGCTTAAGTAAGATTTGAATATCCAAATCTTTTTCCAAACCACCTATTCTTCTAATATCCCCTTTCACAACCATGAAAACTAGAATTTATTGTACATTGATTAGATAAAACAAATAATAGAGTAAAAAAAAGTAGGTAACAAAGCATACACTGATTCAGGTCTGCAATAAAATCGTGATAAAAACAAAACCTAATGTTAAATTCTTAGTCAGAAATTCAAGCATAAAATACCAGTTGATATCCAAATTGGGCAGAATAAGTTTGTAACAAAGTGATTAATTAAACAACAGAGCAAATAAGAAGAAGTTAACAATATTCGAGGAAAATACAAATAAGGAAAAAGGAGAAGAAAAACAAAATGAATGAAGAAAAGCTAGCAACATCGGAATCATCATTCAACCTTCCAGTAGAATAATCACTTTCTTTCCCCACTACACTATTCCATTCGAAGACCCATGCCGATGACCCTTCTTGCCGCTCTTTAGACCATATAGTTAACTAATGTAAACTAAAAATCACTAAAAATTATAATCATCCAAAAACTGACAAGTTTAGAACGTGGTACGAACTACGGAAAACCAACAACCATTCAGTTAGTTACCTTACCACAATTTTCGACGACTTGCTTCCCCGCCAAACGATGTTCATCACCACCAACCAATCTCTCGCTCCGCCCCTCTTTACTTTTCCTCTCCCTGTCCTTCTCCTTATCTCTGTCTCTCTCCGCCCCACCATCCCTACCCTCCTTCCGACTAGAATCCCTATCCCGATGCCTTCCGTCACCCTTCGCACTACTACTACTCTTCTTCACCTCCTCGGCCTCTTCATACATTCCCATACTTTCATCCCTCCTCTTACTCTTTGAATCACCCGAGGCCTTCGACGACTTCTTCGAACCATCCCCGCCACCGCCTCGGTGATCATCCTCGCCACCATGCCACCTATCGCTCGCTCTGTCACCGATCCTCTCCTTCCGCCGCTTTGAAGAACTGTAGTCCTCCGAATAATCCCCAATACCGGAACCGCCATACAAGTCCTTCCCTTCCTTCGAATCAATCTTCCGCTTCTCACTCGAGCTCGAATCCTTAGAAACCCTACCTCCGCCGCTGCTCTCTTCTTTCCCCTTCCGATCCTTCAAGCCCGAATCCCTCTCCGAATCCGAGTACTCCTTCGCCTCCTTCGAACTATGCTTGCTCGACTTGTGCCTCGAACTCCTCGGCATCACTTAGAAAACGCTCAACCTCGAATCCCGAATCTTAAATATTCAAACGGAAAGAGGGCCGCCAAATCCAAAATTAGAAAACCCTAATTTGATGCTTAGCGCTCGAATCTGAAAACGAAACCCTAATTCCAAAACCCTAGTTACGACGCGACCGACGGCGGAGAAAACAAACCGGAGATACAGGGCGGCCGGCGGTCGGAACAGAGGAAAACGAATCCCCGGAGATTGAAGGTCGGCGAGAGAAGTTAAGATCGACAATGGAGGTTGATAACTATGGAGAAAACGAAATTTGAGAATTTGAGATTTGTGGTCTGGTTGGGGATAAATGTTAAATACCATAAAATGTCTGATGAGAAAGAAAGTTAGAGAGAGAGAGAGAGAGAGTGTGAGAGGGAGAGAGTGGAAGCAGAGGAACAAAGGCCTTTATTTTTCTCAAACGGAGAGAGTTAAATCAGAGAGACTCGGCGATGACTTGGGTTTTTGAGGGATAAAAAAAATTGTTTCCCGATGTGACGATATTGACCACCGTGGTTCGCGTTTAATTACGAGGTTGATGCGGTAATTAAATAACGTTTCCAGAGAGCAAATACAACATGACACGTCAGCGATTGGGCTCAAAACGACGGTGGATTAGGAATTTTTAGAACTCAGGTGCTCAGGAGACCATGTGAAATAGGTGGGACCCAAATAATCAGATTCGTTCATCTTGTGGGGTCCATCTGAGTGGCTCTGGTCGAAGCACGTGGTTTTATTAGCTAGTGGACCGCAAAATTGAGCCTGTGTTTGGTCTGGACAAACAATATTGGGCTTTGAGCAACCATCCAGTTTTTTAAAAGGCCCAAAACAGAGATCACCGTCGGATCATGATTCAACGGCTCATGTTTCATCAACTTACGTGGCCAGCTTATAGAGCGCCACGTGGAGTGCGGGTTCCACATAAAATATGATTTGGATTTCGTGAGAGATATTTGAGGAGACGGACGTGGACGTGCGACGAGCCCATGGCGAAACGTTTCCACCGTTTTCTTCCACGCAAAACTCACACGCATCCTCTTCTCTCCCGCTCTCCGCTCCGATAAAAACTCTCGCGCCTCCATTTTCTCTGTTCCTCAGCTCCTTCTTCATCCACTGTCCGTCCTTCTTCTCGACGTTTCTGGTAAGTTCCTGAATTTTCTTCTCCGATTCTTTAGTTTCACTGTTTGGTCGCCGAGAAATCTTTGGGAAATTGGGGAAAGCGTTTTGTAATCATGATCCGAGTTCTTGGAATAATTTCACTTGAAAGTTTTGCCCAGCTGAAAAAGTTCATATTTTTCGTTTTCTTTTGTGGAATTTCTTGTTCTTATTTGTTTTGTTTTGGTTGCTGAAACCATAATTGATCCCAAATCCGCTTTTTTGAGGGAGTTGAATTCGAAAGCTTAGAACATAAGTTTGATGTTCTGTTTGTTAACGACGAGGTTGAGGAAAGAAATTAAGAACTAAATACGTGATCACCCTTTTTTTTGGTTTCTGAACAATTTTAGAAGCTAGGCCTTATTGGTGATGATGAGTTCTAGCATGGAATTAAGTTATGGTATTGAAGCAGTATTAAACAAGTTTTTCAGTTAATTTTGCGTCTAAATTCTCTTCTTTTTTTAATTGATGGGGTTGAATTGAGGAATAGCTGACATTAATACGTTCTTTTTTGGTTGCTTATTGTTCAGATCTTTGATCAATGGCGTTATCCAGATTTGGTGCAAGTCCAAGTTTGGAAAGCGCTGAATTTGCTTATGGTAGTCTAAATTTGTCGACAAGACTCTCCAGGCCTATTCTAATGCAGGTCCTTGGGAGATATTCCAATTCAGCTCTCAGAAGATTTTCGGGAGTGAGGTGTGGATTCTCGAGAAAAGACGCGACTACTCCTGTGGAATCAGAGGGAAATGCTCAGAGTTCGTTATCAGTTTCGACGGAGGAAGAATCAGGGCACGTTGTAAGGTTCAAGATTTCTGATTGTAAGGTTCTTGACCATGTCAGTGTCGCCCTCGGTGGACGGGTATGAGGAAATTAGTATTTTCATGATCTGTTGTGAAGGGCTTTAATATGAGGACTGAATGCACAGGCGTTGATTGGTTTTAGCTTTGTTGTAGACCGATGAAGTACTTTTTGAGGCCATAGTGAAGGATACTAGTAGGTCAGTTTGTCTCCGTTATGATATTTTCTATGAGATTATAAGCTTGAGTTTAAGACGTGATCATGTGGAATTGCAGTCCATTGTATAACTCAAGAGTTGTGCTTCGACGGCTTATTAGTGCTCAAGCTCAGTGCGGGGGTAAGTGTGCAATAGAGGTCAGTAAATCTTTTAATCGAAATTGATTTTGGCATATTTAGGTTCAGTTTGAGAATAACAATGTGTTGTTTTAGTCTATAGTTTTTAAAGAAGTTAGTGCGTCGTAGACTTATGTACCATTCATATTCAATGCAAGTTCATGGTTACATCTCTTCAGCTACAAGCAGTGGGCGTGTCTTATTCACCCTAGTGCGTCGTAGACTTATGTACCATTCATATTCAATGCAAGTTCATGGTTACATCTCTTCAGCTACAAGCAGTGGGCGTGTCTTATTCATCCTAGTCCATGGGGTAAGTTCTTTGCTGTGTAAGATAAATTTTGCCACTATTGCTTATTTTTAACGTTAAACGACACTGACTTGCACCTTGAGCACCTTGGCATTGATGCTCTTTTTCTGCAATTCTTTCTGTAAACAATTTATTAATTGCCTCACCTTGCCTGGTCTTCCAATCAGTGCTTGTATGGATTTTGCATTGTCCACTAGTCACACCGGATCCTCAAGTCCAATTGAAAAACTATGAGAAGGAAAGCTGAGACTATATTTGTTCTCATACCGTGGCAGTATCATGGAAGTTTTTCTTTAAGACATTGGCTTCAGCAATCTGATTGGCTTCCAACTTTGGAAGCTACTCTTGCATTAGACGAGGAATCTGTTAGGAGGGTAGGAGATGACAAAGTTGGAGGGCCTGCAGTTTCTCGGCAATTGCGACTTATTAGGATATTGATGAGAGAGCTCTTAATTGGGGTAGGTTTCTCCTTTTCTATTGCCAAACTTATGGAAGTTGTTCTCTTATAATGGATGGGTTTAAAAATGTTGTCATTTTTTCTGCAAAATTCCTTCAGGTGAATTTCTTGCACAGCCATGGGCTTGCTCTTACAGAGTTGAGGCTGGAGAATGTGCACATAAGCCCAGTGGATAGACATATCAAAATAAGCACCAGATATATAGTGTGGAATTGGAGGCTGAATTTTATTTTTTTTTAATTTTTTTTTTTTGTATACCTTTGTTTTTTTTTTTTTTTCCTGTTTTTGTTGTGTTCGTTACCAACATCCACCAAAGCTCCAGCTGCGCTAGTTTTGTAACACTTGTGGAACTCTTTCAATGCACATCTTTGTGAAAGCTTTTTAGCAAAAGGCACCAAAATGAATGCTGCCTAAGGAAATTGGAAATATGCAGAGGTCTACTCCTGAAATGAAGAAAGAGAGTGTCAGAAGCTTGCGGACAAGATTGAAGGAAACTGCAATCTACAAAAGTACAACTGTAAGGAAACCCACTGGATGCGCTCTATAAACTTAACATTGCCAGTGATCAACTTGTGTGTCTACTTTAAGTGTTTCACATCCAACAAGGGCTCAGTGCTTTAATCACTTAATCAAACGGAAAGAGCTGTTGCTTGTTATATTTATACATAGCTGTAGTTAGTGTCCTAACGACATGCCTTTTCAAAACATATGCAATTGTAATTTGCTTTTGCTGACATATTGCCATCAAATGTCAATAATCTTTATTAGCATGCTCCATACTATATTGGGATACATGAATGCTAACTTCTTAAAATATATGATTTGGTAACGTGGTATTCTTTTTCCTCCAAACTGCATTACTTCTTCTTTCGGTCTACTTTATCAGTGCAGATTCTTATTTTCAGGAAGGGATACTAGGAAATGCTGCTGACTTTTATGAGGATGGCTCAAGTAGTAGTACCCTGGACAACAACATGAGGAGGCGACAAATGATGATTGCTTTTGATATGCAGTACTGTCATTAGAAAACAAAATATGTTTTGGTCAGACATCTCTAGAAGATTTTCTTGATCCTTATTGTTTCATGCATGTTGTGAAGATGTGTCAGATTCATGATGGCAAAAATGGTGATGCGGGAACTGATGGATTCTTCAGTTTTTACAAAGTTCAAGTGATTCCTCACAAAGGTATATGACTTACAGTTTTCTTGCGAATATGAGCCTTTGCTACTTAGCAAAACCAAATTGGATCTAGGTATATTTATTAATTGTCAACTATGCCTAATATGTTGATCTTTTGCCTAGTCTAGGGAAATGATTACAGTGCGAACATTTATTGCTGTACAATTTCAGGGAATCCGTCTTGCCTACGTGAATTTTATTGCAAATTCTCGACAAAAATTCCCCTTCAGGAAATTCTGGACTGCAAGTAAGAAGATGTGCTTAACGAACAGTTAATTAACTTCCAATATTTATATGAATGGTGTTATTCATTTACGTCTTGCAGATACTTGATAGGAACTGGGGTGCAGGTTGGAGCCTTCTATCCTTGTTGCTTGCAACTAAGCCTTCTAAAAGAATAAGGTGTGCTGTTGTTCTTATATAGAAGCAGGAAACTGCCCTGGACATAGAACTCTGGATTTGAGTGTTTCAAAACTTGACATGTTATGTCACAAAAAATTAATATGGTGGTTGTAAAGTTTTTGGTGTCAGATTATGGAGTAATTCCAAAAATTGAATAATTGTAAGTATCAATTCGTAACAGAGCTCTGAGGCACCTAGAAGAGAGGGGTCCATGAGAGTTCTTATGAATATCAAATCATAAAATATTTATTTACAAAAACAAAATGATTATATGTTACTCTGTTTCTATTCTAAATGCTATGCAAGTTGCATTTGTAATACGACAATATAATGCCGATTATAACTTTCTTAATGAATGTTTTACGGTTGCTTAGATGCTCCTAGAGACCCATTTTTGTGTGGACCTAGATGGAAGGTTGTCCCATCGATGGATATCATCAGGTGGGGTCTTGGTTCAACTGCAGTACGAATTTCTGAGGAGTACATCTATGGCCAGCCTCAGGTATGTCAGATCTTTAGTTTTCTAGATCTAGACTTTGTGCTTTCATTTTTTTCTCTTACAGTTTATCTAGAATGTATTTGTCCCTCATCAAATCCTACACCAGGAAACTACCGTGCACTAACTTATACAAAGTGAAACAGTGGTTTAGTTTCTCTTATTTAGCTCATATGGTTCTTTATAATTGCTTCCTATGTTATTCTTTGATTGTAACTTTCCTTCTGTAAGCAAAATGGGAAAAGGAGTAGACGAAAAACTGGAACAAGAATTGTGTGATTATGCTCTATTTTATATTTCTGGTGACTTTTATTTCTTATCTTCTAACCAGACTGCTTAGAGTTGAAGCTATCATAGATGCACTAACTTTGTGCCTTTTTTTGTTACAAACCCATCGAATAGAACTCACCCTTGAAAAACTGGCTTGCAAGGGGAGGGAACCCAAGGGCTTATAAACCTACTAATTATCTTATAATTGGTTCCATGTGGGACTTTTGGTATCTAACATTTTTCCATTCTACGGCGCAGAAGACTGGCCCATTTTATTGAATAAATGGAGATGCTCAATCCTCATTCAAGGCCAAAGGTAACAATTTGTTTGCCTTTTCCCGCAACTCTTCTGCATTTTTCTTTTTTGAATGTAACCCCTCAGACTCAAGGTCTGTTGTCAGACATTTTGCAATTAGCTTTTTGGCTTCCAGACAATCACAAAACCATGCTAGTTGTTTGCAAAATATGTAACCAGTTCCTGTGTCCGTTTTATGGACAAATAAATATTCCAATTTTTAAATCATGTTCAATTTTGATTTTGTAGAATTGGCTGGAGTTCATGCCGGGAAAGTGGCGTCTATCATACTGCACTGGGAGGCACATAGGCCTGACCCTTCGGCAGCCTCCTACACGAGTTCTCGTTGGCAATGTACACCTAACGATATCTAGAACATCGAAGTTAAACTCTACCCTTTCATTTGCCTCTGACGTTGACTTTGCAGCCATGATTGGCCAGAATTGGCCACATGACAAGACTGGTGTAAATGGGAAAATGCAAGTGAACTCGTCATTTAGATTAAGAGCAGGTAGACGCCTATATCTCAAGGAAGAAAACACCACAGGACAGTTCTCATGGAGTCCGAACACCCGTGATTCTTTAGCTTAAAAACTCTCTATCGAGAAGTGGAGGAAAGTAATTCCATTCAAGGAGTTTCCGACAAGCCTGTCGGTGGTGAAGCTTGTTTCAAGTGACATTGAGGTGACACTGAATCTTGGAGATCTGCTGAATGAAGACGTTAGCATCGCGGGACATGTAGTTCGAGAAGTCCGTGTACAAATCCCTCCTGAAACGTTTGATCTGTCGAAGCTCGTTTGCGGGACGTATGTGGATTCCTGGCTGCTAGTCCTGCGTGGAGTGAATGGTTCAGCGCTCCTATTTACGAGATCTTGTGATGATGTAAGTTTGAGATGATTGAAATCTTATGTATTATTTGCTTGTGCCAATTCACATTTGTAAGCAATTGTTTTACAGACTGGGAAATGAAAAACCGGTGATGACTAGTCTTCCACTGACGAACTTGCTCTTTTCCCATTTGAGATCTCAAGGTTAATTGTCCGAACTCCAAAGGTAATACTAGAAAGAACTCCAAAGTTCACACTGCCCTAAAATGACGATTCAGTGAAGGAGATCTTTTGTGCAACTAAATGGAAACGTGTATGCGTTCGAGTAAAAGGGAAAGTATAAATATCTGGGGAAATAGCTAGCTGTTTCATCAGAGAACATGTTTCTTTTTCTTCATGAGCGAAAACGACATGTCATTTACAATTTAAACGTTTTACTGTCGTTCAAGTGAGTACAAGTTGTTTCGTGTACTCTCAATTTCTGTCGTCGAATGCTAAACTACTTTTTCTATCACTTGAATTTTGCAGAACAACATTTTTAGCGCCGGCAAGAGGTGTGTTGTTGCCTAAAAAGGGCACATCGTATAAGGGGCCATTGGGGTATGAAAACGACATTTCCCGTCTTTTGCACTCCTAAGTAAGCACATAGTTTTCGATGCCAAAGCGACATGTCTTTGCCCTTGTTATGTTCCGCCTTTGGCATTCAGTTGAAAACGACACGTCGCTTCTTTCCCGTCATTTGCACTCCTAACTAAGCACATAGTTTTCGATGCCACAACATGTCTTTGCTCTTGTTATGTTCCTCCTTTGTCGTACCTATTGAAAACGACATGTCGGTTCTTTCATTTCCCTGAAATATTAGATCGAAGAAAACATAATATATGCCTTTTGTTTCGGCCAAAAAAAAATAACATGTATCTAATGTCCCAAACAATGCCCAATAAAGTCTGGGAAAAATTAAGAAGTGAAAAACAAAAATATAAAGTCGGTTTTTTCTTCCACAATTTCATGTCATATAATATTCCACGTCTTTGCCGCTTGCTGTTTTCGTGTCGTTTTCTGTAGTTTGCAAGTTGATGTCATCTAATCGGGTTATAATCGCCTATCGTGTCATTGCCGTTTCGGAGGTTCTTATTGTGCGGTCTTTACAAATATGCCACAGATTAATGGCTCGAACGAAAACATTTGTAGAAAATGTGACATCCATATTACCACACAAAAATTAGAATTTCAATATGCATGTAACGCCCTGGAATTTATTTAATGTTATTGTAATATAAGTGATGAATTAGTGTGCCATAATTAATGTTTCAACATTAATTTGATTATTTGGTTGAATTTTGAATTTTTGGTTGTTTTGTTAATTTGATAAATTCAAATGATTTCTTATTGTTTTAAAATGATGTTTTGAGTTTTAAAGCACAACAATTTGTAAAATGTTAAAAATATCCCGTTTTACAAAATCATGGGTGACATTTGGTTTTCGCACAGTAAAACTGCTCACCGTTTCCCTCTATTTATTCTCTCTTTCACTCTCTTCCTCTCACTCTCTCAGCTCTCACTCTCTCTCCTCTCTCTCTCGCCCGTGGCCCTCTCTCCTTCTCTCTCGGTTTCTCTCATTCTCTCTCAATTCTCTCTCAAATTTTTGAATCAAAATTCGAATCCAAGCTTCGGGTTAGCAAGAAGGAGGCTCGGGGACGAGATTTGACAACCGAGAACACGGATTGAAGCTTCGATTCGATGTTAGATTTTGAAATTTATAAACTTTTTCAAAATTTTCAATTTTGTGCATTTTTGAAATTTAAGTACGTTTGAGCTTAGAGAACTCTTGGTTTGAGTTAAATGAACTTAGAACAACTAGAATCTATGCTTTGTTAGAAGAAAAACGGATTAGATTCAAGATTTTTCATTTTTCCTCGTTTTTCTCCATTTTTAGATTTTTGGAATCTATGTGTTTAAATCTTGTTTAAATGAGTTCAAAAGGGTCCAAACATGTTTTTTCTATCATATATGAATGTTTTCCATGCCTGAGATCTGAGAAAAACAAGTTATAATCAAGATTTGGATTTTGGGAAAACCAAAACCCGTGGCTGAAATTTCTGGGTTTTTCCAATTCGGCAGGCCGGATTCAAAGGATCGGCAGGCCGGAGTTCATCTGTCTGGCAGGCTGAACCTGGAAATTGTCCGGCCGACCGGACTTGGTTTCCGGTAGGCCGAACTGCACAGTTCGACCGGCCGAAGCAGGGCTTCCAGCAGGCCGGCAGAGCATGGGAAATTTTATGATTTTTCACCCGTTTTCATTGTTTTGAAGCCCGATTGAAATTTCAACATTGTAAAATGATTTTAAAGATACAAATGGCACACTAGAACATCGTGAAATGGTTTAGTAACATAGGATGTCTCGAACTAGCTATTGATCGACTTAGTGTGCATCTAAGATCGTTCGTGGTTTATCGGAGCTAACGTATAGCGGACCGGGATTACGGTGTAGGGCACCTGCACCAATATCGAGGTAGGACTTCTACCCCGTTCTTTGGTAGCCTAGTTTCAAAATGATTTGGCTTTGAAAATGGTTTATATAAAAATATTTTCAACGGTTGATTGAAAATGAATTTACCTGTTATATTTTAATAAATCGTGAACTGAAATAAACTTCATAATGAATGTAAATGACAATACTCGGTAAATGGGTTTTGAATGATGATGAAAATAAACACAAAGGCATGATGCCATATCAGAGATCGGGTCGTGTAGCGATCGACCTTGGGAGCAGGTCCCGAAACCCAACTGGGCCACTACGGTGGTGGTATCCTTATGGTTTGCCTAGGAAAATGAAAATGATGTTTCTGGTCGACCTAATAAATTGTTTTGGGTAAGAACGGTTTTATTTAAATTTATTTATTTATTCAATGTTTCTTTTATATAATTCCCTGAATAATAAGATTTTTCTTTAAATTAAATGAGTTATTAAAACATAGTCCTACTGAGCCTTTCGCTCACATTTTCTTGTTTTTAAATTTTCCCCCCTAGGTAGTTTCCCACTTAGACTCAGAGAGGATTCAACGGACCGAACTCAGGAGCAGTAGAAGGATTTGTAGATCATTTTGTATTATTTAATCAAGGCATGTAATGTTTTAATTTTCTTTGTGCTGGAACTGTGGTTGTATTACTATATTGTCAGTACTATGTGTGTGCACAAGTTGTGGGTCAGTGGGACCCATATTCGCGGCTCTTTATTATTTTGTTATTCGTTTAATGATTTCAATTACTTAATGTTATGAATTCTTTTATACAATGTTGTTTTTGAAACTACCACCTTTTATTATTTAATGTAACCCTTAAAATTCTTGATTTTAATTAAATTATTCTTTTAATTAATTTAAATAAACCGTCACGTCACCTTCTGTACTCCGAGACGTGACAATGCACTTCTATCAGTTTAGAAGAAAAACAACATGAAAGAAAGAGGAAAAGAAAGAGTAACTATTTTAGGATATTTTAGTCCTTACAAGGAAAATTTTTTATCAAATGTGACATTTAAAATAACACTGCCTGTGAATAGTTTTTAGCTATGGTATAATTTAATCCCCAATTTAAAATGGTGACACTAGCTTAAATACTCCTCTTATGGTAAATCTAATCTAAATTGCATTGTCGATCCTTTGTAATTTTTCGTGCCCAATTTAATCCCATGGGCATGGTGTCAAACGGCGTGGCTCGCATAAAAGGTGAGTCCCACTTTATTCCGTTTTCATTGTATGCACTTTTATGGATTTTTTTTGTTATTAGCATTCTAACCTTTTTACCCTTTATTCAATTTTCATTACTTTTGCAATGTTATTGTCGTTCCCTGGATATTCTCCTTTTTGTGTGTGTGTGTTATTGTAGTTACTCATATAGATGTGGTTTTTAGATTATTGTTTCTTTGCTCCTGTTTAATATATTCTTTTTCTATTCGATAACTTTTAATTTGTAAATAATTAAAAAATAAAAATATTATAATTATTAAAACAAAAGTTAATCTATCAACCAATAAAAATTAAATGTTGAATTTTTTATATGATAATTTTGTCATTAAATTTAACATATAGCAAATCAACAGTAAAAACAATGTTAAAAATGACATTACATTGAAGTGTTTTTTTTACACAAATATTAAATTTGTTATTAGCACATCAATTTAATATTTAATTCAAAATGCTCTAAAAGGAAAAAACAATAACGTAATTGCTTACGTAACTTAGCATTAAATTCACACCTAACTGTTTTAAAATATAATGAATTCGCATTCCCATCTCCAAGTTAAAAAAAAAAATAGTAAACAAAAGTGAAAAAGCCTTTAGGAAAAAAATAATAGAAGCAACTAAAGATTAAAAAGTACGGATTTGTCTTTTTAAAAAAAAGTACGGGATTGGAAGTGGCTTCATGTGTTAATCGTCCGTTTACAGAAAAAGAGACCGACATACTGACACAAAGCTTTGGTTTCTTTCTTCTTCTACTTCTTCTTTTTTCCTTGCGTGTGCTCTAAACCAACCCAAGCTCATACATAGAAGAAAAGTCACAGAGACCAAATTAAGATGTTTGAAAAAAAAATGGCATTCACATTTTCACATGTCCAAAGACCATCTTTCACCTTTTCGCTAAACTAAATGAAAGGCCCCAGCGGGGACTACATGATGAACCAAATATCATTTTTCTTCAGTCTTCACAAGAGAAGTGAGTTGTACATAAAGCCTACAAAATTCCAGCATACCACCCCAAGTCCTGACCCCTCCTCTTGATTTGTCACAAGTGTTTAGATGGTGCCAGAGTGCTAGAGACAGAGATGCAGGCGAAACAAAGGAACTACAAATTCAATTCCAATAATGCGCACATTCAAGCTTTCCTGCGACCATCGCCTCTCCTAAATCAGTCCCTGACGCTGCAGATCAGTGTATGTCTTCTTGTTGTAAATGTTGCCCTCTTTGTCTTCGTATTCTTCTTCAAGATCCGGGCGCCATTTATTGTAACCTTGTCGTTGTTGAATCCTCTTCCAAAGTTCTTTTGCCTCCTGCACAGTAACAATATGAGTAATTGTAATTGGTCCGATGTTTCTTGGGCAAAGCATGCCACTCTATACCCCAACATCTGGCAACAAAATTCACCACAACAAAAAGATCTCAAAAGGATACCTCGATTGATGTGATCTCGTTAAAATTCTTGGTGTTTGGTATACCAAGACAACGCATCCCATGCTGATGCCGCCATTCCTTGAAATGCCGCTCAAAAGCCCGGCGGCCCCAGTAACTGTAGTTCCCACATATCTCACACTTGAACTCCTGAATGCATAAACAGTCAGAAATGCATGATCAGAGCTTAAATGAGTTCGATACGAATGAATACCATCAACTTAATTGATTGATTCTAAAGAATATATATATCTCTCTTAAGGGACCCCTTATTTAAAGGAAAATATTACCTGGCCAAGGCCATGAAGCTTATAAAGCCAATACGGTATGGGCTTCCCGTCCCAACCCATCGGCAATTTGAGGGGATTATAAATCTGCTGATCGTCGTCATCACTTTCAGTGTCGGCTTGTGTTTCTTCCTGCCAGAGTTAGCCAAGCAGCAATTACTATGAGAAACCAAACCAGACACAAAACACACTGTAATTTACATGTTCAGCATACAAAATAGACACGCTATGAAAACAAAGATTTGCACTTACGTCCTCACGTTCTGCCTCCATTTCTTCATACGTCAAAGCCTGCTTCTTCACAACGTTGTCTTTTGTTCGCGCAATTGTCTATACAATGCCACAGAAAAACAAACATATTAGACCGACAGGAATAAAATAAAGGTAAAATTGAAAGACTAAGGATTGTATCTGGTGCCTACTGATGTTCAAATAATATGCAACGTTAGACAAACTTACAACAAATACTAACCTCTTCAAGTGAGTCGCACAGTTTGTTTATTTTGGCCTCCATCAAAGCAATTTCTTTCCAATTGTTAACTTGTGGTGCTGCAGCATTACCGTTTTGTCCTGAACCAAGTGAACCTTTAGCAAAATGTTTCTTATCCAACTGTTCAAGAGGTGTATGCTGCATCAAAAAGAATGACGAATTTAAAGGAATATGTTATTTAACATGTTAACACAAAGCTTCAAAAAATTTGGAAGGAAGTGACCTTGAACTAACTCTACCAAACTCAGGAGAAAGGGCTGCTCCCAATTATTAATAGATGTTCTGGAAGAAAGAATCAGATTTGTAAATGTACAACATTTACAAAAGCCTAATGTGAAATAAACAGTAGCCTGAACACTCTTAAGAATATAATTTTTAAAATTTTAGTCATATAGCAAGCAATCAGAAATTAAAATCTCATTGCAGCCCTACCAACAAGTTACCGTCATCTCAATCCGCTTAACATGAAATTTTCAGACATTTAATAGTTCAAAATGCAGGCTGACCAGAACAAGAAAAGGAAGAAAAACATACGAACTGAGTAAGCATTCATTGATCAACCAGACACAAAGGAAATGAGACACTTGAACCCTTAAAGTTTCTTCCATTTGGAACTAACTAATATGCTGGGAAAACAAAAACCAGACATTTTGACTAAAGCGGCCATTGAGGAATTAAAGCACAAGGAAAACATACACTCAAACTCTTAAAAAGTTTTTCTTAATACTTTATTCCAACTTATTCTTCTTTTATGAAAGAAAAGCTAGCATGCAGTTACCTTTGTTAGGAAAAGCCTCTCCGCACGTTGCTGAACAGTACCTCCTGTCTTAAGTCCTAATGCAGCCAATGCCTGACAAGAAAGCGTACAGAAATTTGCAACGAAAATAGTAATTAAAGATGCAGCTGAAAAGATGTATTATATTTAAGCTACAAGTATGTAGATTGGGTATAAAATAACAAAAATATAAGAATTCCTTCTACAAAATAATATTACGAGGAAAAAGATGGAAATATGAATTATGAATCTTCCTTACCTCCTTTAATTTTTCAGGACCCACTTCCACCAACTCTTCGACTGTGCTGTAATAATCAAGATCAATCACAGTAGGCTGATCTGGTACATGCCCATGTTCTTGATCTCCAGTCTCCCATCCTTCAACCTTACCATCTGCCCATTGCTCTTCAAACTCTGTTTCAACCTGCACCAGCAACAGAGTGATACTTTAAAATCTTAACCTAAGAAAGTATAGCCTAAGATTCTTCTGAATATAGAATGAAACCTCAAATAGTTGACACATAAGAGTACACTGTATGGTAGATGAAGATGAAATAAAACGTGCATGATTAATATTGCACACATACTCGTAGGGAAGTTGAAAGTAAATTGTTTTAAAGAGTGTTTGGCAACCAAGTTAGAACTTGAAGTTGGAACTTAGACATTGTAGCATATGTGAGCTTTACACTGTAGTATATTTTGCTTTACACAATAGATTGTGAGAGGTTTACAATATAGCAGTTGAAACTCGATTCCCAAACACACTCTTAGTCTTAAAATACGTCGTCCTATACAAATACACAAACAATTTTAAAAATCTCACATTAACATCTCTTAAGATATCGTTAGCTCAAATACAATAATTCAAAAGCAAGCTAAAATTGCAAAGATTAAAATATCTTCAACGAAATTTTCAGATTAGACAGAGAGAGAGAGAGGGTCCAAACACAAAGTTTAAAAGTTAATTCCTATTTCATGTTACATACAGCATGTATCAAATTTGATGACTAAAAAGTGCATTTCAGTCATGCAAAATGAAAATATTATATTTTAGTTATGGAAAAAGAAAGTACTGCATTTGTTAAAGAAAAAGGACCTTTGAAAATATTCTATCGAGATCTTGCAAGGGCTCTGTCCGCTGAAAAAAATATAATAGGTACTCTAGTAGATTCTCAATGTATTCCCTGTATTGCCTGCAAAAAACAGAAAGGACAAACATTCCAAATTTTATGTAAATAACAGAACTACTTTTTTTTTTAAGATACTTTTTTTTTTTTTGGTTGCAATGGAGAATCGAACCTCCTTCCCTCCAAACCAATACCCACCCCACCCTTTTCCCAATGCCACTAGACCAACATGTCTTGGGCATAACAGAACTACTAAAACACGTGAATGGACAGACAACCGAAAATAAAAGAAAAATGCACTCTACCTAGTTAACTTCAGTTTGAGAGGAATTTTATGCGGTTGTGAAAAAACATCAAGGTAAGCAGAGTACTCAATGGGCTCTCCAAACTTAGAATTAATATATTGATTGTATAATTCGTGCAAGTCGAGGTATCTTCCAAAAGCTTCCTGAAAATGAATACACAATACTTATATAAGAGGGAAATAACCCTTCAACAAGTTAACAGAATTTAGCCAAGCAACAAATACAATGAACAATTAGCAATTCATTTATATTCAAATCACAAATTGTATCTGGGTTTGTTTGACTAGTATTGACGTAATTGGTCGAGAGAGAGAGAGAGAAAGAAGGACCTCGCCACTGAATTCAATTACTGGCTCCTCCTTCAGCATCGCTTCATACTCCTCATTAGCATCAACAACCCGTGCAGCTGGATGCCTTCTATGGTACTCACGAATCTGCCCAAACACCAGCAAAAAACATTAAAAAAAAAAAAATCAAGGCAGCTACTCGTCCTTATTATTGATCAACTAAAATCATTAAACTAACAAAAATGAGGACCAAACAAAAGAACCAAAAATCATGAAAAATATATGCAATGGCTTAAGCAGAATTTCAAAGTTTAAGAACCTTAAACGGAAAAAAAATGTCATTCTATATATCAACAACAAAATGCAAATACAAGAGCATTCCCACAAAACATCACCTCTTTCAGTCTATCATAAAATGCACTAAACACATTGGTCCCTGTCGCAGTTTGGCCCCCGAGAGCCGCAACCTCATCCTTCCTTGCATTATCCTTGTCTTCATAAATCTCAACCTGAAAAATGGAAAGAAAAGTAAACCGGTTTGTTTTTAGTTTGTACACAAGGAATCAAATTCTAAGTTCAGTTCTTGTCTTCCGAACAAACAAACTGCAATTTTTCCAAGCCTAAATAAGCCTGCTAAGCCAATTAACACAACAATTCCGATTCTCGATTATCAAAGGCCAAAATTTCAAGTTTAACTCCAAAATATTAATGTAATTCACTAGGAAACTGCTTTCGAAAACTAAATATCCATTTTTTCTTGCTTAACTAAACAAATTGAAGAATTCCAAGAGTCCTAACTAAGAAATGCCCTAGGTGCGGTTCCAAGACGAGTGCTTCATTTTCCAACAATGACAGTTCAACTTTTGCCCTAGTTTCGAGAATTGAAAGTTGAGAAAGAGGGGATTTACGAGTTTCTCGGTGGTGGCGGTAATGGTGTCGATCATGTGGCGGACGCGGTGGCTCTGGAACAACCGGTCCTTGGCTGTCGGCGGCTCGTTCTGGAGCTCCTTTACAATCAGCCGCTCCAGCCGTTCAACCTCCTCGTGAGCCGACCGAGTCACTTCCAGAAGCGTCGACGACATCTTCGCTCTCTTCTGCACACTGCAACAGACCAAAATCGAAGTTTTTTTTTTTTTGAGACAAAATCGAAGAATTTGCAGTTAGGGTTTCGAGCTCTCTCACTCTCGGAGGGAAGAGAGGGCTTTCGAACGGAGAATAGTTGTCGAGGACGAAGGAGAAATAAATGGTAAATGCAAATGTAAATGGGAAGACCTGTTTAGAGCTTGAACTACAGTAATCAGCAAGATTTCACGCAAACCGACATGTCCTTTCAGAAAAGAAGGAAACGACGGTAGTAAAAGGACTTAAGAAATCGACAATTTACCTGAAAAAAGGTAATTTTGAATAAACGACGATAAGTTGACGACAATGAAGGACGTAAAACTGTAAACGATAACATCGTGCAAAACGACTTCAAAAGGAAGAAAACACGAAAAAAAAACAAACGACAATTTTTTGGAAACGACAGTGAGTGCAAACGACATAAGAAAGTTCTCGGAAACTCCTATCGTCGTTTCTCAACTTATTTTAGACAGCAGTCAATACGTTGGATTTGATGTCATTTCTTAACGTACTTGTCGTTTCCCATAGTATTGGAGCCACAATTCGTAAAACCTCTTCTATGATAAGTTGAGAAACTGCGGTGAAAAGAGAATCATAGAAAGAAGTTTCTTGAAAACGGCAATTCGATTTAAAAAGGGCAATAAAAATTTCGTCGTTCGCGCACATTAAGGACAAACGTCACGTCGTTTGTAATAAACAAACATAAATATCTCAAATCCACAAACGAGGTGTCGTATATAATGTACCAACAACGTGCTTCTAACTAAAAATTTTGAATAATTCGCAAACATTGCTCTCTTTTTCCCCTCTGGCCTCTTCTTTTCTTTCTTTCTTTTACGAGGGACAAGGTTTTTTTTTTTTCCTCTCTCTCTCTCTTTCCTTCCTAGTACTATAGTCCTTTCCAGGTATCATTTCACGACAAATTGTATGAATAATTTTGCGTGTTTCCTCCTCTAGGCAGCCATTGAATAGTAAAGAGAGCTTTTGAAACAATGTGGGCAAAGCTGAACCAGTCTATATTACGAGACGACGACGACGGGGAGCGAGGTGACGCTTTCTGGGACGATGAGTCCGATAACTTGTGCTCTCTCTCTCCAACTTAGGTACCTTTGAGTTTGAAAAAGAAAAAAAAAAAAATCAATCCCCAGATTTTTATTTTTAATTTTCAATTATGGGTTGTGGCCTCAGAATGATTTTTGGTTTTCTGGGTTTTGATTTGATCAGAGAATTTACGCATTTGCTGCGTGTTTGCTCGCTGGATGGGCTTGTATGTTCCTGGTATGAGTTTCTGAACACTTCTCCTTTATTCATTCGAGTGCATAGGTTTGGATAAATGTTTTTGTATGTTCTTAGCTTTTCGTGCAAATTGCAATTTCTGAGTAACTATTTATGAAAATCACTGCTTTTCAACACAATTCAAATCTTTTTGCTACCATGTTCTTGTGAAACTAAATTATATGCAATAACCTTAAGCATATAAATTAAATGCAGAAACCTGGATCGATTAACCTCTTGCCATTGAACTTTACCGTGCATACTGACGGTTACAACGCCGTATCCATGCTTGCAACCTTTCTTCAATTGGAGCATGTCGTCCCGTCCTTGCTCCTACTTGGAACTCGACATTTATCTGCTTTGGACGCTCATTCCAACTTACTGCCTTTAGGAGCTTCCAGTTCCTTCTCTCTCTCTATATTGATGGTGTACTAAGAGAATGAATGAGAGTGGAAAACCAGGGACCCAAAGAGTGCTCTCTCCCTTTCGAAAACTGATTCCATCATTCAGTTTTTCTTAACAAAATGCATATATACAAATTGAATATGAGCCACACACGTGTTAATGCATTAAGCACTTTTTTACATAACGGTCACTTTAATATATAACTGCTTAAGCACACACGTGTTAGTGCATTAAGCACTTACATTCTCCCACTTGACTCATAAATTCAATTATTTACCGTAGTAGGAAACAAAACACACGAATCATGATGATAAGTCCTCTTAGAAATGAGTATTATCTTCCATATATCACGATGTATTATGTCCCTTAATTCTTAATGAATAAACCCTATGTTTATTCTGGGTCCTCTTAATGATATTTCTCAATTAAACAACTGAACGTATATACAAAAAAAATATGAGAAATTATCATAATAGAGTTTATAAATTCATTCTTACAATAAAAATTTACACAAAGGAACCAAGTCCCATACTATATGCATGATCCTTAATCCGCATGTTAACAAGTCTTTAGCTAAGGATCAACTTTGATCAATTCAGTGTTAATGTGTTCAATGACTACTATTTTATCATTTAACACGTTCTCTTTATGGCCAAACACTTAATGTCGATATACTTGATTCGACCACCACTTAATTTTAACCATAAAACCATAACTGAATTGTCGTGATATATATTCAATGGCTTAGAAATTGGATCCACATTTAGCCATAAATGAAACTCTTTATCCATACACCATACAAAGTAGTCTTGAAACAAATACGAACTCAATCTCTATAGTGAAAGTAGCAGTTAAATTTTGATTTGCGCTTCTCTAATATATAGCTTCTCTAGCAAAATATATCCAACATTGCTAAAGAAGTTTGAATTAGAGTAGCAAATCACTTCCAAAATTTAAGTTCGTTTATGCGTAAGCATGTGGTCTATGGTTTTCATACCTTTTTACTTTATTTGTAGCTTTCAAGTGGTTTTTACCTTGATTACACTAACATATTCTTGACATTTCCACATCAAATGCAATGCCAGGTTATATATAGACTTGAGCATACATAAGGCTTCTATAACTGAAGCACATGGAACGTTCTTCGTTTATTTCCTTACATAATTCATTTTGGAACACTGATTTTATTAAATTTATCATCCTTCACAAACAGGAGCTATACTTGGTGAACAATTTTAATCCTAAATCTCTCTAAAAACTTATTGATATAGGTTCCTTATGACAGAGTTAAAATCTCTTTATATCTGTCACTATAGATTATAATGCCAATGACATAAGACACATTAATTTTTTTTTTAGAGAGAAATTGTTTCACCTCATGTAGCAAACCCTCATCATTAGTTGCAAGTAAACGTTATCCATATATAGAGTAAGAAAACAAATTATGCTCCCACTAACCTTCTGATACATACACTAATCCATAATTTTCTCTACAAAACTAAATGAAGAGTTAATGTTATGAAATACCACTATCAAGGTGCTTGTTTCTATCCATATATGGATTTTTTAAGTTTACATATCAAATACTCACCATTACTAGAGGAAATTCTTTATGGTTGTTTCATATAAACCTTTTCCTCTAGATTTCTATTAAGAAAATTTGTTTTCACATCCATTTGTTGCAACTCTAAGTCAAAATGTGCAACTAATGCCATTATAATACGAAAAGAATCTTTCTTAGATACAAGAGAAAAAGCTTCTTATAATCGATTCCTTTTTACTTCATTGAGTCCTTTAGCATTGAGTTTTACTTTATATATTTCAATGTTGTCCAATGAGTTCTTTATCTTAAAGACCCATTTACAACTTATGGCAACTTGACAAAATCATAGACTTCGTTAGATGTCATAGAATTCAACTCTTATGACATTGAATCGTAAATTTGATTCAATTTATGGTTTGTGAAAACGTTTCAGGATCACTTTTGGCTTTAAGGTTATAGTCCCACTATTGTAGATACGTATCATTATCACAAGGAATTGTTGATTTTTTTTTTTATTCTAGTAGACCTTCTTAATGTTGTATCAACACTTTCCTGAGGAACATGTTGTTCAACTATTTATTCAATAATTTCAGGCATTATCTGAACTATTTGATCTACTAAATCATAATCAGCAAAATTGTGGAATTTCAATAATCAGTTGATCAACACTTGTTAAACTTAAGGAGTGTTGTGAGCAACAACCAATTAATTACTTGAGTAGTAAATTGAGCACCTAAATGATCTTTCTTTAGAAATAATGTTTTGTGATAGATCGCTCCCACTGATCAAATAATTCTCAAGAAATTTTGCATTTCTTAATTCCACAATCTTAGTCTTATAAGATAGACAATGGAATCCATATTCTATAGATCTTTCAGCATATCCAATGAAATACTGACTAATGGTCCTTGGATTCATATTCTTTTCTTATGAGTTATAAACTCTTACTTCAGATAGGCATCCTAAATGTATATATATATTGCAAATTGTGTTTTCAAATTTTCAAAATTCAAATGGTGTCATTGGGACAACCTTAGCTAGAAATCAGTTTAATATATATATACAACCAGTTTATGAGTTGTAATCTATAAGAATTTAGTCACATCAAGTCTATTAAAGTACAGTTTCTTCTTTATTTCACACCATTCTGTTTTGGAGAACCAAGAATGATGTATTGGGTAATTACCCATGTTCTTGAAGAAACTTCACAAATAGACCAGATACTTGTCCATGCTTAATTTATCTACCACAATATTCTTCACCTCTGTCTGTTATCACGATCTTAATTTGCTTTCTACATTGTTTCTCTACTTAGTTTAAAAAAAAAAATTAAAGGCATTTAATGCTTCATTCTCGTTATGAAGCAAGTAGAGACATATATATCGTGAGTAACCCTTCATGAAAGAGATAAAGCATTTTAGACTATATGAATTCACATCTGAATGTATGATTTCTAATATGATTATCTTCCTCTTTGGACTTTCTTAGACTTGTTAATCTGCTATACTTAATGCAGTTTACACAAGTGTTATAATTAGTAAAATTTAAAGTAGTAAGTACTTCATCATCTACTAATCTCTTAATTTTCTTTAAGGAAATTTGTCTCAATTTCTGGTGCCATAATATAGAGAAATTTTTTTATTCATAACACAATCTTTTATACCAGTGTGAACATGCATAACATTATGAGTGGCATCATTTTGTAAATTGATATTGAAAAGACCATTAGACAATGTACCATTCTTAATAGGATTATTTATTTATTTATAAACCAAAGAAAATTTTGAAAAAACTGATAAAATATCCTAAAGGTACAAGTCTTGAAACTAAATTAAATTCCCAGAGAAAATAGGAATTTACAAGGTCTTTTCCAAATTTAAATAAGACCACTACTTATTTATTTATTTATTGCATGTTCAAATTGCCTTTATATGTGAACAAATCTTATTTTCTGAATAGATATTTTGTTCACATTCTATTGGTATCCTTAAGTTTCACATACCTTGGAAGATATTTAAAATGTGGATAGTATAACATAATCAATCCATTAAGTGTTATTATTTATATTAATCATATTAGATTCATAACAAAATTGAGATTAAATTATTATTAGTTTACTCTTTTCTTGTATTGTCAATAACGCACTTTCACTCGTTTTCGTTGTTAGTGTTTCTTCTTCTTGAATACACATGATCATAAATTTAATAATTGACCATTTATCCTTATGTGTAATGTAACATATTGAAGAAAAGTTCATAATGCAGTGAAAATAGTGATTAATCTATAGTGCACAAGAAAAGATTTTGTTATATCAATCTCAAGTGTCTTTAATTGAGCCATAGTGCTCCTCATCTTCAAGATGAATTCTCACACATGTCTAACTTCGGTGAGATTTTAAGGATGTAAATTTTATTGTTAAGGTAATGGCAAACTCTACATGTGATGATGCAAAGTGCTCATCAATTACTTTTCGGTAATGCCTCGATATTCTTTATGCTTATCGACGGAACCTCTAACACTAGCATAAATATTGGTCTTTATGATAATGTAATCGAAGCGATTACATCGGTCTCAATATTCTACAAGAGCTCATTTAATCTGTATTACTAGTATTTGTAATAATAGGTTCGTCTTTACTTATAGCATAACTTATGTCAATCAGCAAATATGAAGAAGAATTCTCTTCTTGATTTTATCTAATGTTAGAGTAATTCACAGGTCATAAGCTGCAACAAGAATTGCATGCTTACATTTCATAATTTTTGAGACTAATAAACTTATATCTGTTTTACCAATGTAAACCATGATTTAATTTTTATGTATCTAGCGACATAAAACGTACATGTGGGCCAAAGCTCTAATTCGATTAGATTCATTTACCTTTATGATAAATTATCAAATTTATCTTCTTTAGAATTATGAACCTAGTGACATAAAACTTGCCTGTGGGCTAAAGTTTTAATTCAATTAGATTCTCATAACTTTATGATAAAACTATCAAATTATTTTCCTTTTCTTAATCCTTGTGGATAAATTAAGAAATATAATTTGATATTTTATCCTAATTAATCATAGAAATATAATAAAAATTCATGTGAGATAAAATTTATTATATCAATTATAATTAATTATAATAAATGTCCATTTTCTAAATGTGATCCTAAACTACTTAATATATAATTTTATATAATTTAAGCTACTGTGGCTACACTCTAATAATAAAATTATATGGATCACTAGACATTTTATTCTATAATTTTGTTTATAGTAAATTACGTAATCTTAAAGCAATTTTAATAAATATGAACAAAGAACCAATAATTTATTTACTAACATTCATTATGCATAAATTAAAATTATACATCCAAAAAAATATAATCTAGCACATTATTATTCAAAATTTTAATGTACTAAATTACACAACTTAATATTGTATGCATAATTAAAATCGTGAATTACACATAATGAATAATATATGTACACAAATTTACAAAATTATATCCACACAAAATTATATAATATTTATAACATAACCAAAGTTATGAATATTCAAAATTATGAATTTTTCATAAATTATCCCGTGGTATGAAAAATTTCATAAAAATATCTAAATTATGGATATTATGAAAATTTCATAAAATATTTCAATCTGCAATTTTATGAAAATTTTTTCCCAAATTATTGAAATAAGATTTCTAGAAAAAAATAATAATAATACCTTTTTTTAAAATGTTATACGTACCTTAAACGACATGTCGTTTTGGAATTGAGGCACCAAAACGACTCGTCGTTTGAACCAATGAATGGAGTCTATACCATCAGTAAAACGACTTGTCGTTTTTTGGCCCTTGCAAAAACGACAAGTCATTTTATTTGCTGAAAACGATAAACACCATATGAAACGACATGTCGTTTTGACAAGGGAGGAGCAAAACGACGTGTCGTACGACATGGTCTTCAACTCTTAAACGGGTCATTTTGATCGGGTTGACCCAAATTTCGATCCGGTTTCAGACCCGACTCGTCTTTCGCCATCCGGACACCAATTTTGACGTTTCAAATCGTAAAAAACTTAAAAATCAAATATGTTAATGATTTCTAACCTTATTTTTCTCTAAAAAAATCCAAAATCAATAACCCAAAAATTGAAAATTTTTCCACGGTATGTTTTTTCCAGAAATATAGTATGCACATATTCAAAGCAGAGGTAATTGTTTTATTCCGATGCCAACTGTGAAACTAAATTATATGCAATAACGTTAAGCATATAAACTAAATACGGAAACGTGGTTCGATTAACCTCTTGTCATTGAACTTTGCCGTGCATACTGACAGTTACAACGCCGTCTCCATGCTTGCAACCTTTCTTCAATTGGAGCACGTCGTCCCGTCCTTGCTCCTGCTTGGAACTCGGCATTTATCTGCTTTGGTTGCTCATTCCAACTTATTGCCTTTAGGAGCTTCCAATTCCTTCTCTCTCTCTAGATTGATGGTGTACTAAGAGAATGAATGAGAGTAGAAAACCAAGGACCCAAAGAATGCTTTCTCCCTTTCGAAAACTGATTCCATCATTCAGTTTTTCTTAACAAAATGCATATATACAAATTGAATATGAGCCACACACGTGTTAATGCATTAAGCACTTTTTACATAACGGTCACTTTAATATATAACTGCTTAAGCACACACGTGTTAGTGCATTAAGCACTTACAGTTCTCTCTCGCAAAAAATTGAATTTCTGTTTAAATTTTTTATTCAAACCTGTGAAAAAATGAGGGGCTGTTTTTTTAGTGCATTGAGCGGAATTTTGTTTATTTCCCTATAAATCCGCCAGTTAAATTATTCTTACGTAGAGCATTTTTTATGATGGTTTTTTTTTTTTTTTTATAAAGCTATTTTGGTCTTTTAAGAACAAAATTGTGGTCTTTCATTGATGAAAAAAGAAATTAGTCCCAGTGAAGATCAAGAGACAGGAATAACTATATTACTTTTCTTGGGAGAGTTGAAATAGATTGGCATTGATCATTCTATAGTTTTCAGGCTTAGGAAGGTATGTTAAAGGTAGACTATTGATGCCACTTCAATACTTTTTTTAAATAATTCTCTCTTTCTTTTTTTGCAGTCGATGATTGTCTTTGCAAAACCAATCAAATTGACCTTGTTATTCACCTTTGGCAATTAAGTTTATTCTCTAATTATCGTGGCCGACATCTTTTGTTAAGAGTTTCTATTTTTGACCCTTATTGTTTGAGTGCAAAAAAAAAAAAAAAAAAAAAAAAAAAAAAAAAAAAAAAAAAAAAACCTTTATGCTCCACTCTCTCAGCTTTAACCTTAAGTTAAGTTTCTTTCTTATTTGCTCATTGTTTTCCTTGTCCAACAGCGATACGTTGCTTTTTCATCAAGAAATTTTCTTTTGTCTGCTATTATAGCGAAACACAGGAATAGTTTTCTACATGATCCCACGTATTTGTGTTGCATAAGCATCAGAATGTTTCCTCTTGTTGTCTCTGTCATTTCCCTTCTCTTTTCTTCCCCAGGAATTGTTGTAGATGTGGAGCCAAATCAAATCGACAACCCAGTAAAAGGAAGAAAAAGGAAGAAAAATGCGTCCTCAAAGGCAGAGAGCAAGCGTCGCGGCTCTGGCAGAAGAGCGCCGCGGCACTGGGGCGAGGGTGCCTAGGCGCCAAGTGCAGAGCCCCTAGGCGCCAGGACAAGAGCGCCTAGGCGCTATGTGGAGAGCGCCTAGGCGCCAGGAAGATAAAGTCGAGGCGTCGAGTTGATAGCGCCTAGGCGCCAGGAGCAGAGCGCCTAGGCGCTCGAAACGAGCGCCGCGGCGCTGACGCGCTGTGCTGCGCGATGTGTTTTGAATCAAAGTCGAATTCAAAGGTCCCAAAAACGGGAAACCACTAGGGTTTCCCATTAGTTGCTATTTTCTCCTCCTTTGGTTATAAATAGACACAAGGTGGCTAGGGTTGGGTGTGTGAAAATTGTGAATGACATAATTTTGTGAGAGACAAAAGTTCTTGAGAGCTCCATCCTTGAGAGAGAAAAATTCCCACAGGGTGTTAGATAGAAGAGAGTTTTGGTAAGCACAATTTGTGAGTGTGTGAGAAACTACTCTTGTAATCTGTAATCTCCTTCATCATAGTGGAATTTGCAAGCGGCAGAAACATGACGTAGTCTCAATTTGGACGAACCTGTATAAAAATTTGGTGTCTCTTTTCTTCTTTTCTCCTATTTATTTTTCTGCAATTGTTTGTTCTTGCGATCCTTGGAATTAGGAGTCGCCTAATTCCCCAACAACTGGTATCAGAGCGGAGGTTTTGATCAAGAACGATGACTGGAGAAGAAAGTATGGCAGCCGGCATCACCAAATTTGATGGTTCAGATTTTTCCTATTGGAGGATGCAAGTAGAGGACTACCTATACAGCAGGAAACTGCACTTGCCCTTGGGTAATAAGCCCGAAGGCATGAAGGATGAGGAGTGGAGTCTCCTTAATAGACAGGTACTCGGTGTGATCCGTTTGACTTTGTCAAAGAACGTTGCCCACAACGTTGCGAAGGAGACCACTACAGCAGGGATGATGAAGGCTCTGTCAGAGATGTATGAGAAGCCCTCAGCCAATAACAAGGTACATCTCATGAAAAAGCTCTTTAATTTAAAGATGTCTGAAGGTGCCTCGGTGGTAGAGCACCTGAACAGTTTCAACACCGTCCTAAACCAATTGGTCTCGGTAGAGATTAAATTCGATGATGAGATCAATGCCCTAATCCTCTTGGCCTCGTTACCAAACAGTTGGGAACCCATGAGGGTGGCCATTACAAATTCGCTTGGGAATGCCAAATTAAATTTTGTTGATGTCAGAAATTCTATTCTGGCGGAAGAAGTTCGTAGGAAGGACTCAGGAGAAGCCTCTTCGTCGAACTCGGCCCTTAATGTTGATAATAGGGGCAGGAAACTTGATAGGCAATCCAACAGGGATAATGGCAGGAGAGGCAAGTCGAGGAATGGAAGAAGCAAGTCAAGGAACGGTAGGACTATGGAGTGTTGGAACTATGGGAAGACAGGCCACTTGAAAAAGAACTGCAGGGCTCCAAGGAATAACGAAGACAAGACTAATGACGCAGCCAACGCCGCCACTGAAGAGCAACAGGATGCTTTAATCTTGTCAGTCGACAGTTCTTTTGATTCGTGGGTGATAGACTCAGGAGCATCATTCCACACCACTGCACACCGTCATGTCCTGAAGAATTATGTTGCTGGAAATCACGGTAAGGTTTATCTCGCTGATGGAGAACCTTTGGATATAGTTGGCATTGGAGATGTCAGTTTAAAAATGCCTAATGGGTCTGTGTGGAAGATTCATAAGGTGAGACATGTTCCCAAACTGATGCGCAACTTGATTTCGGTGGGGCAACTGGATGATGAAGGACATAAAGTGACCTTCAATTGTGGAGGTTGGAAAGTCACTAAAGGAGCGATGGTAGTTGCTCGGGGACGCAAGGCTGGAACTCTCTACATGAACTCAAGTTGCAGAGATACCCTAGCAGTTGCTGATTCTGCTACCAATACCGAGTTATGGCATTATAGGCTCGGTCACATGAGTGAGAAGGGTATGAAGGTGCTTCACTGCAATGAAAAACTGCCGGGTTTGAAAACTGTTGATCACAGTTTGTGTGAAGCCTGCATCTTTGGTAAACAGAAAAGAGTCAGTTTCTCAAAGATGGGTAGAGAGCCTAAGTCCAGGAGATTGGAGCTAGTTCACACAGATGTGTGGGGGCCTGCGCCGGTGACTTCCCTTGGTGGCGCAAACTACTATGTGACGTTCATTGATGACCCAAGCAGGAAGGTATGGGTTTACTTTCTGAAAAACAAATCTGATGTGTTCGATGTTTTCAAGAGATGGAAAGCCATGGTGGAGAACGAGACAGATTTGAAGGCGAAGTGCTTGCAGTCCGACAATGGGGGAGAGTACTTAGATGAAGAGTCCAGGCGGTACTGTGCTAAGAATGGGATAAAAATGAGGAAGACCATTCCAGGGAAACCACAACATAATGGGGTAGCTGAGAGGATGAACAGGACTTTAAACGAGCGTGCTACGAGCATGAGGTTGCATGCGGGGCTGCCAAAGATGTTTTGGGCTGAGGCAATTAACACAGCCGCTCATCTGATCAACAGAAGTCCATCCACACCGCTGAAGTTCAAGCTACCGGAAGAAGTCTGGAGCCATAAACAGGTTGATCTCTCTTACTTGAGAGTGTTTGGTTGTGTTTCCTATGCACACATTGATTCTGCTGCTAGAAGTAAGCTGGATGCCAAGTCAAAGAAGTGTTTTCTGGTTGGCTATGGCGGACTTGAGTTTGGTTATCGTCTCTGGGATGACCAAAGCCGGAAGATTATCAGGAGCAAGGATGTGATCTTCAACGAAGGTGTTCTATACAAGGACAGAGATAGCACGGACTCCAGGGGTTCAGGTTCTGAAGACAAGATGCCTGAGGTGATTCCATTGAAGGATCTTCCTGAAGTGGAGGTGCAAAATCCAGAGGTTGAAGACCAGGAAAACATAGCTCCAGAAGGAATCCAGAGGACTCCTGCCACACCAGTCAGGAGGTCTAGCAGGACAATTAGACCGCCACAGAGATACTCCCCATCTCTGCATTATATCTTGTTGACCGACAGAGGTGAGCCAGAGAGCTTTGATGAAGCCGTGGAGGCTGGAGATTCGGTCAAGTGGGAGTTAGCCATGAGGGATGAGATGGATTCCTTGATGTCCAATCAGACATGGCAACTAGTACAGTTACCACAGGGTAAAAAGTCCTTGCACAATAAATGGGTATACCGGATTAAAGATGAATCTGACGGCAGCAAAAGGTATAAGGCAAGGTTGGTGGTAAAAGGCTTTCAGCAGAAAGAAGGCATCGACTTCAACGAGATTTTTTCTCCAGTGGTGAAGCTAACCACGATCAGGACGGTACTTGCGCTAGTGGCTAATGAGGACTTGTTCTTGGAACAGTTGGATGTGAAGATAGCTTTTCTCCATGGTGATTTGGAGGAGGAGATCTACATGAAGCAGCCACAAGGATTCGAAGTACCGGGTAAGGAGAACTTAGTGTGCAAACTTCAGAAGAGCTTGTATGGCCTCAAACAAGCTCCCAGGCAGTGGTACAAAAAGTTTGATGGGTTCATGTGCAGCAACGGTTTCCTGAGGTGTCAGGGAGATCACTGTTGTTATGTGAAGAATTTTGGTGATTCTTACATCATACTGTTGCTATATGTCGATGATATGCTGATAGCAGGAGGTTGCAAACAGGAGATTGACAAGCTGAAGAAGGAGCTGTCTAAGGAGTTTGCAATGAAGGATTTGGGTGCTGCAAAACAAATCCTTGGGATGAGAATAACGAGGAACCGCAACAGTCTAAAACTGTCACAGGAAGAATATGTTGAAAAGGTGCTGAGCAGATTCAACATGGGTAATGCGAAGCCTGTGAATACTCCTTTGGCCAGTCACTTCAAGTTATCAAAGGAGCAATCACCGACCACAGAGCAGGAACGAGACCACATGGCCAAGGTGCCATATGCTTCCGCTATAGGCAGTCTTATGTATGCCATGGTTTGTACCAGACCGGACATTGCACATACAGTGGGAGTTGTGAGTAGGTACATGAGTAATCCAGGTAAACAGCATTGGGAGGCAGTGAAATGGATTCTCAGATATCTGAGAGGTACTGCGGGTTTAGCATTGTGTTTCAAGAAGTCAGACTTGGGACTACAGGGCTATGTTGATGCTGATATGGCTGGAGACATTGATGGCAGGACAAGTACCACCGGTTATGTCTACACTTTGGGTGGCACTGCAATTAGTTGGGTCTCGAAGCTGCAGAAGATAGTTGCACTCTCTACTACAAAAGCAGAGTATGTGGCAATGACAGAAGCGAGCAAGGAGATGATTTGGTTGCGGTCGTTTCTGGAAGAACTGGGTCACAAGCAGGAAAGGAGTGTATTATACAGTGACAGTCAGAGCGCCATTCACTTGGCGAAAAATCCCGCATTTCATGCTAGGACAAAGCATATACAATTGCGGTATCACTTCATCAGGTCGGCTTTAGAAGATGGAGTGTTGAAGCTTGAGAAGATTCTTGGGAGCCAGAATCCGGCAGATATGCTCACCAAGACGGTTCTGATTGAGAAACTGAAGTTGTGCGCAACTTCAGTTGGACTTCTCCAAGAGGCGTGAGAAGTCGTTGCCGCTGCAATGGGAGACATGGTGATTGATTAGTCTCCAAGTGGGAGATTGTTGTAGATGTGGAGCCAAATCAAATCGACAACCCAGCAAAAGGAAGAAAAAGGGAGAAAAACGCGTCCTCGAAGGCAGAGAGCAAGCGCCGCGGCTCTGGCAGAAGAGCGCCGCGGCGCTGGGGCGAGGGCGCCTAGGCGCCAAGTGCAGAGCGCCTAGGCGCCAAGACAAGAGCGCCTAGGCGCCAGGAAGATAAAGTCGAGGCGTCGAGTTGATAGCGCCTAGGCGCCAGGAGCAGAGCGCCTAGGCGCCGCAGGGGAGCGCCTAGGCACTCGAAACGAGCGCCGCGGCGCTGACGCGCTGTGCTGCGCGATGTGTTTTGAATCAAAGTCGAATTCAAAGGTCCCAAAAACGGGAAACCACTAGGGTTTCCCATTAGTTGCTATTTTCTCCTCCTTTGGTTATAAATAGGCACAAGGTGGCTAGGGTTGAGTGTGTGAAAATTGTGAATGGCATAATTTTGTGAGAGACAAAAGTTCTTGAGAGCTCCATCCTTGAGAGAGAAAAATTCCCACAGGGTGTTAGATAGAAGAGAGTTTTGGTAAGCACAATTTGTGAGTGTGTGAGAAACTACTCTTGTAATCTGTAATCTCCTTCATCATAGTGGAATCTGCAAGCGGCAGAAACAGGACGTAGTCTCAATTTGGACGAACCTGTATAAAAATTTAGTGTCTCTTTTCTTCTTTTCTCCTATTTATTTTTCTGCAATTGTTTTTTCTTGCGATCCTTGAAATTAGGAGTCGCCTAATTCTCCAACAGGAATTAGATACTAAAACTTTAATGGCTCTTTGGCAGCACAGCTTTCCTGATAGGTGCTGGGCGACAAATGAGAATGATGTTTGATTCTGTCCGAATTTATGCAACGGCGATTTATCTCGGATGTGTTGTTCTAGCACTCATTTGCGCTCTTTGGATTAGTTTTCAGTCTTAATTCTATGACAAAATGGATAAAACTTTTGTAAACACCGCGGATCCATAGGTTTCAATTACGGTAATATGATAACAGTACATTGCTTTTTGTTTCACATTCTTTTCTCATCTTGCAGATACGTAGCAAGATTTCAACAATACTCGCAGTCAAAGTCGAGATCTGCGCCCTCGTTTGGTGAGTTTTTTCACTCATCGACGCATCTCACCTGTTTCCCTATTATGATCGAAATGCTCAGGAATGATCTCGACTATGCGGAAGCTCATTGAGGATTTTACACTATTTTTTCAGTTGCCTAACCCCAGGTTAAAAGAGGTTGGAGAAAGAAAAGAAGAGAGAGACTCATCTTAGTGAAATTCTGCTTCGGCTTACTGCCATAAATCTTGTGTGCTTATTTGTTTGCTTTTTTTGTCGATTTTATTGCTTTTAGTAGCAGCAGATTTTGGCATCTAATTCTTAATAATCACCAACTCTTGTTGATTTATCAATTTTGTTTCAGACTGCATTTTTCCAATGTTGTAAGACCTTGTTATGTTGTATCTGTTTCAACTTTCAGGTATAGTCTGAGTTACATTCCTTTTGCTCGGAGAATGGTGTCCGAATTGATGGTCCGGTTTTGTGACACTGAGCTTTAGACGATGACAATTAAAGATGTTCCTTTCGTTGACAAGAAGAGTCTTGAGTTTTTTTTAATCCAATTTGCTCTTTCTTTTCTTATTCTTTTTTTGCTTCATCCTTTGGATTGATTAAATATTTGAGTTACATGCAACTTGTCAATTTGTTCTCGACCTGGCATTCGAATATCTGTTTTCCTCTTGTTGATGAAGAATGGTTTCCTAAATTATCCAACTCTTTCTTTCTTTGTTTCTTTGTTAAATTTCTTTTGGAGTTGAGCTATTTCTGCAAGTATAAATGTGTTACAAATAAGGCAATTTCTCTAGTGGGAACCAAAATATATACCACCAATAGGTATTTATTTGTCAACCATCACATAAAAAATAACTTTGGCTAGATCGAATAGTTTCAAAACGTTCATTACCGGCGGGTTCTAGGAGAAGTCACCTACAAATAAATGTCCACTACGGAGAATTTTTTCACTTTGAGACCTCGTTTTGGGATTGAACAAGTTAATTGGGCTTGGAAGCTAAAAATTGGGTAAGGCCCAAATGAATCTTATTGGACTTGTTTCACATTCTCATTTCTATGCACATGGAAATCTCGAAGTACACAGGACCTGCACTTCAAGAAGTGCAAAAAAAAAACTTAACCATTCCTGATTTTAACTGGTCAATATTATTGACCAAGAAGGTATGGTACAGAATAGACCACAGAATCTACAAATGCCCATCCTCTCACGAGTAGAAGATTTGTATTAAAAAAAAATAAAATTTGAAGGCATATCTTTGTAAGCCTCTTGTCCGACAAACCAAATGTAAGATCTGTGATGACATGAACCAGACAACAAGAAGCATGTGAAAACCCATACCCAACAACCTCAATGACAGCATCTACCATGTGCCATAATGTATCTTTTCACTCCTTCAAAAAAATAAAAAATAAAAAAAAAAAAGTTTGACAATTGGATCAATCAAAAAATTTCAGTTCCTTTCAATATCCCCATCACCATCCACCAATCATTTACTCAACGCCATTCCTCCTCATGTCTCATTCTTCTTCTTTTTTTAGTCCATCAATCAGTGCCCCCCATTGAAAGCTGGTCCTTGTGTGCATTTCATATGGACCACAATTCACTTCTTCTTCCACCATTTCATTTTTACGAGAATTCTTTTTAAGAGTATCGTATCGATTCGACGTAATTTAAACCATCAAATTTGAATCCATTTACTTTAAATTATCATATTTTTTTAAAGCAATATGATTGTAATTTAACTGTTTAACACTATATCTACTAGTACATTTTATACTCTATTACATAATTCTCCTCGTTAATTTGATTCTTAAAACTTTTGATGACTTTAAAATAATGTCTAAAACTACTTGTCACAAAGTGGGACTTGTTCTTTACAGGTGTTATCTGCCAAGTGTCAGCATGCCTGAAGATTCTCCTAATATAAGATACTTTCTTACTGCATGAAAGTTATTTTTTAGAATTATTGCTTTGTGGATTCCAAGGCTCAGGGTGATATGTCTTGCTATTGTTTTTAAGTCTAGGTGCAATATTTAGAGGAAAAGACTTGGGGGAATCAATTAAAGCGGCATAAAAGGATCCACTTGTTGGACAACAAATATACTAAATTATGCATAAAAAATCATTGCTAGTGCTTTGAAAATCCAAGTCCACCATGACATTCAAGCATCACAATGATTATTAAATACACTATCACCTTAGAATCCAATACCATCCTTTTAAAGATTTTTGATTTAGATTCACCACGAATGGAAAAATTGAAGAGGGAGAGTTCGGATTTGACTAATTAAAAAGGTCATAAAGCAGGGTGAAACTTCGTGTAAAGCAGCCCGATTAAAAGGAATGCCAAGTGGTTGGTAGTTTTTTTTTTTTTTTGGCTAAGAGGTAGAAAAACGTAACCAAGTAACGATTGACCTGCACGTGGTTTACTACATGGTAAGTTTTTGTTAGGTATCTCTTTTCGTCCATCCAAGTTAAAATTCGGTAACTTTCTATAAGACCCTGCTCGAGCTTTAGCTGTAGATTTATTTGGATAATGAGTGCAAACGCTATTGGCTTTGTGCTGATGAAACAAATAACCTGTTGCAAGATTTTGGCCGCTCCTTCAATGGTCTTAAAATTGCTGCTACAGTCGACAGAAATGGTGACCGGATTGGGACCACTTGATTTTTTTCTATAAGCCAAAAAAAAGTAATGATTGGACGTTTATTTAATTATATGCTAGAAAACACTTTAGTGGGCTTCAAGATCCAATACCCTTGGAATTTCAGCCACCCACTTTTTTTATTTTCGTCATTATTAGTTTCTTTGCTAAAATTTTCAGCTACCCACTTAGTCTTAGTGGATGGTCAGTCAATTAATAATGGCAACCAACCACCATCTACTCATTCGAGGCACGAGCCACCAGGTCTATTGCTTTGTGAAAATTATACACAAAGAGGATTTTTGGGCCAAGTCATTTTTCCCCTTTTTAGTTTTTCCCCCCTAAAGATGTTTACTATTGTAATGAACATTTTTTTGGCACATAACTATTGTAATGAACATTTTTTTAGCACATAACTACCTTATTTTCTCTCATGTTGTTTAGCTTTCTTTTTTGAAATTTATTTGGTCCTTTCACGGTGGGACATCTTAATAGTACTGCATGTTCTTAACAGTATTCATGTTTATAATACAAAAATACGCAAACGTAATACAACCTAAGACAACACAATATAAGTAAGATGCTTTTTTCACATCCTACTAAAGAATGATACTTATTTTTTTATGGAATTTGCTTTATACAAATTTAATAATCTACCAATATAACATAATTATGATTATTATCAAATCATATAATGTTAAGGAAAAGAATGACAATGTAATAAAAGTTAATAAAACTTTGTTATGTTTTATCGATTTTTTTTTTATACTTCATCACGGAGTTTTCGAATTTATACATGAATAATGACATACACCTTGACTGGTTCGGTAAGCTATGTAAAAATTGAAATGACTCTTTTAATATATATTTTGTCTGAGCAAGTTTCATGCTGATTTTATGATTTGTTTCAACAAAACACCAACAACAATTCTTGAGCATTTTTTTACTTGATGATTTGTTTTTAGTTAAAAGGCAACAACTTCAATTCTTGAGTAGATTTTTAACTCATGATTTGTTTCCTAGTTAAAAGTTTACGTCAATTGGTCTTTTCGTCTCTCTCGCTTGTCTGCTAGGGTCTTCTTATTTCCTTTTCTCTTCTTCTCTTCGTACACCGCCGCCACTCGATGGCTTTGGTTCTCCGGCCAAATATCGTTTTGGCGTCCCTCGGCGACGCTCCGTCGACGTGCTACTCCTAGGTCTCGTTTTTTTTAGGCGAGTTTCGACGAATGGTAGGATGTCTCTACTAGAGTTTGGGGTTTCTTTCCCTGAGTTTTGTGGGTGTTTGGTGGTGTCCGGTTTTGCCTTTCCGTCGTGTTGATGTGTGGGGGGTGGCTTGCGTGGTTTGGCAGCAGTCGGCAATGGCTGGGTGGTCGGTGGTTTAGGTGGTCGTCTCTGACACCACGTGATTGTATAGTTGGTTGTAACAATTTGAGGGGTTCCTTGCCCTAGTGATGCTACCTGTTGAATAAAGGAGCCTATCAATCAACCTTGCTTTTAAAGGCCCAAAATAAGAAACTGTTAGGGTTTTTTATTAGTTGCTATTTTTTTATGGTATAAATAGATATAAGATGGCTAAAATTGAGTGTGAGTGGCATTATTTTATGTAAGATATGTTTTGAGAGCTCCATTGTTGAGAGGAGAAATTCCCACAGAGAGTGTTAAGTAGAAGAGTGATTTGGGAAACATTATTTGAGAGTGTGTGATAAATTTCTTTTGTAATCTGTAATCTTTTTTATCATAGTGGAATCTATAGCAGCAGAAATAGGACATTGTCTCGAATTTAGACGAACCTATATAATAATTTGATGTCTCTCTTTTCTTCTTTTCTTTAATTTTTTTTCTGCTATTATTTATTCTTGCGATCTCTAGAATTAGGAGATACCTAATTCCTCAACACTACCCTGTTCAGGGGGTGCACTTTGTCATGGTGGAGACTCTAGCTTGTTTAGTGGTGCCTTTGCTATATCTGTTGTCGTTTCCTTCATGGTGATCATGCTTCTACAAGTCTTCGTTTTCAGCTTCAGCTACGGTGATCACAGGGTTTCTGCCTTCGCTGTGTGCGCGAGGTCAAGCCTCTCATCTGGTTGTTTTGTTTTCATTTTCAATAAGGACATGTGATCTGTGTGCCTGCGTTTGGGTTGTTCTCAGTCTCTGTATTTGTTTATTTGTTAGTGTCTGTGTGCAAGAGTTTTTTTTTTTTTTTTTTTTTGGAGCATTATTTTTTGTGTTGTGTTGATGATCTTCATGGTATTGTGTTTTGACCCTCGTTCAATTGGTTTCTCTGTCATTTTATGGGGGTCTTTAGAAGAGTATAATGTGTACTCGTTTATAGATGTGTTAAAGTACTCTCGTTCTTTTTCTTTTTGAGGCTTCAGTCACTCCTTCTCCCAATGCGTCATCACGTCTGGCTGTATTACAGGGTTTGTCATATTATTTGTATTAGCTTTCTAGTTTGTATGAAATCCCCCTTTACATTTTCTTTAAAAAAATTAGGCCAATTGTAAAAATCGAAATATTTAACAAAGGTTGAAAAACAAATATTTTCATGAAAGAAAGCAACAAAACCAAAATCCCAAATCGAAGTCTGCTTTGACTAAGAAAAAAAAAACAAAATAATTTATAAATTAAGAATGCATGAAGAGGAGCAACAATGAAAACGAGCTTCCTTTTGACACCCAAAATAATGTTACAATTGCAGGGAGCTCTGCTTGGTTGTGTTTGGTACGGAAACGACAACATTTCCACTTATTACCAAACGAGTTCTGAGACCTTCAATAAAAATCTCTGCCTTTTTTTGACTGCATAAAATCCGACAAAACAAAACCTCAGCCCTTTTGTGACAAGTGGCTAACGACAATGACACGCACAAATTGAAATATCAAGAAAAGTAAAGGGTGTCTTGGCAATTGAAATCTTTTTCACAAGAGAAATCTTTTGATGAATTCAACAAAGGTTTGGATTCTTATCGGAAAAGCAATAACAAAAACGATAACAAAACAAAAACAAAACAAAAGTTTGGGTTCTTTTCCATGTCAGAGCCCTATCCAAGACCGGACCATGTGAAGTATCTTCTTGGCCAAACATTTTTCATGACGATTTGCCCATTATTTCCTCTTTGTTTAGAACATCATTTAAAACGTATGTTTTAAGTTGAAACTAATACTTATATTTGACCTATTATAAGTTATAATTCATGTCAAACTAGATCAGTTAAAATTAAGAGTTTTAGTTTCAAACAATACTTTTAGTTTAAACATACATTTTTAACTTAAACATATCATATACTAATTCAACTTAATATAATTTATGATTATTCAAACCAATATTTTTGATTCAAACGTATACGAGCCCAGCACACAAATTTAGCCTCTCCTAATATCAATAAAAAATATATTACTCGTTTTTCTTAAAAAAAAAATAAAAATGAAAATAAAACATCTCACTCGTAATAATAACAAATACGTCACTTTTTTTTTTTTTTTTTGGCTTCTTTTGAACACAGATAGGACACAAAAAATAGAAAACTAGATAAGCATAGATTATGAAAACGTCATTGGATATTAGTCAACAAGAAAAATTCAATTAAGGACATTTTCTTAAAATTTATTTTACTGAAAATATCGGCATGATGATGAGATAATCTATAGTTCCCGCTGAAAGGACAGAAACTCCCCGGCTTTGTTACAGCCCAAAATAAGAACATTCAAAAAATGTTAAAGGGCGAAAAATATTGACATTAGAAATTTATTTTTATAGATCTATCTATCATGACTTTTTAAAATATGTATGACATTTTGAATCCTTTTCGCTGAAAGAAAATATATTTTTAGATAAAATGTATTGTGAAGATAATACGTGAGGAGATGCAAGTATAAAACATACATATATATATATACAAATTATTCTAAAGAGAAAAGAGTTAAATTTCGATCGGGCAATACGATATGATTTTTTTATATTTTTTCTTTTTTAGATTACTTTTACAAACCCGTTTGTTTTTTTTTTTCATCATTTAATATCTTTTAAAACACTTATATTTCATCTTCCGTGCTAGATTCTATTTAAAAATTGATAGCTTAATAATAGATGAGTTAAAACACTGTCAAAAATTTCTAAATGATTAGACTTTTACTTTGAAAGATTAAATGAGACTAATGCATTGTGAAATATCCAAACTTAAATCATTTGACACATTGTGAAAATTAGGTAATTGTCGGTTGATATTTCTACAAAAAAAAAAAAAAAGTGACTACTGCCAAGTGTCTACTTATTTTCTTCCGGGTATATTTGAACAATCAGTGCATCATTTTTGGTGGGAGGGTAATCAATATATCATATTTGATAAGTACTTCGCCTTTTTAAAAAGCAAAAACCAGTGACCAAATGCTTCCGGCGGCTCGTGGGTTGGAAAGTTTCATTAACTTGCACAAGCATTTTCGTGCTAAATGGGTCCCACTCTCTACTTTTGGGCCAAATGTGGGGCCACCTAAATGCCTCCAATGATGGTGCGTGGAGACCACGTCCTTTCCAATAAAACATTACATTGCAATACGCATGTATACAAGGAAGAGCACTCACAATTAAACTGAATAGAAATATATTTTGGAAAAAAAAAAAAACAAACAAACAAAAGAAACAAAAAACAAAAACAAAACAAAAACAAACACAGCCAGTGCAATTAAAGCATTACAGTGGAATGGCCCTTGCTTAGCATCTGACCTTTTGAGTCCATGAAGGAGTAGAGCTCGAGGACTCCTCAACCAATCAAACGGCCAAATCTACTTTTTTCAAGCTTAGATTTGACCAATTTGTTTGTTCCATCTTCGAAAATCACAAGGAAATAAAAATGAACATCACTTTTTTTCTCTCTCTCTCTTGCTAGTAAATTCACATCTCGTTTGGCCAAACTGTATTTCAACAATTTTTTTTTTTCACACGCTACAATATTTTTTCAGTTAAAACTTCAAATTATCGGTCTCAACTCATTCTAATAAAACTGCTTCTTCTGGCCAAAAAAACAAAAAAACTGTAAAAGGGTAGCATGTTTTTCCGTCAATCAATGAGTATTATTATTAAACAAAATTTCAATTAAAAAAATGCATTATTGGGCATTGATTTGGACCATAAATTTTTGCCCACTAATATTGTTGCCTTATGGTATACGCCGCAACCGCATAGGATCATGACCACTAAACCCCAGACAGAGCACACTGTAAAGCAAATCCCATGTCTCTTCCAAACGTGGACTTTCATTTTTTTTTTCTTTTACAACTGTTTTATGTAGTACATAACTGCTTCGAAAAGCCGCATCTGTGAACTCGTCATGCTATACGTATTATGACATATAATATAACACAATTGTATAACATATTGCTTGGCATGACATGTATAGATGTGTGTGTGTGTGTATATATATATATATATATCTGTCCATAAAATACATTACCATATGCATGTTGATGCGAGGGAGTGACAACAATAGCTTAAGAGACGAAATAAAGAAATTGATCCAAAGATAATAATTCAATTCCCCTATAATCACAAAACATGCTATGCTAGCTAAGCTTGGCATAAGTTTACATGAGGGTGAATTCTTATTGGTCTTATATTGCACTGAAGTCGACCCTACATTGTATTAGTTGTTACTTCTTTTGGAGTCATGCACGTAGAAAAGAAAAAAATATGTATGTCTAATATTCTCGAACTTTTTTTTGAACAAGGTGATTTTTGGGACAACAAAAAAATGAAGGTGCATGTTTCCAAGTGGGACTAGCCCTCCATGTGGGCTTTGCGTTTGGAGTAGGCAAAAGTTCCTAATTATATAAGTAAAATACCATTAGATTAAATCTTGATCAATTGAGGGTTTTCCTTAACTAGGAACACTAACTGTAAATTGTTTTATTTCTTTTCAATATCCTTAAACTAGAAACGCTAACTCCAAATTGTTTTCTCTTCGTTATTGTCTAGTATACGGGATCATATTGGCTTTAAAGTCCCCTCATTTAAATAACTGTAACCTTTTTTATCTAATAATCTGTCCACTTTTAGAAGGAAAAAAAAATAAGATGACCCACCTAATAGTTTTTCTTCCCTATTTTCCTTTCCATCAAATCTTCCCTTTTACCAAACATCTCAATTTATCAATTTCCATCATAAAATCTCTCTAACATTTTCTTTTTTTCCACTTTTCAATCGTACCAACAGAGGGTAATTCTTGTTATATATTTAATTCAATGTTCATTATTGGCTAGCCGTGTTGGGTTTCTTTTTTAGTTTGGTTTCGTCTAATAACTAGAAAGGTTTCACGTAACTAACTTTCATTAAAACTGATTGAATTGTTGACCTTACAAAAGTAAAAGAGAGAGTTGGAAATACAGATAGAGAGGGAGAGAGAGAGAGAGTGAGAGAGATTTTGAGTAATGAATAAAAAAGAAAAAAAAAATCTAAAAACTTTTTATATATCTCATGCTATGTTCTTGTTCTTGGGTTGAAGGTCTTATGTTATGTAATATATACACACACATATATATGTACACATGTAAACAGAGAAAAGTCTCATGCTATGTTTGTTTAATAAAAACGATTAATTACCCCAAAAGAAAATCATTAAAGATTTCAACTTTCATCGAACATCTGTCCAGCTTGCCAGTTGCCATTAGCTTTATACAACTTCTGATTCTGTGCTGCACGAGAGGCTGCCAAAAAACGACAACAACTTTTGCCTATTTTATAAATTCGTTTTGGTTATATTATATATGAATGCAGTTAGTGGGCAAGCAACTGCTTCCAACTAATAAAAACTTGTTTCAATGTGTTTTCTGATATTATTTTAGTCAACTTCGTTGGCATAAAAACCGCACTCGACTACCACATCATCAACAAAGCGGTCCAACAATGCCATTTTAACATTGTAATACAAAATTAATTTAATCTATTGCAAATTATGTCATTTTGTGGCCTAAAATAATTATGGTTATGCCCCATGGGAGATTTTAAATTGCCTAAATAACTGTTTTTTATTTTCTAATTTTCGTTGCGTATATGATTTGCTGAACTTTGTGATATAAAATATTGGTTATATTATGTGTATTAATTAATATAAACAATGGTCAATTGAATTTATTTTATAGGGGATCTAACCTTTTTCTTTCTTGTTTTCATTGTTTCTTGAATACGGTGACATGAATAATTAATAGCGGAGTTTCCAAGAAATTCCGAGAGATAAACTCTCTCTGTTTGTTATTCATATAATAAATCCTTCACATGTGGTTCATATTTCGTTGTCTATATCGTCAATGAAAGACACTTTAGATTTTTCTCATTTAGAAAATTAGGTTCGGATAATCTCTTTGCCTAAGGTTTGGTTTTAGTTTTAATCTTACCATCTTTTGGGTTTGCCTCCTAATTTTGTGAGTTTAGCTCACAAGTCTTTTTCCCCCTCTTATTTCGTGTCCTCGCGGTAAATATTCAATCAAAATGTTGTAATTGATGTGATGTAAATCGATACTATTGAAGGGGCATAAAAATGTTACGAGAGGAGAGTTGAATCCATTGAGAATTAAAAAAAAAAAAAGGTTAAATTTTTAAGAGTGGACAAAAAACAGTTTAGTGTCAAATGTCATAGTTCATACAAAGTAAAAAAATAGCGAGGTATTAAAACCTCAACTTAACTTGTGGAATCTAACTATTGAGTTTCCATTTGTATATGCTGATAATTTTCCCCTTTTTTGTTTTAGGTACTTGGTGCAATTACACATGGTAGAATTTAATAATGAATTTCATTTGTATAAGGTAATAATTATTTTTTCTTTCAGATATCAGTGCAAGAAAATTCGCAACCTTGCAAGTGGTTTACATGTATCTTGGTAATATTAAAAGTGATGACAACCTAAAAAAGACAAAACATCTTTGTCATTCCCCAAAATTGACAACAGGAGAGCTAGGGGCCAGGAAAATATTTCACTTTTTTTTTGGGGGAAAAAAAGAGAAATTCAATATTCAGCAATAAATGAGATCCTTTTATAACGAATGAAAATATCAATATTGGAGATAATTTTGATATTATTCTGAACATAGATAATAGATATTTCTTTTTTGTGATCCTCTTTGCAAAGGACATGTCACGTCTGGGGAGAGGTCAGTAAGTTTTGGATAATGAATTGGATAATGAAGATGAAAATAAATAGAATAAGTAAAAAAAAAAAACATAAAAGTAAGAAAAATAGAGTAAATTTACTCATAAGATAAATAAATATCATTAATTGTCATTAAATATCATCGATAGTCACCATCACGTGAATGCTACGAAGGTGGACAATCGAGGTGTCATTATCATTCACCATCACGTGGAAACTAGCCACGAACATAATATAAATTCATTAAAAACTATCGTCTTTAAAATAAATGACGCGGTGGGACTCATAAAGATAAAAACAACATCGTAAAATATGAATAATAACAATAACAAAATCACCATAAATCATCATTTATAGAATAAATCGTAATATATATATATATATCTAATATATACGACGACATTGGAACTAGTCGTACAGTATACGTATTGTATTACAGTTTCAAAGAAAATACCATTTCAATCTATAGAGCCAGGTTTTGATCCTGGGCCCATCATTCCTCCTCAAACCTAGAAAGGAAATTTTAAAAAAATAGAAAAACGTGAGCGAAAGGCTCGGTAGGATAATTAGTTAAAAATAATTTGTTTAAAAATAATAATCATAGATAAAAATATCATTCGCAAACAAATCTAAAGACCTTGACAAAAATAAATAAATACTCACTTATAAGAAATTTGATAAACGGTCATCGTATGGGTCTTGGAAATCCAAAAAAAAAAATAAAAATACAATTCTTCAAAATTAGGATAGAAATTATTTCTACAATCATTTTAAAATCAAGCATTTGGCCAAAACAGTTTAAAAAGGGCTGTCAAAGAAAGTGATAAAAATATATATATATCCTACCTCATGTGAAATCCCAATAACGTAAACTCAAAATAAAATTCAACATATGCTCCAATCAGCATTCAAGAGCTTAAAAACTGCATTTAAAATTAGAAATTACTTTCAACAAATATCATTATGTCAGTTTAACTATTAGTGTGCCTCTTGACCCAAAATAATCATAACCCAAAATCATAATCCTTTTTGAAACATTTCGGAATCATTAAACGTTAACAACCGAAAGAAAAATACAATTTTTCAAGTTCACAGTGGGCCTACCGAACATCCTGGTTTAGCCTACCGAACCTACATAGGTTGGCCTACCGAACTGGCTTGAGTCCAGCCTGCCGATGATATGAATCTGGCCTGCCAAACTCATGCATCCGGCATGCCAAATTAGCAATTTTTGAAAATTTTTAGGTCTCGGGTTTCGGCTTCCCTGAGCCCAAAATTCAAATTAAAACCTATTTTCTTAATCCCAGAACATAAAAATCATATAGAAAGTATAGAAAATTATAATAGAACAAATTTAAATCATTTTTTTGCAAATTTAAACTCAATTTCACAATATATTTGAAAATCTAAACAAAATATCAAAACTTGTTTAAATCAATTTTTGTTCAAATAAAGCTTAAATCCATGATAAAACAAGTTCTATAAGCTTAGATTTAATATTATCTAAGCTCAATGAAGTTCGGATTCAACAATCAAAGAAAACTAAAAAAAAAATTGAAAATAAAAACTCTGACATTTTAAGAAAAAGGAAAAACTAACCTTTAATGGCGTTTTTGGATGAAAAACTTGATGGATTGAACTTGTTTCCATATTCAAATCAGCGGAAAGAAAGCTTTGAAATTGAAATTTTCAGAGAGAAAGAGAGAGAGGGACGAAAGAGAGCTGATAGAAATGAGAAAGAAAAGGAAAGAAAAGAGAGAGAAATTAGAGAAAAAGAGAGAGGGAAAAATAAAAAGGTCAAGGGTTTTTTTGTAAATATGGAGAAAATAAAGTGTAAAAATATCATTTGGTATTTTAAAGCTAAAAATCAAATTTTCAAATATAACAAATGCAACAAAATTTTAAATAACTAAGATTAACATAAAAAATCACATTGATACATTTAATAATTAAACTTAACATAATTAATCATATTTTAAAATTCAAAGGTGTTACAAGACACCACGTGACATAGTATATATTTTAAAGCTTTGTAAAATATGAAAGGTTAATCAATATTTTGTTACATGTTAAAGAAATCCTTCAGAATCGGGAATCTATTATATATCAGTAAAAAAAAGTACAAAAACATGTGTTTTACTAGGGCCTTTTCGGATGTATATTTAATTTTGTTATTAAAAAAAAAAGTGAAATGAGTGAAGAGAAATCCACCATCCGTGTCCCTTTTTAAAACAACAAACAAAAGATGTATCAAAACAGCCCTTAAAGTGAAAAAGGATATTACTTTTGGTCGGAAAGTGGAATATATTGTTTACATAAGGTCAAAATCAAAATATTGTTAAATTCTGTTCCTTCACTTGTGGAGTTCCATGCGCTTGCTTACCACGCCGATGGAGGACCCCTTTGCTTATAAATTACAATCAAGCCATATATTGAAAATATTCCCACCAATAAACAAATTCCACTAAGATGGAGCATAACAGCAAATCGTATCATAGCAGATAGTAATAATTTTCTTGAACTATATATCTATACCAAAAATGCATTCCGCCAAATTAACTTAATTTGACTAAGTTGACAGGTTCTTGCTTGTGCTTTTAGTTAGTAGAATAAAATGAATAATAAAATGAATAAAATAATGATTCTTCAGTAAGTATTTAGAATCATATTTTTCAAAATAGCTTAAATGGATCTAGTTTTATATTTTTTTTAATAAGTAATAAAAGTGTCATAATGAAGTTTGTAGTATCTTATAAAAACTTTACATTTGTGGTTTTGACTGAAAACTTATGTGGAGAGGCGAAACACTTTTGATGAATCATCCAAACACTTCCTAAAGTAATTTTAGACTCAAGAAGTTAAAAACAATTTATAAAAAATCCTTTCAAACAGGCCTTAATCGTTTTTATATTGAGATATATTAGTTTAAATCTTGACACAGTAGGAAACAAATGAAACATGACTATAAATAATTAAATATTGACTTGAGTTTCTTTTTAGCCTATTGAGAAACATCAGTTCCAACCAATTTATTTCAGTTTGAACCAATTTTTTTATAGTATTTTTTTTTACAAAATTTATGATTGCTGCAGTATTTTTAGTTTGAAATAAAAACCGACGATCCAAACAAGCTTTTTATATTGAATTTTATATTTTGCTGAAAACAATATTCAAGTTTTAATGCGTAAACTAACTGTGCTAAAGATGTCCATGGCCTTAGTTATGCTATGTTCTTGCTATGTTGTCTTTACTCTTTAGTGGCAGTGTGTCCAAAATGTTTAACCAATTTGAGCGTCCAAATTGCCTTTTAATTATGCAGAACTTCATAATTTATATTTTATCTTTTGAAAGAGATATGATCAGTCTCCCATTGTCTGGAATTAAATGTTGGAATCCCAAGACAAGTGCAAAAGGTGCTTGACCATGGAGACCAGGTTCATTCACATATTAATAATTAATTTAATTAATACGCACCCAACAAAGATACGTATCGTATAAAAGAACAGGACCTTATAGACGTGGTCTAATTGTGGCCTGACATTTCAAAGAAAATGAATCCAACGCCCGTTTTGTTTCATTCTCAGGATTGTTAGAAATATTTTTACACACTTTTTGAGGTAAAATTTTTAAAAACACTCTCAATATAATTCTTTAAAAATTTTCATTTTTCAAAACAAAAATATTTTTACGTATTTTAAAAACAATACCAAACAATCTCTAAAGGATTTAAACGTTGGCATATCTAATCTAGTGTTAAATGTCAATCCCATGTGATTTGAGAATTTTGGATTTGGCCATTTCTCCTGATGAGTATAATACTTTTATGAAAAGGTCCTTTTTAAAAAGATGTTTGATAAAAATGATCTAAACTATTTTCTTAGTTACAACAATGTAAAACTCTAACATGCTACAGTAATAATTAAAAAAATTGTTACAGTGTAAAGCTTTCACATACTACAATAAAAAATAATTCTAACCATCCTACCAAACACTCTATAAATTTTGAGCTATCTAAAAGGAAGAAAGAAAAAGAACAAAACAGAGTTTAGACGTCAAGAATATCACGACATTGTTAGTATTGGCTTATGGACCGAAAAAAATAACTTATCCAAAAAAATTTAACAATTTCAAAATACACATCACTTATTAAAGTCTTCACGAGAAGTCCTTTTAAGATTTTGAACTGCATATAGAGAGAGAAAAAAATATAGAGAGAGAAGAAATTTAGAAGCCAAGAATTTCACGGCATTGTTAGTAGTGGGCGGCGAAAAAATTACCCACTAAAAAAATAGTTACATATATAATTAAATAAATATTCTAGACCACATGTGAATTCCAATTTTCAAGAGACGCCCACTTTCCATTATTAATTTTGGAATCAAATATCATGGTTCATGGGGCCCTGCACGACTTTGCCTTAGCTCGTGTTGCGCGAGGAGCCTTTAAGAAAAGGGTTTCTAAATGATTTTCCTTTCTTTTTATTTTCTGACTGAAAATTGGGAAAATTCTTTAATTGAGTGTTCAAAAAAAATAGCCAACGGATAAAACATAATTTTTCACGATCAAATTTTATAAAGTTATGTAAATTTGTTATTTTTTTTTACTTCATTATAAATTTATTGTGATCTAATACTTTAAAATTATCTTCTTTTTTTTTCCTACACTACAAACTTATCCAATAAGCGATAAGCTTTTAGGATATCACTTTTCTTATATTTTCCTTACCATCGTTAAACTTGGGCTGCTCTTGAACGAAAAAAATAAAAAAAAGAAAGAAAAAATTACGATACATGTTTAAATTATTGTTATAAAATTAAAATCTAACATAATATTTAAAATATCTTTAAAATATGCTCAATGATATAGTAATTATCTTAATGATATTATATATTGTACTATATAATTACACATAAATAATTTTAATGATATCATTATGAGACATTTATAAAATTTTTACAAATTAAAGTCATATTTTAATTCAATAAATGTAATTGAGCCAATTGTCTCATTAACCCATTAAACTTAAATTTTAAAAAATAGAGCATGTCCAATGCTAATATCACATCTTACACAAATTTTACATTTTAACATATAAAAAAAAAAAACTTACTCTTAAGCTTTAGGGAAAACAAAGGGCTTGTGAGATATTAGTTTTTAATTTGATTATAATTACATAAGACACTATCATAAGTTATTCAAATTATCTTCTCTAGTCAGATTGAAAAAGATATAAAATACTTATTTTCATAGAAGAATGAAAAGATAAATTGACAGAGTGACCTGTATATCTTCTTCTTCTTCTTCTTCTTTTTCCCTCTCACTGTTTTATTTTTCTATGATTTATCAATTACCATCCAACTTCAAGTAAGAAAAAACCTAGGGGGCACTTTTCCTCTTGCTCAACACATTCCAAAAAGCTTTATATTTTATGCGGTTTTTTAGAGTTTTTTTTTTCTAAAAAAATAGAGAGGAGATGACACATGAGTGTGGTTGAAGCAGTTTATTGTAGGTCAAAGGGGAAGAGCCATACCTAAAGGACCACATGAATTCCAAAACGATGTCGTTTAGTGGTGTTCGTTGTCATTTGTACAAAATATGAAAGCAACAGAAAATGTTGAAAATTCATTGTTCGTTCTAAACCTCTACTCGTACATGTACGCTACTCCACAACAATGGATATGAAATGGACAGAACGAGTTTTATCGTCTGCTGAAACGTTCACCCCAAGGTCGCCGTCTCTAACATGTGGATTGTGTCGTTGTTCTTTCAGACTATCATGAGCCAATCTGCTTTCCTACTGGTTGTAACTTTGACAGACTTGCAGTTATACTCATCCTTATGCTTCTTTAAAATTTATGATAATTTTAATTGACGTTTGAATGTGCAATTAAAGTGTAAATTTGAGCATGAATAAAATCTAGATACATACTGATACTAATAATCTTAATATGAGCCGATCAAAAAAAAAAAAAACAAAATGCAACTAGGTTTGATATGGTGATTGGTGCAAATATGAGAAGTAATCCATGAACAAACCCCTCCTTGATTTAAATAAATGCCTAACTATAAACCTACTTTTGGAAAATACAGTAAACAAACTAAACACGTGATGCACATTTTAGACATGAGGACTGAAACTAATAACTACTTGTTGTGATGTTGTGTTAAGTAAAAATTGTGATTAACGTTAGCATTCTAAATCAAAACAGTATAAATGCTAGTTGAAACTCTAAAGGACATGAGGCATTTAGCATCTCAATCGTAACACATAGACCATGTTGTTAATTTATTATTTCTGTGGAATATATTAACATGAAAGATACACAAAATGTGTCCTAATCATGATTATGGTAGGAGGTGCATATGTTATTCCACACCAAACGTCAGTCATTATCTTGCCCTTCAATAATAACACTAATTCCAAGCAAAATGACAAAAAAAGTCCATCCACAAAGTGACCGTGTGTTGGATCCTTTCTAAATCAACCTAATTCACCAACATATTAGCACATTTTGGTCCCCACCCTTCTAGACAAGTAGGTTGAAAGAAAACTCAAATGATTTAATTAAGCAGAACTTTTTAATCAGTTAAAGAGTATGTAAAAATGTAATTGTGATTAGACAAATATACAAATTGATGGATATTTTTAATAATCAATGTAGTAATATGAATCTTAGACTCTTTCGTAAAGTGTGATTATGAAACATAACATAGAAAATTGTGGTCGTATTATAAAAAATGAAGAACTGTTGAAGTATATTTGATTACCTAATGTTGTTTTAAGATTAAGGCAATAATGGATTAAGATGTCACTGTTATATTACTCATGACAAATAGTAATATTAAAGGAGGGACTTCCAATTTCCTTTTAGACCCCCTGGACATAACTAAACAAAAGCTCTTTCCCTTCATTTGATGTAGGGACAAAAATGTCTACCCATTTTTTTTTGGGAATTGAATGACAATAATCTCTGCTTGGTATCTTTGATACTTTTGACTATTAACAGTTGCTTTACCAACCATCTCCCTCGCTGGCCCTCTCTTTACAGTTGCTTCACCTACCTTCTCCCCCCTCTCTCTCATTGATTTTCAAGTAACAAAACTGAGGTTGGTTTGCTCAAAAAAAAAAAAAAAAGATTTTGAGGTTGGTGAGTGGTTGTTATGTTTCTTCACCAAAATAAATAAATAAATAAACGGGTCAATTGTCAATGTTTTTTTTTTTTTTGGCTGAAAAGGGGTCAAGTGTCAGTCAAATAAAGCCGCAATTCTCTTAAGTGAATGCAACGACTGTAGTTTTAGCATTTATTTGTGACTTGTGAGAGAATAGACTTTAGATTCTGCAAGGTTTCACCAATTTTTGCCGGCACCAGTTAATACAACAGGCAAAATTGTAGCCTAGTTCAGTACTTCTCCACTTATTATAGCCAAGGAAAAAATATATATATAATCCGTACTTTTCGTCTTAATATTGATAATGCAGCGTTCTTATAAATTTACAAGAAAAATATTTTAATATTGGTTTATTTTGAAAGATTTTACATGTTGATCTGCTCTTAAGTGTGGTGGTCCTTGTGATTGATTGAGACATGAGATTAGGTAGCACAATGCTCAAACGTTATGCTATGAGATTTAAAACTAGGCCCTTTGACCGTGTCCAAAGAGGGACGGATTTCCTGGAGTTTCATTATGAGTTTTTAATAATTTTTTTAGGGAGATCCGACTTTCATTCTGAGTTACCAGAGCCACAAAAGTGCAATTCCTATTATTTGGATTTTTGCAAAACACAGTTTCGGCTTTCTAATATTTTTAATTATTTTTTTTGGAGGGAAAAGTATTTTTTGGAAATAAAAAAATTTTAAAAAAGTTTCATTTTGGGATTCTTTTAAAATTAGAAAATTCTGGAAAGTGAAGATTACGACAACTAATTACCAAAATCATTAATTAAACCAATTAGGAGAAACAAATGGCCTAAAGAGGCGGTTTTTTTTTTTTTTTTTTTTTTAAATTGTGTTGGCTGTTGAGACTTGCATGCAAACAAAGATGACCTCATTTGGCAATGGCCTAAATTGATATGACGAGGTAATCTCCAACCTATTGCATTATTTTAGTGTTGCTTTTTTAATCAAAATGACGCAATTTCAACAGCTCATCTCCACCTCAATAATATTAAAAGTTGCACCAAAATGACTATTGCTGTATATTATTTCCTTTTAAAAATTAATCTATGTAACCAATTATTTCTAAATAATTATTTATTCATATTAATACATAAATATATTATAAACTTAACTAGCTGTTACAAAAAATAATAAAAAGTTAAATTACATTTAAAAATATTTTGCAAAAAAGAGGCCAACAATACATCTAATGCCTTTGGGCAATATTTTGATGATATTGGAGGATCAAAAATTGGTCTGACAGATTACTAAATTATTATCCTTGTTTGATTTGTTCATAGTAGTGTCATTTATGTAGTCTAAGATCTGTGCGTGCTTTTTTGAATGGCGTAGTATTTTTATGTAATTTTTATTATGTATGCATTTTATATGCTTGAATTTTATTTTTTTGTTGCATATTACACATAAATTTTAACTAATTTAAAAAAAGATTAGGAAACTATTGTTTAATAATATGTATTTTGCGGTAAAAATTAAGAAATATATAACTTCTTAGGGTAACTTTAGGTTTTTTTTTTTTTTAAGAAAATCCATCTAAACAGTGTTGCATCGTGCACTACTGTAGTGTGCACCAAAATGCGCACAATTTTGGCGCTGGATTGGAGAGGGATTGGCTCCCTATTTTGGCGTTTAGTACCATTTTGGTGCAGAGTTGGGAGGTTGGATTCAGCAAAAGGATAAAATCTCAAATAAGTGTCTTGGCAAAAATTAAAAAAAAAAAAGCAAATTTTTTTTGTAAGACCCGAAAAAAGATACTATCAAATCGGCAAAAAAAAAAAAAAAAGTTTGACAAATGTAATGGCTTCAAAACTTGGACCAACAACAGGACTATTTTAAAAATTAAAAAAAAAAAAAAACTGAAAGGCAGTGTCTCATATACCATTGGCCGCGTAAAATCAGATGGCCGTTTAATTGCAAATACCATTGGCCGCGTATCAGGCAATTAATAGAATGCTAAACAGTTTTGATAACGTCACTCCATGCGTCGGATATTTCGTTGTCAACGAGCCACCTAACACTTTTCGTATTTTACCAAAATACCCTTTAGTTTCTCTAGTTTTCTACCTTTTTTTTTCAATTTTTTTCTTCTTTCGATACCGTGTAAATTGAAGGTTCAACATTCCCTAAAAAAAAAAAAAGAATAAAATTTGAAGGTTCAACATGATAGGAAAGAACATGATGATTATGATAACAATATTCCTTTCCCAACGAGAACAAATAGAAAGGAAGATTACTTTTTCTCGTAAAAAAACATCTTGACTCTTTAATACATTTTTAAAACAAATAATATCTTAAATTTCCTTATTCACTATTTTCTAATTATCATTAACGAGGAATTTCATAATTAGTAGGGAAATAGGACTTGACCAAATTACTTAAAAATTATATTAAGTTTGAAAAGAATAACTTAATAAAAATTAATGAAAATGATTCAAAACTATATGTTGCGAAAAATAACACGATTTTCTACTCACTAATAAAGTTTTATCATTTACGCAACAACTTGTTTGCCACATCCACATAATTCTTAATACGATTAAATTTCTACATCAAGATGATGAAATGAATTCTTATAAATAAAGTGGCAGTCAAGTATTATTGTAATCAAAATTAGTTTTTCTTTTCTTAAATAAAAAAACAGAAGAAAAAAGAAAGTGAGTTCTACGATGGCAAATTGGTAATTCAACATTTAGATAATTTTTTAATAAAAAAATTTAGCTATCTAGGTGGTTGCACAAAAAACGAATCTAAGATTTTTTTCTTAATGGAAAAATGATAGATAAATTTTGATTTTGGGTGCAAGAAATTATACCTTTTCCGTATATATATTTTTCCTGAAAATCTGTAATAAGAATAATATTAAAAACAAAGGATCCATTAAGGACTGGGTGCAGAGGCTCGGAGCCGAGCCTAGGTGGATAAGAGTAGCACGCTATTAGGGTTAAAACAACAAACTACTCTACAGTCAAGTGTAAGCGGCGGCTTCATAAGACCAGACCAAAACACGACAAAAAACCAAAAAACAAGAATTTTTTTTTAAAAAACCTCTCACTCACAGGCGGTGTATAATATATAAATATATATTTATATAATAAATCTGTCTAAATGTAAACCTATCTCTCTTGGGGTCCCACCATGAGCGGCTGTCGCGTGCCGCATAGGTCGTTGCTTACGTGGCAAAGTCGAGAAATTTCCCGCGGGCACGTCACTATACAAATATAGCACTCATCGATGGTGATGTAGGGCTTTGGTGTATTTTAGCACACCCCCCTCCCAACTAGTGGTCCCCACAATTTTTTTATTTTTTATTTTTTTGATCTTTCTGTACTAAAAGAGAAATTTTATTAATTTTTATTTATCTGCTTTTCCAGCTCTTCCTCCGTTTTTCCCTCTATAAAAACAGGCTCTCTCTTCCTCGCCGAGGAGAACCTAAAACAGAGCGCAGAGGCTTTTGCTCGCTTGTTTAAGTTTGTTGCCACCCTGCCTGCTTGCTCTCTCTCTTTCTTCTTTTTCTTTCTCTTCGTTTTCTCTCTCGTTTTCCAGGAAGATTTCCTTTTTTCTCTTCGTTCGAGATCTTCGGAGTTCTCTCTTCATCAGGATTCTGCCGACGAAGAAGAAGGAGAAGAACGGAGCTGATTTTGTAAAGCGAACGTCTTTGCGATTTCTCGACCTCCTATCGGTCGAGAACTCCCTTTTTCTGTTTGTTTCCCTGGAAAATAGTTCTGTTTGTCCCCGATTTTCGTTGAAACCGGGTCTAATCTGACCTCAAACGGAATCGTTTGAGGACATTTCAGCATATCTGTTTTGCTGAGAATTGAAAGGACCTGAAAGAGTAGCTCTGATTTTGAATTGAAACCTTGTATTTTGTTCCTTATTGAACTCAAAGACCGGATCTAATTTGGATTCATACAAGGAAATAAGTTTCTTCAGAGGCTTGTTTGTGTGTGGAAAAAAAATATTATTTTTATATTGTCTGGACCGAAATCTAGAGGTGGATTGTGAACAATGTTGGGAGCAAGTGGTTCTGTTCTCCAGCTCCGAACAAAGCCCTGTCTTACACCTCAACTGAACGCTAGTCCGATAACCAGGGTCACCGGCAGAGCGGGGAGATGCTCTGCGACGAGGAAATCGTCAAATGCTGTGGAGAAAAAGTTTTTTGGAACAAGACTTAGGGCTTCCGGATCGGAGAGAGTCCATTTATGGCGGTCCGACGGCCCTGGGAGGTCTCCGAAGCTTCGCGTCGTCGTTCGCTCCTCTCTCTCTGCCGTTCCTGAGAAGCCTCTCGGTCTATACGACCCGTCGTTTGATAAGGACTCTTGCGGAGTCGGCTTCGTCGCTGAATTGTCCGGCGAAAGCAGTCGCAAAACGGTAAGCGAAAAAAAAAATATGGATTAAGAATTTAAGACATAAGTGATATGACGTGATTTTGAAAAAGGATTATATGGATTATATAATAAATATATATATATATATATATATATATATATATATTTGGGATATATATTGTGCTTTTTTGTTGAGATATTTTCTGTTTATCGTAGATTACGGATGCTCTAGAGATGTTGGTGAGAATGACACATAGAGGGGCTTGTGGTTGTGAGACAAATACTGGTGATGGGGCTGGAATTCTTGTAGCCCTTCCTCACGAGTTCTACAGCGATGTAAGTTGACTGTCATAATATGTGTCTGAGTTTCCTCAATTTTTATGTTGTCCATTTATTGTTCTTGAGTATAAAGTTTTTTTTTTTTTCCCTTAAAATAATTTGTCTCACCGTGCACCTGGTTATTACTTATTGCATATATAATTAATTATTTTCTTTTTTTGCTGTAATTAACTAACTAAATTATTCATCTATTTGTTTGTCTGCTTCTTTTCATTCCTGTCCATCATAAACTCCATTTTTTTTTTGTTGAATTATGCGTGTCCATACTCTATATAATATGTATTCTTATTTAAAAAGCCATGTACATAAACACGAAACAGATACACTTGCGGGGGAGGGGCGTTATTTTCGATAATAGAATTTTTTTTTTCGTCCATTACTATTTCCGAAGAGAGCACACATATTAAAGGAACTGTTGGTTTATAGCATTCACTAGTGAAAAATAAAATGAGTTGATGATTAATAGCAAGAAAACTTTGCAGGTTGTCTTTCTGATTTCGTGCACTTCTTTACGGGTTTTTAGTACTGAGTTCTCTTCGATTGATTTTTCTCAGGTTGCCAAGGATGCTGGGTTTGAGCTTCCACCACCCGGTGAATACGCTGTCGGCATGATGTTCTTGCCCACATCCGAAAGTCGGAGGCAAGAAAGTAAAAACTTATTTGCAAAGGTAATTTCTGGTTACAGGATGTGTCATAACGAAAAGGGAATTACAATCTCTGACTTTATGTGGATCTCTACTTAATTCTTTGGAATTTGTTTAGTTTCTCTCAGTAACGTAGTCATTGGATTATTATCTTGCTACGTTTTCTCCATATATTACTTGGTCGGGTGGATTTCTCTGCTTATGCTGCTGGAAGTTTTCCATTACGATTTAGCTTTGACGGGTAATCTTTAATTATGTTTGTAGGTAGCGGAGTCTCTTGGGCATATTGTTCTTGGGTGGCGATCTGTGCCAACAGATAACTCAGGATTGGGAAGGTCTGCATTACTGACAGAACCAGTGGTTGAGCAAGTCTTCCTTACCCCGAGTCCTAGGTCAAAAGTTGACCTGGAGCGCCAGGTAACCTTGGTGTTTGTTTGCTATGATCTTGTTTCTAAACAAGAATTAGTCAAACTGATAGTTTTGGATTCTATTAGATGATTCTGATTACCAGACCTGCGTAACATATGGCCGCTTTATAATTTGCTGTAATTACTGGCTTTTTGGTTCCTTCTTTTGACATATTTTAGGGAGTAAATAACAACGAATTCCATTAAGAACACGGTAAATTTTGCAAGTTCTGGCGACAACTTTTTATTTACTTCATTTGGAAAATCCACTATGCTTGTTTGCTGGTTGTAACTGAAGTGCTGGAGTGTCATGTTGGCAGCCATGACAGGAGCAAATAAAGTTGCTTGTTTATTTCTCTAAGGTTTCTTATTGCGCATCTTTTTTTCAGATGTACATATTAAGGAGGCTTTCAATGGTTGCTATACGAGCTGCATTAAACCTCGAACATGGTGGTGCTAGAGACTTTTACATTTGCTCTCTTTCCTCGAGGTGCTTATCTCTAATAGCTATCACCTGTATTTAGGTGGAGACCCTTAATGCCACTTTTTATCAGATGTAACAAGTCTGCTTGCCCAAATTGTGCAGGACTATTGTGTACAAAGGTCAGTTGAAGCCCAATCAATTGAAGGATTACTATTTTGCAGATCTTGGCAATGAAAGGTTTACGAGCTACATGGCCCTGGTAAATATATTATCCATTCACTATTTATCTTTCTCCACTAACTTCATACTCCGACAAACAGCATGGGAACAACCAGTAACTGAAGGGATGCAAGGTTGAGGAATGACTTCTGAGGCATTGAGGTTTGAATGATCTCTTAAGTTCTTCCGCTCCCTTGATTACTAATTGTATTTTGATGCTGGATTGGATGCATGGGTGAGTCGGTAAGAAACCTCGTTATCAAGTAAATCCTGTTTGCAGAACATTAGGTCTGGTGATCTCTATGATAATGTTGAGGTTGAACTTTGTTAAGTGGCTAAAAGGAAATTGTGTTGGTCAAAGTACAGCTTAGGTTTCCCAAAGTTTTTTTCTGGCACTACTAAGGCGGCTTTTGTGCTTGTGGTTTTTGGATCAGTTATCATCCTTTTAACAGGGTAGGGATTGTGAATGACATACTTGGCTGTTTTGATCATTGGTGCAGATACATTCTCGATTCTCAACAAATACGTTTCCTAGCTGGGATCGTGCTCAGCCTATGCGTGTCTTGGGCCACAATGGAGAAATCAACACCCTTAGAGGGAATGTAAATTGGTATGTTCTTCACCAAATTGGTTTACTATTGACTATTGATAGGAATAAGCCTACACCAAATGAAATATGAAAAATTTAATGTAATATTCCTCCTAGTATTTCTAGAGAGTGAATAAGAAAGGGGATTCTAGTTATTTTATTGATATGCTGAATATCTCTCAAAATTTTTGAGTATTGAATATTACTGCTGACGATTCTCAGGATGAAAGCACGGGAAGGCTTGTTGAAGTGTGAGGAATTGGGTCTTTCAAAGAATGAGTTGAAGAAGCTTCTACCCATTGTTGATGCTAGTTCATCCGATTCAGGTGAATTTTTTTTTTACATTTCAAGTTTGCACGAGGAGACATCCATGTAAAAATGTATCCATGTCTTAGTATCCAACTTTTCTGCGTTCTTGGACATGTTAAAGGTAGTAATTCACTTGTCAAACTGTTGTCTACACTAAGCTTAGCATATTCTAATTGAGAATAGCACGGTTTCCTATGCAGGAGCTTTTGATGGTGTTCTCGAACTCCTAATTCGATCTGGCCGAAGTCTTCCTGAAGCTGTAATGATGATGATACCTGAAGCATGGCAAAACGACAAGAATATGGATCCTGAAAGAAAAGCATTGTATGAGTATTTCTCAGCTCTCATGGAACCATGGGATGGACCAGCTCTTATATCATGTAATATTTATTCAGAGAAGCCTTGAACTCAGTAATCTTGTCTATTTGAACTTCTCTTCCATTTCATTGTACTGATGCAATACTTTTGCAGTTACTGATGGTCGATACCTGGGAGCCACTCTGGATCGAAATGGACTGCGACCTGGTCGTTTCTACATCACCCACGGTGGACGTGTTATAATGGCAAGTGAAGTTGGTGTAGTAGACATCCCACCTGAAGATGTAAGCAGGAAAGGAAGGCTTAACCCTGGAATGATGCTTTTGGTTGATTTTGAAAATCATATTGTGGTAGATGATGAAGCCTTGAAGCAGCATTATTCAATGGCAAGACCATATGGAGAGTGGCTTAAAAGGCAAAAGATTGAGCTTAAAGATATAGTTGATTCTGTTCATGAATCTGATAGGGTCGCTCCAGCCATAGCCGGGGTGTTGCCAGTAAGTTTTACACAATGTGTTCATGAAAATCTGTGTTCCATTCTTCTTTGACTTTCGTTTCAATTTGACGCATTTTTTTTTTGCATTTTAGGCATCTACAGATGATGAGAACATGGAAAACATGGGCATCCATGGTCTATTGCCTCCTCTAAAAGCTTTTGGGTATGTTTTAATTTTCGTGCTACCTCACGTTGATATCTTGATTTTTTGCTCTGAAGGAATTTGTTTCTTAACTTGGGGTTCTTTTTGCAGTTACACTGTTGAAGCCCTTGAGATGTTGTTGCTTCCCATGGCCAAAGATGGTGTTGAGGCCCTTGGGTCAATGGGAAATGATACTCCCCTGGCTGTCATGTCCAATAGAGAAAAACTCACATTTGAGTACTTCAAGCAAATGTTTGCTCAAGTAACGAACCCTCCAATTGATCCTATACGAGAGAAGATTGTCACTTCCATGGAATGTATGATTGGTCCAGAAGGAGACTTGACGGAAACCACTGAAGAACAATGCCATCGCCTCTCCCTGAAAGGTCCGTTTTTATCAACTGAAGAAATGGAAGCAATTAAAAAGATGAATTATCGAGGCTGGCGATGCAAAGTTCTTGACATCACTTATTCTAAGAGCCGTGGCAGGCTAGGATTGGAGGAGACTTTGGATAGGATTTGCACCGAAGCGCATGATGCCATTAAAGAAGGGTATACAACAATAGTACTTTCTGACAGAGGTATTATACTTGCTTCAAACAAAGCATTATTTAATGAACCTTGAGTTATATTTCATGATAACATATTTGTTTGTATTATTGAATTAAATGTATTCCCAAACTTACACCGTTATCAAATTTTAAATGTAGCTTTCTCAAAGAAGCGTGTTGCTGTAAGCTCCCTCTTGGCTGTCGGTGCAGTTCATCAATATCTTGTTAAAAATCTTGAACGCACTCAAGTTGGGTTAATTATTGAATCTGCTGAGCCACGTGAAGTGCACCATTTCTGTACCCTAGTTGGATTTGGTGTGGATGCTATCTGCCCATACTTGGCAATAGAGGCCATTTGGAGATTGCAGGTTGACGGAAAAATCCCTGCAAAGGCTAATGGTGACATCCACTCCATGGAGGAGCTGGTGAAGAAATACTTCAAGGCAAGCAGTTATGGAATGATGAAAGTTCTTGCCAAGATGGGAATATCGACTTTGGCTTCTTACAAGGGTGCTCAGATTTTTGAGGCTCTGGGTCTTTCGTCAGAAGTGATTGATAGGTGCTTTGCAGGAACCCCAAGTAGAGTGGAAGGTGCAACATTTGAGATTCTTGCCAGTGATGCTCTTCATCTGCATGATTTAGCATTCCCATCTCGGGCATTCCCTCGGGGAAGTGCAGAATCTGTGGCCCTGCCAAATCCTGGGGACTACCATTGGAGGAAAGGTGGTGAGATTCATCTCAATGACCCTCTTGCTATAGCAAAGCTTCAAGAGGCTGCGAGAACTAATAGTGTGGCTGCTTACAAAGAGTACTCCAAGCTCATTCATCAATTGAATAAAGCTTGTAATTTGCGGGGTTTATTGAAATTCAAAGAGTCAGACGTGAAAGTTCCCTTGGATGAAGTGGAACCTGCCAGTGAAATTGTAAAGAGGTTCTGTACTGGGGCTATGAGTTATGGATCTATATCCTTGGAGGCACACACAACACTGGCTATTGCTATGAACAGAATTGGGGGAAAATCAAATACAGGTATTGTGTTTATTATGCCACTTTCTCATGGTTTTAGTTTATATGAGTTTATCTTCTTTTTTTTTTTTTTAATCTTTTGCTGTCCCCACCAAAAGTTTCCATTTGAATTTATAGCTATGTTAACTTCTGAAGTGTTCGTTTCAAATCATATAGTCTCCTTACTAGTTTGACCATTGCTTCAACAACTATTTCCACTGTAACTGTTCTACCCAATTTTGCTGTAGGTGAGGGAGGTGAGCAGCCCTCTCGCATGGAGCCTCTTCCAGATGGTTCCAGGAATCCAAAGAGGAGTGCTATCAAACAGGTTGCTAGTGGTAGATTTGGAGTTTCAAGTTACTATCTTACAAATGCTGATGACCTGCAAATAAAAATGGCTCAGGTAGTTATTCACGTTCTTGAATTCAAGTTTCAAGTTTCATGCCCGCTTCATTTACCCTTACTTTCCATATGTTGTTATTCAGTCTCTGCGTTCCTATCGGAACAAAGGTTCCTATCGTTTATGGATCTATGTTCATGGCAGATGATGCTGTGTCTGCAAAGCACCTGAGGGTGTCTTTGCATCTTTAGTTGATACCTACATTTGGCGTTTTGGTGAGATTGAGTATCAACCGTGTTTTTTGTTGTCTCTGGATTGATTGTATATTAACTTTAGTTGACATTGTTGTTCAGGGGGCCAAGCCTGGTGAAGGAGGTGAACTTCCTGGTCACAAAGTTGTGGGAGAAATTGCTGTAACCAGGAATTCTACCGCTGGGGTGGGACTTATTAGCCCGCCTCCTCACCATGATATCTATTCAATTGAGGACCTTGCTCAATTAATTCATGATCTCAAGGTATGTGTATTTGCTGTTATCTCTCTACTTATCCACTGGATGTATGATCTGATGGCTTGTGTTGCTAATTGCTCTAGCGCTAATATTGGTTTTCCTATTGGGTGCGGATGCAATTTTTGTGCAGAACTTTTTTGTACTACCAATTTTTTACACTATCTGATTCCACTCTATTTGCAGAACGCTAATCCAGGTGCACGAATCAGTGTCAAGTTAGTATCTGAAGCTGGTGTTGGTGTAGTTGCCAGTGGAGTAGTCAAGGGGCATGCCGACCATGTCTTGATCTCAGGTCATGATGGAGGCACAGGGGCTTCTAGATGGACTGGCATCAAGAGTGCTGGGCTTCCATGGGAACTTGGTTTAGCTGAGACACACCAGACCTTAGTTGCAAATGATCTTCGTGGTCGCACAGTTCTCCAAACGGACGGGCAGCTGAAAACTGGAAGAGATGTGGCCATAGCTGCACTTCTTGGTGCAGAAGAGTTTGGCTTCAGTACTGCTCCCCTCATAACACTTGGCTGCATCATGATGCGGAAGTGCCACAAAAATACCTGCCCTGTAGGAATTGCAACACAAGATCCAGTGCTTCGGGAGAAGTTTGCTGGAGAACCTGAGCATGTTATCAACTTCTTCTTCATGGTAGCGGAAGAGGTGAGAGAGATAATGTCACAGCTAGGATTTCGAACTTTGAATGAGATGGTTGGTCGTGCGGACATGCTTGAAGTTGACAGAGAAGTAACCAAAAACAATGAGAAGCTGGAGAACATTAATCTCTCCCTATTACTCAGACCTGCCTCTGATATTCGGCCTGATGCTGCTCAGTACTGTGTCCAGAAACAGGATCATGGATTAGACATGGCTTTGGACAACAAACTCATTTCTCTTTCCACAGCTGCTCTAGAAAAGGCTCTTCCTGTGTACATTGATACACAAATCTGTAACGTTAATCGTGCTGTAGGAACAATGCTCAGCCATGAAGTGACCAAACGTTACCACCTGGCGGGGCTGCCTGCAGACACCATCCATATAAAATTCAATGGCAGTGCAGGTCAGAGTTTTGGAGCGTTCCTCTGTTCGGGCATCCTGCTGGAGCTTGAAGGGGACAGCAACGATTATGTTGGTAAAGGTTTGTCAGGTGGCAAGATTGTAGTTTATCCTCCAAAGGGAAGCCAGTTTGATCCAAAAGAAAACATTGTGATTGGTAATGTGGCTCTTTACGGGGCAACAAGTGGGGAGGCATATTTCAATGGAATGGCAGCGGAGAGATTTTCTGTCCGTAATTCAGGGGCTAGGGCAGTTGTGGAAGGTGTTGGTGATCACGGTTGTGAGTACATGACAGGTGGTACTGTCGTTGTACTTGGAAAAACTGGCAGAAATTTTGCTGCAGGCATGAGTGGTGGCATTGCATATGTTCTTGATGTGGATGGAAAATTCCGATTGAGATGTAATCTAGAGCTTGTAGACCTTGATAAAGTTGAAGAGGAAGAGGACATTATGACTCTTAGAATGATGATACAGCAGCATCAACGTCACACAAACAGCAGTTTAGCCAGGGATGTACTAGAAGATTTTGAGAATCTTCTTCCAAAATTTATTAAGGTTTTCCCCAAGGAATATAAACGCGTACTTGCAAACATGAAAGCAGGGGAAGCCTCAAGAGATTCTGCGGCTAAAGTAGATGAGGAGCTAGATGAGGAAGCTGATTTGATGATGAAAGATGCTTTTGAAGAGCTAAAGAAGATGGCATCTGCGTCTTTAAATGGAAAATCCAACCAGGTATGAAGGCGTGATGCTTTTATCTTTTGGTACGTTACTAATTAGCTTACACATATAATTTGGTCTGGTTTAATTTTAAGTCTCTGAATTTTGCAGAAGGTAGAAGAAGCTAAATCCTTGAAGAGGCCAAGTCGTGTTGATAATGCTGTTAAACATCGTGGTTTTATATCCTATGAGCGTGAGGGTGTTCAATACAGGGATCCTAATGTGAGAATGCACGACTGGAAAGAAGTTATGGAGGAATCGAAACCTGGCCCTCTTTTAAAGACTCAGTCTGCTCGTTGCATGGACTGTGGCACTCCTTTCTGCCATCAAGTAAGAGCTAATTCCACCCCCAACACCCACCTTCTTTTTCACTTCCTTGTGAACAGAGTAGGGTGATACTTTGGTAGTTATTAATTGTGTATCCTTGCATCTGTCATGCTAAGAACACCATATCAACTTCCATCCCAAGATAATTCTTTACAATGAATTTGCAGGAGAACTCTGGATGTCCTCTTGGAAACAAAATACCCGAGTTCAATGAGTTGGTGTACCAAAACAGGTGGCGTGAAGCATTAGACCGACTTCTTGAGACCAATAATTTCCCCGAGTTTACTGGCCGAGTGTGCCCAGCACCTTGTGAAGGATCTTGTGTTCTTGGTATAATTGAAAATCCCGTTTCCATTAAAAACATCGAATGTGCCATCATTGACAAGGCCTTTGAAGAGGGTTGGATGGTTCCAAGGCCTCCTGTCAAAAGATCTGGGTAAGTATCTTTTAAAACAAAATAAAAATAGGAAATAAAAAAAGATTCTTTTGAGCGCCTCAAAATGGGGACCCTTTGGGTCTAAAGGTGGTTTTTTCTTTTCTTTTCTTTTTTTTTTTAGTTGATTAGCTTACTAATATTTCGATGAAAATCCATACGTAGAAGCTTTTATTTTTTATGTACACGACTAAAACCAACAACATATTTGATTGTGCAGGAAACGGGTAGCCATTATTGGAAGTGGTCCCTCGGGTTTGGCTGCTGCTGATCAACTAAATAGAATGGGTCACACAGTAATGGTTTTTGAGCGCGCAGACAGAATTGGAGGACTTATGATGTATGGAGTTCCCAACATGAAGACTGACAAGGTGGATATTGTTCAACGACGGGTTAACCTCATGGCTGAGGAAGGTGTCACCTTTGTGGTTAATGCTAATGTTGGAGTTGATCCTTTGTATTCTCTTGAGCGGCTTAGAGAGGAGAATGATGCCATTGTTTTGGCAGTAGGAGCCACGAAACCAAGGTAAGTTGTAGTTAAATCCTGATTGTGCTAGTGTTTTAATGGATACGTAGATTTCTTTAAATTAACTTTGGTCTTCAATCATGATTAAATCGTGTATTTTTTTTTATTTTTTATTTTTATTATTATTATTATTATTTTTTTTTTTTGCTGCAGGGACCTTCCTGTTCCAGGACGGGAGCTATCAGGAGTCCATTTTGCCATGGAATTTCTTCATGCTAACACCAAAAGCTTACTTGATAGCAATCTTCAGGATGGTAAGTACATTTCTGCGAAGGGCAAGAAAGTAGTGGTAATTGGTGGAGGTGACACAGGTACCGATTGCATAGGGACATCTGTTCGACATGGCTGCAGTAGCACGATAAACCTAGAGCTTCTTCCCGAGCCCCCACGAACGCGGGCTCCAGGCAACCCCTGGCCACAGGTTATAAACTTTCCGTTGCTGCTTTTAGGTTTCTATGTCAATATTGTTTAATAATCAATTTCTTGTTCAACTCTGTCAATAATGTCTCTTGGTTAGATTGTTACTTATTGAGTGTGCCATTTTGCAGTGGCCTCGCATATTCCGGGTAGATTATGGACACCAGGAAGCTGCTGCCAAGTTTGGAAAAGACCCAAGGTCTTACGAGGTATTGACAAAGAGATTTGTGGGAGACGAGAATGGAGCAGTTAAAGGACTTGAAGTAGTACGTGTGAAATGGGAGAAGGATGCTTCTGGAAAGTTCCAATTTAAGGAAGTCGAGGGTTCTGAGGAGACAATTGAAGCTGATCTTGTTCTTCTTGCCATGGGATTCCTTGGCCCTGAGTCAGTTAGTATTTTCAACTGCTTCTCCTCTGAATGTGCTTTTGTTCTACATATTTGTCCTTTTAAGAGAAAAAAGGTGTATATGAAAAGTAGCATGTTCATGCAAGTTGTTCTCTTGTGCGTTTTTGAAACGCATGACTAATTTGAGAGTTTTCTTACTTGTGACGCTTATTGGTTCTTTCAGACCGTGGCGGACAAGTTGGGTTTGGAACGCGACAACAGGTCAAACTTCAAAGCAAACTATGGCCGCTTCTCAACCAGTGTGGATGGAGTCTTTGCAGCCGGGGATTGTCGGCGTGGTCAGTCCCTTGTGGTTTGGGCAATCTCTGAGGGACGACAAGCGGCTGCACAGGTTGACAAATACCTAGCGAGAGAAGACAAGAATGATGCGGTTAGCTCGACAACCCATGACGATCATCTTCTCAAGAGGCACCAAGAATTTAGCAAGAGGCACCAAGACAGCGGTAAACACACAGTGATGACATAAGTGTCACCGTTTTCGTTTCGTTCTCATTCAATGTCGCAAAAATATTATTGTAGATTGTAGAGTTGATTATTGCGTCGATGAATAACCCCGCTGAGCGAGCTTATGTCTCGTTATGGAAAAGAACCGGTTAAAGCAGAAGCGGGTGGGAACAAGGTTCTGCTTGATGGTGTTTTGTGGGGCTATAGGTTTTAGATTATTTATCTTGTCTATAGTTTTTGCTGTCATGTTTCTGTAAAGCTTTTTTACTTTCTGGGGTTTTTATTATGAATAATGTACAGTTTTGTTCCTTTATTTTAAGTGGGAACATTTTTACTAAATTTTCTGCAACTTATTATCACATAATGGTGAATTTCTGATATTCCTCATAGCATGATTGCGTAAAAATTTGCTGATAACCTTTGCTCTATATATTCACTTGGAGAAACTTTTAGTTATTAGTTATTTATTTATTATTATTTTTATCAGTTTAGGCATCATCATCGTGGTGTACCGTCTGTTTTTGTCTTGTTTCTGTTTGAATGTAACCTGTACCTAGTGCTTTGTACGTTCTTCTCCCTTATGACACTTGAATATTGATTGTAAAAATCTAGTGAAATTTGAGTTTTACTTGTAGTTTGAGTTGTTGATGCAGCCAATTCATACAAATAACCGAGGATGCAAATATTAGAAAAATATTGGAAATTTCGGTCTTGTGAAGTATCGAAATAATTTTTCACTGTTATATTGGTTTCGATAAAATATCGAAAAAAAATCTGTAAATATTGGCTCAAATATGACATTGGGAAGTTTGTAGTGTAATTTGTATAAAATTTCAGAGAAATTCGGTCATATTAGAATTATAAATTTCAACCTTTTTTTCTTTAATAATTTATTGATTTTTATCCCAAGGGTTATAGAATTTTCTTTTGTCCTAATCGAGCATACTATCGCGATCTTAGACATGTTTGAGTGAATTTACAGTTTCTCATTCATAAAAATATAGTGGGAAGAAGCGAATAAATTGACATGCTTGAAAGCATTTATAGTTTCTCATTCATGAAATATAGTGGCAAGAAGTGAACAAACCTTTCGGTGACATGTTCATAACTATTTTCACCAATACTAAGATATTTAGGAAAGATGCAACAGAAAAACCTAATAAATTAAACTTTACTCAATCTAAAAGAAGTCTTGTATTCATTGCCATGTTGTTTAAAAAAACCACTTTGTTAGACGATTTTATCCACTTGATCAATAAGTATTTCAACAAAAAAGATATAGTGCTTAATGGACATTAACTATAGAGCTTAAGAGTATTTTCTGTGTTCTAAATATATAGCATGACATGGCTATCACATTTTATACAGATATTTTTTTTTTCCTTGTGGCATAAATCAATCCAAGTGTAGAATTTACGGTATTCTTGTAAAGACCCCATTCAAATAACTTGTTATGTAACCAATATTGTTTGAATCAATATGAAATACCGACCATGTTTGAGATGTATAGTTCTTTCTTTTAGTTTTGACAAATCAAGTTTACATGAAGTTAAACTATGTTTATTTATGTTTTCTAATATTTATTGTATCTAATGTATTAGAGTTGCATTCAACGTAAATTTTTGTTTTTTTTTTTTTTGAAAATTTCATTGATATTAATTATTTTTTTGAAATTTTCGTAGAACTATGGTATTATATTTTCATCCTTGCAAATGACTCCTCTAATCCCAAGGATGCGTGTATGCCTGGGTTATTATTCATATTTTGATGTTGCAATGAGAATTGCTTTGAAGCTGCTAAATTGTAATGTCCGATTAAGAGAAAAGGATACTTCAAAGTTACAAGCTCTTTAGGTAATATAGGTTTGAACAAAAAAGATTTCAGTTCAAATCAATTTTATTACACTATTTTTCCCATAAATTTTGAATTGCTACAATATTATCATTTCAAACTTTGGTTCAAACCTATAATGTCAACCCTAAATCTTGGGTTTAGGAGAAGATAATTTATTTGGAAAAGGCTCAAAAAGTATCCACAAAAGTAATACGTGATTCGTGAACAATAATTTTAAGACAGAACAATAATTACTCAAAAAAAAAAAAAAAAACTAGTGCAAATTTTATTAAACACCACTATTTACCTCGAAAAAACAATTCTTAGTGGTACTGTTGGTGACACACAAAATAACAAGCTTATTTCAAAAGAAACCCGTCATGGATCTGTAAGAAGAGGTCCTTACATTCATAGTTCATACAATCTTAACCTGTATATTATAATGACTTGTTTTTGTACATTTTCGTGGTGAACCAAGAAAACCGGGAAAAAGAAAGAAGTATCATGTCATTCTGCTCCTTAGCCTGACTCAATCAAAGCAACCACCCAACTGCAAAACCAACAGAAAAACCAAAAACTGAACGTTAATAAGTTATCAACACAATCTGTTTTCATCTTTCTTCGGTTCGAGCGGTGAATCCTAAAGCACTATTTTTAACGAGAAAATTTGGCCACGAAATCAGAGATTTTTTTCACCATACTTGGAGGAACCTTATCATTTTCAAAACCAATAGCGTATGCGCATGCTACAAAGAAAACTCATAACATGGACGTCTGGTTGCCATTTGAATTAACCTCTATCTCAAAGCTCATTCAAGGAAACAATACTCATTAATCACAAGAGTTAAAAGATGAGTAATACTGCTTGGTGCTTACCAATACAGCTTCAATCTCTCTATCGGTGACCGGAGTACGTTTAGGCTGAAGAGAAGCTTTCCCTCCCACAGCAGTGTTTTGGGGCGGCAATGGAACATCTGACTTTGGAGAGGACATTTTATACGTGCCTTTACTTGTTGCTTCTTGAGCTTCAGAAGTTGAACCTACCAATCAAATTCACAATCTTTCTAAATCAAAACCATCTTTCTTTGCCACTGCCTTATTCTCGGTAATGATTTTTCCAGCAGAAAATACTACTCACTACATCTCTTGTGACAATTGTTCATCCATATCAAATTTTCATAACCAATTTTGCGTCCTTTCCTTTCTACAAGTCTCCAATTGTAATAAAAATAATAAAACAAGTCAGCATAACTATCAGAAGGCAAAGAATAAAACAACTTCTCCTCAAGTTATTTTCGTTGTTGTTAATGTCCATGAATAGATCAGATATACACCAAACTGGTTAATCCCATTCCTGAGATTCCATAACAATTGGATGAACATAACTCTTTCAGCTAGGATAAGAAAACCCAGAAACGCTTCTAACAGTGAACATCTTAAAATCCATATAGCAATTCCTTGTCTGAATTTCATTACTCACATCAAAATGACCCAATTATGTATCTTTACTAAATAGTATACCTCAATTTCCAAAAAAAAAAAAAAAAAAATTCGTTTATCCCTTCTATAGACGTTACATTCAAGTAGAAAGCCCAAAAACTATGAAATGAGAGGGGAAAAAAAAGTCAGCCGTCAAAAACGAAAAAAGAGAGAGCAAAAAGTATAAGAATGAAAAAAAAAAAAAAAAACATAGAGAAGAAAGAGAAAGAGACCTGAAGATGAGGGTTTTGGGTGTCTTTGTGGGAATTTAATCCGAGGAATTCGCTTCAAAACCTGACCTTCTCCGCCCATTTCTCCTCTCTATCCCTGCGACTTGTCTAGTTGGAAGGAAGAAACGAATAAAGGCTATAAAGCTCCTTTCTCACTTGTTCTTCTTCGGGAATTTTTATAATTGCCAATATTTACTTTGTGACGTAATTTTCTCATCTTCTCTTACGTCTTTTTTTGGGCTTCCAAGGACTCGCTTGTAATGCCCAATGACGTTTCGCTCCCCCAAACGACAACCCCACCACAACATTCAATGATGATTCTCTGTACGGTTTCAACTTTCCAAGGTCCGCTCCTTTTTCCCCCTTCTGGGAGAGAGAAAAAAAAAAAAAGAGGCAATGTTCTCCGAGAAAATACAAAAAGTATATATATATTTTTTTATGTTTTGGTTAAATATAACTTTTATTTTTGGATTTTTAAAATTTTAAAAAATCCTCCATGTTCAAATCATACAAAAATCATCTATTTTTTTTTTTTTTTACTTTTTGGTTTCTTTTTTAAAAAATGATCAAACTTTCCTTGAAGCACAAATACAATCCAAGATATGTATTCAATTATGCTAATTTTCAAACTCTTATTGAATTCACCATCAATATGAATGAAATTTTGAATATCCATTTGAATTTTTTTTGGAAGGATATAAGTATTTTGTTTCATTTGAGGAGGAAAGTGAAACTAAAAAAAATGAAGACTCCCATTTAATTTTTTTTTGGCTCAAGCAGTGTGACCAAATAATACTAAGTATTTATTTTTTTTTAAAAGGTTTCACTTTTTTCTTCAAATAAAAAAATTATATATCCTTCAAAAAAAATTAAATAGGCGTTCAAAATTTTAGTGTTGATGGTAGATCTAATAGGGTATTTCCAATCTAACATAACTCGATATATATCTTGAATTGTATTTGTGTCCGAAGGATAGTTTGGTCATTTATAAAAAAAAAAGAAACAAAAAAATTTAAAAGAAGGGATGGTTTTCGTTTGATTTGAAAAACATAAAAATACTTTTTGAATTTTAAAATACTTAAGGATAAGAGTTGTATTAGCTAAAACATAAGAGATACTTTTTGTATTTTTTCATGTTTTCCTGAAAAAAAAAAAGAATAATGTTGGTGGTGCCGTTTAATTGAAGTGATGTCGTTTTATTTCTATTCTTTTTATTGTCCTTTCTCATTTTTTTGAGGGTTCTTTCTCATATTATAAATATTTTGTTGTCACTGTTTACTCAATTTTTTGTCGTTTCTTTTTTCTATTCCTTTTTTTTTTCATTTCCCTTTTTAACTACGTTTCTGTTGTTTAATTTATCGTCTCTGTTCACAAAAAGTCGTTTCCTTTTAATTTGGTTTTTATTGTCGTTTCACTGATGGCCGTCTCATTTATCGTTCCTGTCGTTCTTAGTTTTAACCATCATTTCTTTTTTTTTTTGTTTTTGTTGTCGTTTTTAATGTTTCTTTTCTTTGCTCCATTGTTAGGGATACTCCTTTGCCACTGTTTTCGTCCTTTTGCATTCTCAATCCTTTTCCGTCATTTTGTTCTTCTCATGTTGTTTTTGACTTTTGTGTCGTTTATTTTTCAGCAATCATCCTTTGTGAGATATTTGTCGTCCATTTTTGTCCTTTTATCTTGCTATCGTTTCTAAATTAATTGTCGTTTTCTTATTTCTGTCGTTTTTCCTGTCGTTTCTCCTCATCAAAAAGTCAAGCGTTGGGCTTTAAGGCCATTGGACTCAAAATTCATACTGGATTGCTAAGTTCAAAAAGCCCATTAATTTTCAGTTATTACCACGTGGTTTTCCATTCGCTCAACACGCCACCGTACGGACAAACTTCTTTTCTCTTTCCCTAATTGTTGATTCTTTGCAGTAGTCTGGTAGGGTTTTTTTTTTTTTTTTCGTCTGAGAGAGAGCCAACAAGAAGACGGAAATCCGATGATGGCGAGCAATCCGGGCCGTCTCTTTTCATCAATTTCCAATCTCTCGAGCCCGAAGCTGGTCATCTTGCGCACCAGATCGGAGCCGCCGACTCGCTCCGCCGTCAACTCAGCTAGTCGACTCGTGTCTTCCTCAGCTCAGAAACCTCAATCCGACCTCGAAAACATCAACAAGGAAGAGAGAGAATCCATAAAAAAAGATCTGGAAAATGAGAAGAAAGAAGAAGAAGAAGAAGAAGAAGAAGAAGGGATTAACGCCAACGAAGAGACCGGAGAGATCGGTGGGCCCAGAGGGCCCGAGCCCACTCGATACGGAGATTGGGAACGAAACGGCCGCTGCTATGATTTTTGACGTTCTCATAATTTCCGCATTTGATTTTTCTTTTTTCTTTTTGGTTTTGTCGTTTATGTGAAAAGGACATAAATAAAAATTATTCCGTGTTTCTTTTAATTCTTATTTGTTTTATTTGATTAACCCTGTTTGATATTGTGATGGGAACTACAGTTTTTACCACAAACTCAGTTATAAATAGTATAAAATTTTCATATGTTATAGTAATAATTTAAAAAATTACTACAGTATAAAGCTTTCATATGCTACAATAAAAGTGATTCCTACTACTGGTTCCCACGAGTAAACGGGAATTTCACGGTTCTTGATTCTCATTTCAGAACAAGTCAAAGCAGGGGCAGGAGAAGTAAATGGGGGTTGTAATTGGATTCATTAATGTGACTGGGCAAGAGTATTAAAAAAAGTGGAAAAAGGAGTTAAAATTTAAAACTTTATTTGCTAAAAGAAAATTATATAAACCCAAGAAAGCCGTCTAAATGTAAAGGGTGCTTGCGGAGCGAGTGCGTGCGAAATTGCAGAGACTTTATAATTGAATTTCGCATTTATCTTGACCATAGAGGGTCGTGAAAACTGCATAAATATTAACAATATATTAATTTATACCATAGGAACAACCATTTCTCACTATCGGCAGGTAGAGCAGAGCCATAAAAATTAATTAGAAGGGCAAAATATATATTAACATCATCAAAAAATTAAATAAAGAAAATATAAAACATTAAAAGGAGGGGAAAATAATTTTAAGGGGTATAATTTTATAAGAGGTAGAATATAAAATACACAATATAAAACTCTGCCCTCGATAGGAACTGACTTGTTGTTATTTGATGAATTTTTTAACCGTTTAATTTGTAAACTGAAGCAGTTTAATTACACAATGTAAAATTTTTAATATTAAACTGTTAAAACAAAATTTGGACGGAGTCTTTGAAACTATAGTATTGTAAAATTCTTATATATTATAGTATAAAAAAAATTCTATAGTATAACATTTTTAAATATCTTAATGTAGGGTTCGAATTTTAGAGTTTAAACTTTTTTCTAAACCCGTTATAAAAAGAATGATGAATATGTACGCAAGTCCTTGAGTAGATTAAGCTTGGAAGGCTATAACGCAAGTCCTTGAGTAGAAGAATTAAGCTTGGAAGGCAAGAGCCCAAGGAAATATTAGGGGACAAAAAGATGCTAAAATTGTTTTAAAGTGGGAAAAACTGTAATGAGTTATTACTCAATAGTTAATGCTTTGTGCCCAGATATTTAATTGTATAACGTAAAGTCAATTTTCAAAGCTTCAGATTTCAAATATCGTGGAAGCACGTAGTCACCAAACACTGGACCATCTGCACCAATCATGTATCAAATGCCGATTAATTAACTCACATAATTTATAGGAATAAACACCAGCCATTATAAGCTGGGTTTTCATATTAATTAATTTGTGTAATTGATAAAGTGACTGATTGAAGCTTTTTTTTTTTGTTTTAAATTGAAACGCAAATTTTGGGTTTCAACTAAAAATTATTATTGACTTCATCTGAATTGATTCTATTTCCAAATATATTTTGAATGGGTCTGGTCTTCCTAAGCTGATGCATGTCTAACAAATAATGCATGCAATTCTCTTAAAATCTTGCTTTCCTCTATTCCAGTTGATCTCATGTTTGTTTCGTCCGCATGCAATTGACTAGATTTCTATCCTATATTTATCGACTGCTAAAGTCCAAATTCTGAAATTTCAGTGCATTTTTCATGAGTTAATGTTTCAAAAAGAAATAAAAAGAAATATCATTCTTGTTCAAAAAGAAACTCAGTCTTACTACTTCTAGACATCTTTATCAAGTTATAATAGATTTCAGAAAGTGAAAAATATTGAGAAAGGAAAAAAAAAAAAGATAACAGAGGAAGAGAATTAAACATTTGTTTATACACTTGCCCATTAGCGATTCAAATTACATTCTTTTTTTATCCGCACACTAAAAACAGAAAAGAAAAAAAGAGAGTGAGAGATGAACGTTACTAGCTAGATTATCTCCTTAAAGTTTCTCCAATATATTGATTTATTACAGCATAATCTTAGTATACTGCAAAAATTTTTGATCAATCAATTTTTTTTTTTAAGATATATGGTTGGTCTATTACAGCCTGATTCAACTGCTCGATATATATTATCTTCATCGCTTTATTGACTTTTCTGAAAAGAATTTTTCCTCGTATATAATGTGATCCTAAAAATGACCCTTTGCTGTGACTTCTTCAATTCCTTGTTTTCTACACACCCAGCATATATATATATATATATATGTATCTATGTGTGTATGTATATATGTATCTTCTCATTTTGCTCAATTTTCCATTTCGTTGCATTTTTTATGGTCTAGAAATTTAGACTGCGACCTTTTATAATAAAGTCAAACATCCCACACATATATACAGAATGTAAATACATATATATATTACTTTTTTGGGGAATATATACATAATACATATATATTAGCGCATATATACTTGTTAGTGTCAACTCTAAACAACAATATACTATTATTCAGTTCCAAATCTCCAAAGCCAAAAAAATGAATATTCTCAAAGTTTTCATCCTCTTCCTTGTCCTCTCCTTCTCATTACACCTCTCATCAAGCTCCCAACAACAAAAGACATGCGAGAATTCTGTTTGCGCTAACCGCAGGCCGGTTATCCGATTCCCATTCCGGATAAGGAACCGGCAATCCGAGGTCTGTGGCAATCCTGGTTTTGACATATCCTGCGATAACACCAGCCAAACACTCCTAAACCTCCCTTATTCCGGAAAATTCAGCGTCCAAGGGATAGACTACGCCTCACAAGAGATATGGATAAACGATCCAAACAACTGCCTTCCGAAGCGAATCCTTTCCCTCAACCTCTCCGCTTCGCCTTTCTACGCTGGATTCAAACAAGACTTTGCTTTCTTCAACTGCTCCTCGGAGGCCTCGAAGAACTTCAGCCGAACGTTGAACCCCATCGGCTGCCTCAGTGGGCCTAAGTACGAGGTTTTCGCTACGACGTCGTTGAGGGTGACGGAGTATCTGTCACCGACGTGTGGTCTGATCGGGAATATTAGGGTCCCGGTTGACTGGCCGTTTTACGAGGAAGTGTTGTCGTCGGAGCTCAGTGATCATCTACGTCTCATGTGGGATGTTCCTACGTGCGGAAGGTGCGAGTCCCGAGGTGGCCGTTGCGGGTTTAAGGTTAATTCTACTAGAGAAGTTGTCTGCTCCAATGTTCCCAGACGAGGTACTACACTTTTAAACAAACAAAAAAAAAAACTTATTTACCGGTTTTCAGTGAAAAGTTTTGATTCAAACCGGTCTTATTATAATATTTTTTGTCAATTCAATTTTATTTGAGAATTTAATTAGGACTAACAAAAGCTACTTTAAACAAGTTTTATTCTTTTCTTTTGTTACATAATTGAATTACAAGTTAAGTATTTTAGTTTTGAACTATCTTCCAAAATATGGTTTAAGGATAATTCTACTAGAGAAGTTGTCTGCTCCAATGTTTCCACACGAGGTACTACACTCTTTTTCTTTAAAAAAAAAAAAAAAAACTTTTTTACCACTTAAACTAAAAAGTTTTGATCCAAACTCATCTTATTATAGTACTTTTTCTCAGTTCAATTTTGTTTGAGAATTTAATTAGGACTAAAAGAAGCTACTTTAAACAACTTTTACTAAAGTCTTTTCTTTTATTACATAATTTGAATTATTATAATTTATAGTATTTTAGGTTTGAATTATGTTTCAAAATATGCTATTATTATTTAAACTAGAGCTAGACTTACTAGGCTTTTAGGTCTATAATTTTATCTTAACAAGTTGAAACTACGTAGTTTTTCTCTTCTCTTTTGGGTTTACTTTTATGTCTTTGTGATGTAGGCTTTCGTGAATGTGCTCCGTTATAATTGATTGGTGGTGACTGCTTCCACGTCTTTATTCTTTACAAAAAGAAAAGAAAATAAGTTCATATTTTAGAAAGTCGTTTCGCTATCTGTTAAGCTATAAATATGTACCGGACAACTGTTTGGGAAGAAAATGTGTCCATCTAACAATCTAAAATAAATAAATATATAAATAGATAGATAGATAAATAAAAGTATAAGGTTCAATAAGAAAACTTGAGATTAGTAAAGATAATTATAAATCTTGAAATCTTATTTGTAAGATACAAGGCTCTCTTATAACAGTAGGGGAAAAAATTTAATCACATCCTAGTTCTGCATGGAAGATAAACTTTTTAGAACTTGTTTTATTTCTTTATTTTTTTTCGACAAAACAAAAAACTTCAATGATCAACAACCACTACTATAAGAATATGTCAAAAAAAAAAAAGTGAGGAGAAAATACAAAACGAAAGAGATGAATTTAATTAATTAAACAATATCATGCAATTTCAGAAAGAAAAACAAAAACTAAAATTAAAAAATCATGCATATGATAATTATTTGCAAATATAATACATAAATGAATAGCCAAGAAACATCGTTCCTAGTGTAACAAAGTTTCAGATTGAGGAAATTGTAACCAGGGGCAAGGTTTGAAAAATTAATGAGGGGGCGGAAGTGTAATTGAATTAATGAGATGAGAAGCAAAATTAATTTTAAGGAGATAAAATAAAATCTTAAGGGGGACAGAATATAATTTTTATTAAATTTTGTATACTAAATTAGTAGAAGAAATTAGAAGATGCTAGTTCATCTTCATCCATATATAGCTCCGCCTCTACGTGTAACCCTACCCACTCCCCATTAATTGAAAAGAAAAAAAGAACGGGAGAAGTGTACAAAATGTAGATGTCGGCTGTGATAACTCTTTTTTGTCTCTGGTATTCAGTATCTAGTATGTATAATGACGTCTACAAGGATGCCAAACCATGTTATCTTTGTTACCGGCCAAAAACATCCCATTGGTCGTCCAAATTGCAAAGATGTTGACCTTCTTGGCACATTTTATCCTCAATAATAGATTAAACAACAATTATAATCACCAATATTTAACGTGTAATTGTGTTTTTTTAGGCTGTTGGATGTCATAAATGCAAAACTTTTGTTATAATTGCCCTAATTTCATTTATGATAGACAACTAATAGGGATTTATTCTAAAGACATGGAGAAATAATGTGTGGTTGGAAATGGATTTGATTAATAGTTAATGCAGCTGATTGCAACGAGAATTTAGGCCATTTATAGTTATACTTTAGTGCCATGTGGTCAGCTGGTAACTGTGGTTCATATTAAAAAAATTAATACTGTTTAGGAGCCTTAAAACAAGCGTGGACCGATTCTTTTATTAAGTAAATTAGGACCAATAATAACTTTTTTCCCATTAAAAAAACTAAACATTAGACCAATAGTGCTTCACCCGAGGTGCGCCTATAAACACTTTCCATATGGTAATCATGGATTTTTTTTTTTTTTTTGAAATAAGCAATCATGAAATTTGGTTTAGTTGTTTTTTTTTTTTTTTGGGGTATTGAATCACTAAGCCCCCACAAAAGAGTTTAAGTTTGATTTTTTTTATTATTTTTTTATTTTTTAACATTGAAAATAAACAAAGTATAGTATGGAATCAACGACACAACACCGTAGTGACAAAACATGCATGATTATTATTGCTTACCTCATGCCCTTTAAACTTTAAACTAAAGTCGCACCAAGGAAAAATTAGACTATTTAGGAAAGCGAAACTAAAACAAGTTTAACCCCACCAACGGTTTTTAAAGGCCTTTGATCACGATCTATTATTATCATCAAAGTAATTTCTTTTGAATTTAAGGATTCATATATATGCTTTCTCTATCAGTCATAAACATTGAAGACTTAGGCGATAAGTTTATAACTTTTAAGGTTTTATGGGGTCTTAAATATTAGAGTGTAAGGCCGGTATTTTGGACCATATATTATAGGTTGCCTTTTGAGAAAACAATGAGCGTCTACTTTTTTTTCCCTCTCTATAATGATTTTGATTTTTTATAAATGTCATATATGTTAAAGTTAATCTATCGAAAAAAAACTTAAATGTCATATATGTTTAAGTGCGTTACAACTTAAATAAAATTATGAATGATATTGTAGTACAACTTTTTAAAATGCTGTACCAAAGAATATTTTTTTTAAAGTGTGGCATATAACATGTACTTTTCTCTAATCTATTTGCCACTGTTTGCTAGGAATTCCAAGGGGTGCCCGCTATGCGGTGGCCGTTGGCGTTGGTGTGCCAGCCATCTTGTGCTTTGTGGGGCTACTATGTTTCATTTGTGGAAGGGTGAAGTCCCTTGCTTCAAGACGTAGACCGATTGCGGAGTTCAACTCCACGGTTGCCCGGCAGCCCACAATCGTTATGGGCCTTGATGGGCCGACACTCGAGTCGTACCCGAAGATAGTGCTTGGTGAAAGTCGACGCCTGCCCAAGCCCGATGACAACACATGCCCCATATGCCTCTCCGAGTACCGGCCCAAGGAGACTCTAAAGACCATCCCGGAGTGCCAACATTGCTTCCATTCAGATTGCATTGATGAATGGCTACGATTAAATGCTTCTTGCCCTATTTGCAGGAAATCTCCAGAGAGGTCAACACCAGAAAATATTTGAATTTTGATGATATAAACCTAACACATTTTGTTAGCCAAGTATTAAAAAGAAGTTTTTTTTTTTTTTTTTTTTTTTTTTTTTTTTTTCTGGTGCCTGCTCAGTTTGTACATAATTAATGTCTTCATTGGCTATTTATTAGGATATTTTGTCCACTTTTTTTTGGGATTTTTTCAGGTTTCTTATTATTATTCTATCATGTGCTAGACTTATTTTGATTTTAGGTCTTAAAACGATGGTTTACATTACAGTTATTTTAACAGTTGCCAATGTCACTTCTCAACTCTCATGTGTGAGTTTGTGTGGCCACTGTTAAACCAAGATTCCAGTTACTTTACAACAAACCTGCAAAACCACAACTATGAAAATAGCAATCCATACACAAACAGGTTAAATTGACAAGAACAAGGGAAATGGAGAGAGAGATTTGTCAAAGGGTTCGGCCCCACTAATTCCTACGTCCATGGGATGCAACATGCAGAGTCCAATCTATTGCAACGATCCATGATTACACCCTCGGATTGATCTCCCGTCTCTCAGAATTCACTGTGTTTCTCACTTTCAACGTTTCCCTTTGTCCCCAATTACCCCTGAGAAAATCTTCTCTCTAGAACTCCCTCACTAGAAAACTCTCTTGATATGATTCTTACTAGTTTACACAAACAATAAATAATAAGGTATTTGGATCGTTGGTTCGAAAGCAAAAAACTTGTAATATTTTACTATGTTGTTTAATAATTTAGTTCAAGATTACCAAAACTTTTAACCAAACAATCTTCTTTGTTTAATTTCCTTCCTTTTTTTTTTTTTTTGAGTTAGACAATGTGTGGCCACTTGCTTGAAACCAAAAAATAATTTTTAGTCTTTTTTGAAACATTTAGGCTCTGTTTGGCTTTATTTTAGAAGTTTTTGAAAATATTTTTACATTTTTTAAGACAAAAATTTTAAAAACACTGTCAGCACAATTTACTAAAAATTATTATTTTTTAAAATAAAACTATTTTCACATATTTTAAAAACACTACCAAACGGGCCTTAGATTTTTTCTTGGTTCTTGATTCTTGATCAACGTAAAGACCACTTTGATTTCCTTTTATTTCGGCCACACTAAATTATAAGAACTGTAATATGTCAAATCGAAACAAGCCAAGAAATGTTTCTTAATTTTACTATTGGATAATTCCATTGACGGTCAAGTCAACAAATGAATTGTTTAGTACACACTTTACTAAACGAAAAGAACTCTTTCTCTTTAATTTAATACGTCAATACTTCCTATATATGTGTATGCATATAATATACATGCACATATATTATTTTCAGAAGCAAAGAGATTGCAAAATTTCTCACCAAATGAGCTAATTTCCTCTGGGTTTGAGCTTTCATGGTTGCAAAGTCTCATTTGTTATAACCTCATTAATGACTCCAACAATCTCCATCCTTGAGCTGATATTTATGGTAACGAGTCCTTCCTCCTTTTCAATTCGCATCAACTTAATTCTCTCTGTTTTGGTCACCTTTTTTGTTTTTTGTTTTAAATTAATCTTATCAATATAGTTAGTTCCAAACTCACATATAAATTTTGCTTTTTTTTTTTTTTTGGTTTTGAATAATTCAAGTTTCCAATTGAGCTAAAGTCATCATTATCTTGAATGGCACAGGCTTCTGGGACACATTTCGCTACTGACTTCCATGCAAGAATTCTTTCATATTTGTGCTAGCTTACTTTATTCGTAAAAGTCATCTCTCTGGGAAATATGAAATGCCAAGGATAATTAATTACATAAGAAGAAGAAGAAGCGGCGAAGAATCATATTCTCTTGTTCAAATGCACGAGGTTTTTTCCTTAAAAAAAAAAAAAAAAAAAGAACTTCGTTTCCTACCTGATCCATCTATGAAATTGTTTTATCCTTTGGATTTTATATTTTTTGTTTTTCAAGAACATTCAATGACCTTTTTCTGTGGTTCAATTTTTTTATTTTTTATTTTATTTTTTTTCTTGCAGTGTCATCGAAATTTCTCGCATCTTTAATTGGTAAGAACTTTGCTCTTATGTAATAGCCATTTTACATTTCAGATCAGCAAAGAAAAAAAAAAAAAAGAAAAAAAGAAAGCTACTTTTACAATGGATGTATCAGGGTGGAAGAACAGGGGGACAAAAACAGACAAAGCAGGATCTTGAAAACAATTGGTTTAGCATACAAATGTCTACATATTGACTGGAGTTGTAATTATATAGCCAGTAATTCAGCAAAAATTTTTGCTAGTAGACATTTTTACATGGATATAATGCCAGGGAAGGAGAATAAGGAAGGCAAAAAAAAAAAAAAAAGAGTTGTAGGACCAAGTAGTCTTTGAGAACACATTTACATTTTTAAAATATCTACTTGTAATTATAAAGAGGATTCAGTAATCGTATAATTGCGTAGCTAAAAGAATATTTATAGAAGTTTTCCTATATATAATATGATTCGGTAAATAACAAATAATTCGAGACCAAAACGTAACAATTGTGCCGCTAGAATGATGTCTACGTTACATACAACTAACGACCATTCATCACGGAACATACACCGTTAAAAAGTTTCATTATGTGGTATTTGTTATGTTTATTGCTGAATCTTAGAAGTATTGTCAACCAATTTTCTACAATGTGAACTGAAGTTTCACTTTGGTAAATTTTTGATGCAGCAAATCATACTGTTGCTAAAATCACATTGGGGACTCCATTTGTGGTTGCCTTCTTGATCTGTAAATGGCGAAGACGTCACCTATCAACAGGTAACTCCATCTAAGAGTTCCTTGATAGCCACAACAGTCTTATGCCTATAAGATACTCATATTCATGACATCAGAAAGATGACCAAAAACTTCAAGAACAAGTTTGGTGAAAGAGGCTTGTAACGCCCCGAAATTAATTAACTAATATTAGAATGTAAAATGGTGGATTAGTATGCCATAATGGATGTTTTAAACTTAATTTGATCATCTTATGAAATTTCTAAATTAATGTTGTTTTTTATTATTTTAATGGTTTTTAATTACGCTTAATTGTTTTAAATTGTTATTTTGAATTTTTGGAAACAAAACAATTTGTCAAATATCAATATATCTCGTTTTACAAAACTATGGCAGCACACAGTTTCTGCACAGTAAAACCATCCACTTTTTCCTCTATTTATACCTCTCTCTCCCTTTCTTTCACTTAGCTCTCTCTATCACTCTCTCTCTCTCACTCGCCTCTCTCCCTCTCACTCTGCCTCTCTCTTTCTCTCTCATTTCCTCTCAAAATTTTGAGTTAAATCGAGCCCCAAGCTTCGGTTTAGTGGATTGGAGACTCGTGAACGTGATTGAGCAACCAAAAACGCGATTTAAAGCTTCGATTTGAGGTTAGTTTTCAAATTTTAAAACTTTTCTAAACTTTTCAATTTTCTTGGTATTTTGAAATCTAAGTTTATTTGAGTTTAGAAAACCCTTGATCTTAGTTAAAGGAACATAAAACTATTAGACTCTAAGCTTGGTTTAGCTAGAAACGGATTTGATTCAAGTTTTTCCATTTTTCTCTATTTTTGGATTTATTCAAAATTTTTGGGTAAATCTTGTTTAAATGAGTTAAAAGTGTTTTATAATGTATTTCTATCGTCTATGATTGTTTCCCATGCTTGAGAACTGAGAAAAACAGGTTGAAATGAAGATTTGGGCTCGGGAGGCCGAGAACCTGTGCCTAGAAAATTCTAAAATTTTTCAGTTCGACAGGTCGGATTCATACGTCCGATAGGCTGAACCTGGAAAAATTCGACCGTCTGGATCTGGTTTTTCGGCAGGCCAAACTGCACAGTTCGGCCGGCCGAACTAAGGTGACCTGTAGGCCGATCGGGTATGGTGGAATTTTGTGATTTTTAATCTGTTTTTACTATTTTAAACCCTGATTGAAATCCCAACTTTATAAAATGGTTCTACAAGTACAAATGGCACACTAGGACACCATGAGATAGCTTAGTAACGTAGAATATCATAAGCTAAAAACTGATAGACATGGTTTATAAATATTTAGGGTTGTTAGTGGATCCGCGGAGCTAGTGTATAGCGCACCAAAAATTACGGTGTAGGACACCGACACGAGTATTAAGGTAGGACTTCTACCCCTTTCCTTTAGTAAACTAATCTTAAATGATTTTGGTCTTAAAAAGGGTTTTTATTAGAATGTTTTCAACAGTTGATTGAAAAAGAAATTTTTATCGGTCATTTTTATAAACCGTAGATTGAGGTGAATTTTATAATGAACCCCATAATGAATGTAAATGAAAATAACTAGTAAATGGGTTTTAAATAATAATAGAAATGAATATAAGGGCATGATGTTATATCAAAGATCGGGTCATATAGCATGCGATCTTGGGGCAGGTCCCAAAACCCAACTGGGCCACTACGGTGGCATTATACATATGGTTTATCCAAGAAAAGAAAATTATATTCTTTTTGGTCGACCAATAAACGGTTTTGGTAAGAATAATTCTTATTAAATTTCATTTATATATTCAAGTCTATTTTCTAGATAAGTTTTCTTTTAAAATTAAATATTTTTAAAATTATAGTCCTACTGAGTCTTTTGCTCACAATTTATTTGTTTTTAAAACTTTACCCCATCTAGGTGGATATTAGCTTAGGATCGGTGAAGAGTCTATAGACAAGACGCAGGAGCAGTAGAACAATTCTGTAGGTTATTTAAATTATAAAATCAATGCATGTATTATTTTAACTCTCTCTCTATTTACTTGGACTATGGTTGTAATATTATATTGTTAGTACTATGTGTGTGCACAAATTATGGGTCAATGGGACCCATTATCGAATCTTTTATTTCCTTATTACTTTCTTATTGCTTACCATGATATACTTATTTGTTTAATTACTATAAATGCTTGTTCTAGAAAGGTTTTAAAAAAAATTTCCACATTTTCATAATTAAATTAAAAAACTTAAACTTACGTTTTAATTAAATATTAACTTAATTAACCGCCATGTCACCTCCCCATACTTCGGGGCGTGACAAGGCTGTGGCTCAGTATTCAAAGGAAAGCTTCGCAGTCGCAGTCTTGTTGCAATTAAGATGCTGAGTAAATCCAAAGGTAACGGACAAGACTTCATCAACGAAATTGCCACAATTGAAGGATTCACCATATCAATGGGGTGAAACTGATTGGCTTCTCTTTCGAAGGGTCAAAGCATGCTCTTGTCTATGATTTCATGCCTGATGGATCCCTTGATAATCACATCTTTCCCAAAGAAAAAATTAACTCCTTAAGTTGCAGTAAGATCTTTGAAATTTCTCTTGGGGTGGCACGCGGTATTGAATATCTGCATTGAGGACGTTGTATGCGTTGCAATATGGAGCCAAATCAACCTAGCAAAGGAGAAAGAAGAAAAAAAAAAAAGTTGCGTGGGGGGGCAGAGACACAACGCTGCGGTGCCTAAAAACGAGTGCCGCGGAGCCCGAATCAGCGCCGCGGCGCCCAAAACAAGGGCCGCGACGCCCGTCTGAGAACAAACCAGCGCTGCGGCGCCCAAAACGAGGGTCGCGGAGCCTGAAGTCTAGTTTGTTGCGAAACTTTGAGTTAGAGTCGAACTTAAACGCCCCAAAAAGGGAAAACTACTAGAGTTTCCCATTAGTTACTATTTTTCTCCTCCTTTGGCTATAAATAGACACAAGGTGGCTAGGGTTTTGTGTGTGTAAAAATTATGAGTGACATAATTTTGTGAGAGGCAAAATTCTTGAGAGCTCCATCCTTGAGAGAGAAAAATTCCCACAGGGTGTTAGATAGAAGAGAGTTTTGGTAAGCACAATTTGTGAGCGTGTGAGAAACTTCTCTTGTAATCTATAATCTCCTTCATCATAGTGGAATCTGCAAGCTGTAGGAACAGGACGTAGTCTCAATTTTGGACAAACCTGTATAAAAATTTGGTGTCTCTTTTTCTTCTTTTCTCTTATTTATTCTCTGCAATTGTTCGTTTTTGCGATCCTTGGAATTATGAGTCATCTAATTCCCCAACAGTATGCAAATTTTACACTTTGATATCAAACCTCACAACATTCTTCTAGATGCAAATTTTACTCCGAAGGTTTCTGATTTTGGGCTAGCAAGATTATTCCCGTTAGACAATAGCATTGTGTCTTTGACTGCAGCAAGAGGAACTCTGGCATACATAGCTCCGGAGTTATTTTACAAAAACATTGGAGGAGTCTCTTACAAAGCAGACGTGTACAGTTTTGGAATGTTATTAATGGATATGGCTAGTAAAAGGAAGAATTGGAATGCAGTTGCAGAGCGCTCGAGCCAAATTTATTTTGCCACTTGGGCTTACAACAAATTAAGTGAAGGAAACAACATAGAAGAGATGGGAGATGTAGCGGAGGAGGATTCAGAAACAATGAAGAAGATGATGATATTAGCATTGTAAAGTGCATACAGTTGAAGCCAATTGATCGTCCTTCAATGAGTAAAGTCATAGAAATGCTTGAAGGAGAAGTTGATTGAGCTTTAATCTTAAAAGTCTTTTTAATGGGGTGACCCAATTTCTTTATAAATTAATGTATCAAAAGAAGAAGTAAATATAACTTCATTGTGTGTGCTCTCTGGAGTGCACTGATGCGTTTCCTCCCTGGTCCATCTATGAAATTGTTTTTATCAATTGGATTACATATATGTATATATATTTTCTCGATAACATTTACTCACCTTTTTCTGTGGTTCATTTTTTTTTTCTTGCAGTGTCATACGAAGTTCTTGCATACCTAATTGGTAGGAACTTTACTTTTATGTAATAGCCATTTTTACATTTGAGCCAAAAAAAAAGCCACTTTTACAAGGATAGGGAGGATGAATCCAGGGCAAAAGCAGACAAGGCAGGATCTTTAAAAAAAAAAAAAAAAATTAGTCCAATGTCTGCCAAGAAAGAATAATAATGACTGGATTTCTAATAATTTAGCTGCTAAATTAGCAGCAATTTTTGCCATTAGCCATTTTTCATGGATATAATGCCAAGGAAGGAGAATAAGGAAGGTGGAAAAAAAACAAAAAACAAAAAACAAAAACAAAGCTGCATGACAAATTAATCTTTGAGAACACATTGACATATTTAAAGCATCTACTTGCAATTGTAAAGAATGAAGGAATTAGTAGTCGTATAATTGCATAGCTAGTAGAATTATAGTAGTTTAACAGAAGGTTTTTTAAAGTATGATTCAGTAATAACAAATAATTTGAGACCAAAAAGTACTAAATCTGCCTCGAGCATAAAATTTACGTCACACCTAATGACCATTCATTGCGGACACATACACCACGTACAAAAAAATTTATTATATGATAATTGTTATGTGTATTGCTATATATTACAAGTATTGTTGACCAATTTGTAGAATATTGAGAGCTGAAGTTCCACTCTGGTATTTTTTTGATGCAGCAATCCACACTGCCGCCAAAACCACGTTGGGGACTCCATTAGTAGTTGCCTTTTTGATCAACAAATGGCGAAGACGTTATTTATCAGCATATAACTCTATCGAAGAGTTCCTTTATCGCCACAACAATCTAATGCCTATACGATACTTATACTCAGACATTAGAAAGATGACCAAAAACTTCAAGAACAAATTAAGGGAAGGAGGCTTTGGCTCTGTATTCAAAGGAAAGCTTCGCAGCAGTGGTCTTGTAGCAATTAAGATGCTGAGTAAATCCAAAGGTAATGGACAAGACTTCATCAGTGAAATTGCCACAATTGGAAGGATTCACCATGTCAATGTGGTGCAACTGATTGGCTTCTGCTTTGAAGAGTCAAAGCATGCTCTTGTATATAATTTCAAGCCTAATGGATCCCTTAATAATTATATTGTTTTCCAAAGGAGGAGGAAGTAGTTCCCTAAGTTGCAGTAAGATCTTTGACATTTCTCTTGGAGTGGCGCACGGTATTGAATATCTACATCGAGGGTGTTGTCTGCAAATTTTACACTTTGATATAAAACCACATAACATTATTCTAGATGAAAATTTTACTCCGAAGGTTTCTGATTTTGGGCTCGCAAGACTATGCCCATTAGATAATAGCATTGTGTCTTTGACTGTGGCAAGAGGAACCCGCGATACACAGCTCCAGAGTTATTTTACAAAAACATTGGAGGAGTGTCTTGCAAAGCAGATGTGTACAGTTTTGGAATGTTATTGATGGAAATGGCGAGCAAAAGGAAGAATTTGAATGCAGCTGCAGAGCACTCAAGCCAAATTTACTTTCCCACATGGGCTTACGACAAATTAAGTGAAGGAAAGAACAAAGAAGAGATGGGAGATATAGTCGAGGAGGATTCGGAAACAATAAAGAAGATGCTAATAGTTGTGTTGTGGTGCATACAGTTGAAGCCAAGCAAACGCCTTACAATGAGTAAAGTAATAAACATGCTTGAAGGAGAAGTTGATTGCCTACAAATGACTTCAAAGCCTTCTCTATGTCCCCAAGGGAATCAGGAAGAGCATGCTCATGAGACATTCAACCCTGCGCAGTCATCGATACCATCAAATGACTCGATTACGTTTGGCTCTAAATGCAAATGAAGAGAAATGAGATACTTAGTCAATTTGTTAAATTACCTTAGGTTTGTGATCATATACTGTTAAGCGACATAACCAGGATATATGCTGATGATGTAAATAGTTAATTTCCTATAGTTCCATGTACAATAGTTTGTTAGCTTACGCATATCTCTTTTCTCCTCTAGTGTAATGACTAAGAAAATCCTAGAATTAAATAATATAATTTACATATTTAAATCAAAGATTTTTCTAAAGATGTCATGCATTAATTTTATGACTAAAGTATTTACATAATTAATATAAATATTTCAAAATTCTATAGTAAATTTTAAAAGCTAAATTTATTAACTTTCATGATTTAATAAATTGATTGATAAATTCTACCGCAACTTAAAGCGAGAGAAATTTCAATCCACAAATAAATTGAGAAATTTAATTATAAGAATTTCTGAATGTAGTATGAAGGTAGTGATGAGACAGTAAAAGTGTACATTTTTCAAGGATAAAATCATTTATTTATGCTTTTATTTCTCATTAAATTCTCTAATTAATAGCATTTGTGTGTTAATAATTATTTTTATGTCTTAGCGTGAAAATATGTTTAAAATGTATTTTTAGTGTGTTTTTATGTTTAATGATATTTTTGGTAATTTTTAAAGTCGTTTTGGTATGTTAAATGTGTGATTAGTTTTTAAATAATTAAAACCGTAAAATTTATGTTGTGTGATTTTATTTTAAGTCATAAAATATTTGTACATAAGTTTTGAATCTTTAAATATGTTTTAATATGTTTACAGTAATTTTTTAAAAATAATCTCAAGTCTTAAATAGCATATCTGTTAAGGTTTATTAATTTTAGAAGTCTTTATCTATTTTTAGTAATTTTTGTGTGTTTTAATGTAAAATAAATATTTTTAATATTTTTTGTAAGTATTTTGTTTGTAAAATAATTAATTTTAGTTTATTTGTGAATTTTAGATTTAAAATATGGAGAAAAAACAGAACAAAAAGACACCAAAACGGACAAAATCAGACATCAAATGCATCAACAAAATAAACAAAATTTGAATTTGAATTTAATGGGCACGTGTCGATATTTAGACCGTCCGATGAGCCGCAGAATTGATCTCAACCGTCCAATAGAAGGACTCGTGTCAATGCGTCATCAGTTGCGTCAGGCCACTCAGCGACTTCCACGTGTCGACATGTGATTAGCGCCTGTTTTCACGCTCAGACAAAGGTGCAGGGTTAGTCAGGGGAATCTCGGGCGTGTCTCCTCATATGCGACTGTGTCCAATTGTTCTTGCTCTCCCAGCCGACAGATCTACATCGTGACCAATCTGACGGTCTCATTTTGTAGGCCATGCGGCCCCACTTGGGCCCATTTTCTAGTGTAATTCTACACCGTTGGATCGCGTGTTCAACGGTGCAGATCGCACTTGTTTTCGTGCCTTCTCATGCCGTGCAATAGGGGATTACAAACTTAAATTCACCCACTCAAGAGCAAATCTCAGCGTGGAAAAAAGGAGAACAACAGATCAACATGATCCGATTATTGAACAATAAAATATAATAAAAATAATAATTAAAAAAATAAAACAGTAATTTTTCAAGGCTATAAATAGCCTTGTATTCTCCCCTTGATACACATCCCTCAAAAGGCCTTCGGGCCATTTCTTCCTTTCTCCCTCTTTCTTTTCCTTTGCTGAGCAGGAGGCTCAGTATTATAAAATAATATTTAATTTAGTGTAAAGAGTTTGGTGAGACAAAGAGATGATATTGTATGGATAGTATTCTGGTATAAATTTTAACCCTATATCTGCTTTGTAACGCTTATATTTTTGTGGAATAAATTATATCTTTTTGTTTTCAATAATTATTGTTAATGTTGTTATGCTACTCAATTCTTGCATAAATTCAGTCATGCTTTTTTTATGTAATTTAATTATGTTGCATAATTAATATTAATAATACTGAAGTCATGCTCGTTTATTAAGTTGAGTTTCTGCTGCATTATAGACATGAACTAGCACAGTAAAGCTTGACAATTCTTGATTTATTGTAGACAGAGGATGTCATAGTGTATTCTTAAATCAATTAATAAGACGGGGTGCTGCTAGAATTAACGCAATAATTTATTCAATAAAAATATATTAATTTTGATTTGTTATTATCTTTTCTATCTTAAAATTATGTTGATTATAATTGTAGTGACAGCGGTTATAATTTTCATAATTAGTTCACTTAATCATTAGTGAGAGATGATTATTTTGCTATTTTTATAGGAAGACCCTTATTACATTATGGCTTGCTATATTGTCGCTCTAGGTTAACTTGTAAAAATAGTAAAAGTGCTTGCAATTAACGAGAAAAGATATAATAAATCAAATGCTTTAGATAATTATTAATTAGAGGTAAAATTACATACCAGTTGTGAAACATACAAATGATTCTCAAAGCTTCACCACTTTTAATTTTTATGTTTTAAATTTTGAATAAAAAAATCACAAAAATATTTCTTTTACTTTTAAACTTTGCTTTCAAAAACTGCTTGCCTTTTTGACCGTTTATATTTATCAATCTCCCGAGTTACAAATTTTCATCTCCCTATAGATACGACAACCTTTCTATACTACAAACATCTGCCATTTAAAGAGAAACATTTTTGGGCATTACTAGGTAGCATGTACCGAGACACATTCTAACATATATTAGGTCCTTAATTGCCAATTAATTTAAAATCGAAGCTACACGAGTAGCAATTTCGGTAGAATATGCTACGCTAACCCAAAAAGTGATACTCTTAAAAACTATGTCATTACCGAGTCCATATATTGAAAAAGTCAAATATGTATTTTTACTAAGCCTAGAATAAATTTCAAGACTCAACACAGTAAAAATCAGTGTCCTATTAAACTTATATCGATATCTATTCATACTGTGTTTAGCGTGTCACTGTATTCGAAAAATGAGAAAGGATTTGTCAGATATTAAAATCTCCTATAAGCTAAGCTAGTCATCACTAATAGTATAAAGATTTATCTGTTTAAGGGGTAATTTGTAAGAAAAGCCTAGAGACACAATCCCTTAAATTAAGCTTACAACCATGATGGGTGTACTTGGGCAATTAAGAAGAGAAAAACCACACTCCACCCCTTCCTAGATATGGAGCCAATATTAGGGGATTTAAGCAAAAAATTAAACCTATAAAAGTCACTTAGAAGCTTAATTAAGCTTAGGTTAGGTGGGGAAAAAGATTGGGTCTATAAATACCTGCACCACCTCAAGAATACATTTTTGATCTCATTTCTCCTCTCCCTTTACTCTCAAAACCAAATCTCCCTCAAGAGAAGTCCCAAAAATTTTCCTTCACCATTTTCTTCTAAATCACCTTTATTCAAGAGGAAATCAAGTTCAAATTTGTCAAGAAAATTATTCTCTCATTTCTAGCCTAAGAGAAACAAGTTTTGTCCCAAGCAAAAACCCTCCAAAAATTTCATCACAAAGATCCTAAACCAAGCAAGAGAAAAGAGAGGACCAAGCAAGGAATAGAAGATAGAAAAAAGAGAGGAGGATTTATAGTATTTTGATTAAGGTAATTTTTAAAATTTTTCTTCTCATTTATTAGCTAAGAAAAAGAAATTATATTCACTTAGATAGCTTTGTATAGACCAAACAAGGTTAGATTTTTATATAGTTAAGTTTGTATTTTAAGTTTTAAAATAAGAAGAAGGAAAGGAGAATTAGTGATACTAGATCAACCACTAAGAAATTGTCATCAAAGGTAAGGATTTTAAACTTTTTCCTTAAATGTACTAAGGTTAAAGTTTATAATTTTATGAGTGCTTTGATGGTTGAGTGAGAAAATGGTTTGTAATAATTATTTATGTATTAGTTAGTTTAGTTTATGTATTTATATGATGTAAAAAGTTAGCAGCTGTATAACAAGTGTGTGTTGTTATAAGTTTTAATTTGTGGAAAAGTTTTCCACAAACTTTGAACGCGTAAATGGAGGCCTTAGAGTCGTTTTTTAAAACTTTTCCGAACATGGAACTTTTAGTTTTTGATGTTTTGAACAAAACCTCATGACTAAGTAAAAATACAGTTTTAACTCTAAACAGGCTTTCTAAGCAATTTTTACAAATTGCCTAAACAGTCCCAAAAACCACACCAAAGCAGTCCTAAAACTACCCAAAACAGTTTTGTGAAAAATTGCCAAAAGATGGTTTGGAGTGCTTTTATTATTTTGGCATTTTTTGACTATTTTGGTTCTGAATTTCAGATTTCACCAACCATAAAAGTTTTAGATTTTGATGAGACAGACAACTTTTATGAAGAAACTTTTTTCAAAATCTACCTCTAAAATACAGTTATGGACAATATTCCAGAATTATATACACTACTACAGACTGCAGATTTCATGACGTTTAAAACAATCGTGGAAAAACTTCACGACGGTTAAAAAACCGTTGGGAAAACTTCAGTCGTGGTACAAAATTAAGTTTTCATAATGGTTTTTTACAGTTGTGGAACCTCAAAATAGGCGCAAAAACAGAGGTGTGGGGTGATATCTTTCACAACGGTTTTCTAGAAAATTGTCCTGGAATACTCAGCCTTCCACGATGGTTTTCTAGAAAACCGTCATGGAAAATTGGTATTGGCAAAAAAAAAAAAACAAAATTTGTGATTTCCCACAAGATGGCCAGTCCCGTGTGTTATCCATTACAACAAGGTCCTGATTGCATACAGAATTTGATGTATATTGAAATTACAAGGTATTTACAAGATCATTTACATTTGAGCTATTTTGAGTAATTGTTTATCTACTATCTCTATCTATCTAAAAATGACATACCTATTTATAAATTGTACCCACTCTAATTTATCTATCTAACATCATTTATTTCCTAGGGCTTGCATACCACTTGTAATTATACCTCGCATGAAATGTAGAATAAAAAAACCACATTCTATTTTTTTTGTTGTCTTGGACACTTATGTCTAGAATATAGCGTTCCATTTTGTCAGTTTGTGACACTGCTTCTCGCTTGAAGCTTCCAACGTTAAGTGCCCTAAGAATGTGTCATGATTAAATGAATTAATAGACAATACAATTATGTAAAACTCAAAACAGTTAATTTCATAAGAGAACATTAATACTTACAATCTCGTGCTTGATATGAAATCCTTACATGGTGGGTGTCCAAAGGGATTAAACCAATGTATTTGGTCCTCCTATGGTGAAATAACTGCCAACATCTAATGTTCTCCAATTTCTGTTACTCTTGGATTTTTAAACTATTCATCATGACCTTGACGTGATTTTACCCACAACTCCTCCCGTGTTGGTAGCACACCTGTCTTAGCGAACTGTATTACACTATGTTAGTAACATATTAGTGATAGAATAATTGATATATTACACAATTGCACATATTCACATAATTACACAAATTTCTCACATTCACATAATTTCACATATTACACATGTTCACATAATTTCACATATTACACATATTTACAATTTTACAATTTCAATTATACAATTGCACATATTCACATAATTACACATATTTCTTATATTCACATAATTTTACATATTACACATGTTCACATAATTTCACATATTACACATATTCACAATTTTACAATTTCAATTACACACTTGCACATATTCACATAATTACACATATTTCTCATATTCACATAATTTCACATATTACACATGTTCACATAATTTTACATATTACACATGTTCACAATTTTACAATTTCAGTTACACAATTGCACATATTCACATATTACACATATTTCTCATATTCACATAATTTCACATATTACACATGTTTACATAGTTTCACATATTACACATATTCACAATTTTATAATTTCAATTACATAATTTCACATATTACATATATTCACATAATTTCACATATTGTGGGGGGGGGGGTGTGGTGAGGGAGGAGGGGGCTGGGGGGAGGTGGAAGAGGAGAGAGAGGGAGGGGGAGCTTATTGGTGGGGAAGAGGCTACAACGGCGGAGAGAGAGCGCCTTTAGAGAAAGAGAGGGAGATCATAGATTCAAATTTTAAGGAGGGGGGGGGGGGGGGGGGGGTGGAAGTAGGGGTGGGGGAGGGGGGCGATTCAAAATTTTTAAAGGCCAAAAAGGATCTTACATGACGGTTTATTTAAAAACCGTAAACTGTCGTGTAAGCTATTTCAAGGAAAATTATTTTTCCTACATTACACGACAGTTTATGCATTAACCGTCATGTAAGCTCCTTAAAGAAAAATTTTTTTCCCAAAATTACACAACGGTTTTTTAAAAAGCTGTCATGGTATGGGAGGGAGCTACCACGACGGTTTTTTGAAAAACCGTCATGGTATGTTTGACTTACCTCGACGGTTTTTATAAAAACCATTGTGGTAGCTCCCTACCATACCATGACGGTTTTCGTCTTCGCGGGCATAACTTGCCGCATTTTTTTCCCTTATCATGACGGTTTTTGAGAAATAATCGTTAAATGAAGGTCATATAATCTTGAATTTGTTGTAGTGATAAAAAACTGTATTTTTAGGTTGAAAATATCTTTCAAGTTTTGAGTAGTTTTGAGATCGAGTTGCATTTTTCATTGAACATAAAAGTTTTTGTTTTTGATGTAATGAAGAACTTTTGTGAAGAAAGTTTTGTAAAATCTGCCTCTTAAATGAACTTTAATTAGGATTTATAAAAATAGTCTAAACTTTTTAATCGATAAGTTTACAAAATTTAACCAAAAAATAACAATGCCAAAGACGATGATTTGGACTTTAAAATGAACATGAAAATTATTAAATCACATATTTTAAACAAGTACTTTTTATAGAGAAAAACTTTAAAAAGTTAAAACATTTTTTAACATATCATTTCACATAATTCTCTAAAACTAACTGAAAAAGTATCATCTGATACTAGTTTTATAAACAAAAATCGTGTAACACCCGAGAATTTCTAATACATTAAAAATGCAATAAGCTAAGAATTATACTAAGACAAAAATACAGTTTAAGAAAAATATTGTATAATAATATGAAAAATTATACAGTATTAGAATAATGCAGTATAAGGAAGTACACTAATAAAGTTACGTAATATAAAAATTACACTACAAAAGTAATATAGTGCAGAAATTTGACTGTTTAAGGTTAAGCAATATAAAAATTAGACTGTTTAAGTACAACAGTATAGGAATAATATTGTTTGGAGAATATAGATAAATAAGGAAGGCTATAACAGTATAGGAAATATATCGACAGTATAAGAAAAATACTATCAATATAAATTTAGATTGTACAAAGTTAGATAATATTGGCATGACATTATGTAATAGATGAAAATAAGTATGGGAGGTGGTGGAACCTCATGAATTGTATGCAAAGGAATACCGATAGTATAAAAAAATACTATCAGTATAAATTTAGAACGTGTAAAAAGGCTTTGTGGGACCCACCATGGACACCAAAATGAATGGAAATTTGACACTAAACCATTTAGGTGGCCCAATTATACATTGCTAAGTTAAGCTAAGTGATATCAAGTGATGACTAATGTTGATAAGTCATCAAATTTAGTGAAAAATTACCAAAATACCCCTTGAGGTGGCCAAATCACATAATGCCAAGTTAAGCTAAATTTTTTATCACAAATGATGAAGAGTGTTGACTCATATGGTGAGTCATCAAAGTTTATAAAAATCAAATGTAAATCATCATTTGTTTCATGCAAAGAAAAAAGAAAGGAAAGAAACAAAAAAAAAAAAAAAGCTCATCCATTTCCTCCAAAACACCATCCCCTTCTAGGGCAATTCTCTCTCAAATTTTGATGAAATTTAGGCCTCCAAATCATGTTTAAAGCAAGTTCAAAGGTTTTGATTCAAGTTTTGGCACTTTTAGAGGTAAAATTCCAAACTTTTTCCTATGGATTTTGGTGATTTTCTTCAAGTTTTGGATGGGTTGTGGTAGGATTTTGTCATGGTTTTTATGGGGAAGACATGACAAAGTTTTGAGCTTGGCAAAGGAGGATCAAAAAGGTTGGCAAAGTTTAGGTAAATCTCTAAACTTTTTATTTGAAATTTATGTTATAAACATGCATGCCAAGTGTTTGATGAAATGTTTTGAAATATGGCATGTAAATGGACATTATGGTATGATTTTTTTTATGTTTGATAATGATGGTGATGATGATAGAAACAACGTAAGTAAGGGTTTTAAGTTTAAAAATGAAAAATGGTTAAACTTTGTAAAGTTTAACTAATTTCAAAGGAATAGGATTTTGAGGGCTTTAAAGGCCAATTTATGTTCCAAACATGGTATAGAATTTTCCAACATAGTAAGGGAAACAACTTTTGTGAACAAAGTTTTGTGAAATTCCTAAAGGACTGAATTGCAAAGTTTTACAAAAGTTTGGTAGATTTAAAAATCAGCCAAAAAGTCCACTTTAACGTTGGAATTTCAAAAAAGTTAAAACACAAAAGTTGTAGAACGCATCGAAACTATTAGGGCAATATAGACAGTTTGTCAAAATTCTGCTCGGTTGAGAAGTTATGAATTTTACGAAATTTTGGCCACAAAATTTCAAGAAATGCAAACGTTATGAAATGTTTAGAATTGGACCAAGGAGCTTTTGTAAGTTTTATTCCTTGCAAAAAACTAAAAATTTTGGTATAAAGTGGTCATTTTTGGTTCCGGGGACAAAAATGTAAAGATTTTTGTGTTTCAGGCCAAAACTGTAAAATTACATGAAACTGGGTTTTCACCAGGGAACGTTGGGTTCCTGTACTACTGTTGGTAGTGAGTAATCATAGATGCTAAGTTTAAAGGATTTAAAGTTTAGTTAAGGACATAATGAAAGAAACAAATGTTAAGGGCAAAACGTAAGGATTTTCAAGTTACGGGTTAAAACTGTAAAGTTTTGACAAAATAGATTTAATTGAAGGGAAACCATTGTTTTGTTTTCCATAGCATTATGAGACATAAAGAAATGTAAGATTTTTTAAAAGTGGATTCCAAAAGTTTTCCAAGACCTGTCACGGACGAAAAGGTCATTTTTTGAAAAATGGCCAAAACGGACCGAAAACACCTAATGTTGGGAAGCGTTTCTTAGTGGAAACTTTTTTGTAATATGTAGGTAATAAAATGGTAAAGCTAAGCAATGATTTTTATAAAGTTATAAAGTTGACGAAAAACCCGATGAGGGTAAAATTGTTATTTTTGAGGAAACAGCTAGAATGGAGTAGAACACTCTGAATTAGTAAAACATTTTTAGACAAAAAATGTTCTACAATACATTAAGTATCGAAACCGCCAGTGAGATGGAAAATTTAACTAAGGGACGCTTAAGAACAAAGGTAACCCGATAGGTTACAAAGTCAAGTAAAGAAAGAGGTAACCCGATAGGTTACAGAGCTAAGCAGAAAGAATGGTAACCCAATGGTTATATAATTAAGCAAAAGGAAAGGTAACCTCTGTGGGTTACAAAATTAAGTAAAGAGAAGGGTAAACCGATAGTATACTAAGCTAAGTTAAAAGGAAAGAATGGTTAATGTTTACGTTTTATTATCAATCGAGTAGATTGATAAAGAGAAAGTTAGCTAATAAGTCGGGTGTCATTTGATCAAGACACAAAAGTCGACTAACCAAAGGAAAAGGAACGAAAATGAGAACGCTAGAGCTATAAGCAAGTAAGTTCAAACCTCACCTATAGCATGAAGTAAATGATTTTCAAATGCTTATTTATATGTTTATAAATGTGTTTGCCATTGTTATGCAAGTTGATTTAAAAGTATGTTTGCATTTGTTATGCCAAAGGTTTTAAAGTTTAAATCAAGATTTGCAATGTACTTGCAACTATTATGTTTAAAGCATGATTGCATTTAATATACATAAAGTTTTAAAGATTAAGTAAAAGTTTGCAATGTATTTGCAATAATTATGTTTAAAGTATGTTTTGCATTTTTGTTAATGCATAATGCTTTACAATTTAAGTTATAAGATTTATGTTGCATTTATTATGCAATAAGTTTTAAAGTATAAGTTATGATTTGCAAATGTGTTTGCATATAACAGGTTAGCATTTGATATGCTCATTAAAGTTAAAAAGAAGGTAAAATAAAGATAAAAAGGAAGTGTCGTACCAACCTTCTTATTGTGAGGTACTGAAAGTAAAGCTAAAGTTGTAGCCTCCTGATATGAGGTACATAAGTAAAGTTAAAGTCATGACCTCGGTGTTCGATGGTCTCAAGTCTTTCACAAAGGACGCATCATATTTATGATCTCATGATTAATGATGTTGGTACAGACACTAAAGATTATATGATAAGGAAAGTTAAGGAGCAAAGATAAAAAGTTAAAATAAGAAATGAATGATCATAAGATACTCAAAAATGAATGATCATAAATGAGCATAAATGGAATCATGCATATTAATTATGCTTGTATTGCTTGTCACGAAATGTTTATGTGTTATATTTTATGAAAAACATTTTGAGAAATGTTTTACGTTAAATGTTTATGAAAAACATTTTTATGTTTCCAAGAAAAGTTTTATGAAAGACGTTTTAAGAAAAAGTTTAAGAAATGTTTTATGAAAAACATTTTAAGAGAAAGGTTTTTATGAGAAAAGTTTATAAAGCATATTAAAATTATTTGTGAGATCATATTTGAACCTACTGAGTGAAAGCTCATAAAAAAGTTTCTTCGTGCTGTAGGTAGTCCTATGGGTGACCAGTGGGACTTTTTTGAAGAGCTCGGTGCTGCGGAGGATAGATGCGAAGAGTTGGGTATGGATACCATGTAATGACCAAGAAAATCATAGAATTAAATAATGTAATTTACATATTTAAATCAAGGATTTTTCTAGAAACATTATGTACGAATTTTGTGACTAAAGAATTTACGGAATTAATATACGAATATTCCAAAAATTCTAATTAACTATCAAAATTCAATAAATGAATTGATAAATTCAACCGTTACTAAGACAGAAGAAATTTATTTGTAAAGGACTTGAGAAATTTAATTATGAGCATTTTTGGGTACAATATTAAGTTAGCAGTGTACCGAGGAATACTCTAACACAAATTAGATCCTTAATTGCCACTTTAGTTAAAAAAATGGAGCTACGCGAATAGCAGAATCTATAGAAAATGTTATGCAAACTCAGTTTGTGACACAGTTAAAAACTATGTCATTACTGAGCCTAGATATATAAAAAAAGTCAAGTTTACATTATTTTAAAGTAAATTTCTAGACTTAATACAGTCAAAATCGATACGTGATTAAACTTTGATCGATATTGGTTCATATTGTGATTAGCGTGTCACAGTATTTAAAAAAATAGGTAAAGACCTGTTAGGTAATCAAATCTTCTGTCAGCTAAATTTATTATTGCTAACGGTATATGATTTATTGCTTATACAAGAAAGGCTCAAACTATAATAAATCATGCTTCCACCATAATCATTGTCTTTTTTTTTTCTTTTGCAATCAATTTAGTTAAGCCAACACTCCACCTCCACTGAGTAACCAAGGCTAAGAGTAAGGAAAAAAAGAAAAAGAAAAGAAGAGGACATCATGGCCAGCAACGTGCATGGTGGTGGTTTTCTTGGTTTGGAGGCAATCTTTGTGATTCAAATCCTTTAAAAAATAAGAGAACATCATAGCATTAATACAGGATGAGACTACTAGTACAACCACTCTTGCCTACCCCACTATTCTTGACCTCACAAGTATGGAAATCAAGCAAAGTCAGTACAAAAAAAAAATTTGTGGAAATCAGCCCCTGGTACAGCCAGATTCTCACTTCAATTTAGACCCCAAAATATTGCTTTTAAGTCCCTTAAACAAGTGTCTATAAAAGCCCATGGGTGAGAATGAGATTTTTTTTCCTTTCCACCGAATGAGCTTAGAGTCCTAAAGAAAGAAAAAAAAAAAAAAAATTTCTCCACTTGTTTCCCACTTCCTTTACACCAAAAACCACTTCCTCAAGAAATCAAAGTGCTTCCTATTTTCTTCTCCACTCCACCGATTTACCAAGCCCAAGAAAATATATATATATATATATATATATATATATATATATATATATATATATATAAATACACAAACAAACATATTTTATCAACTCCTACAAAGAAGAAGTAGAAGAAGAAGGAGGTGGTGTAAAGTATTGTCCAAGAAAATATCTACACCTTTTCTTTCTCTCCATCTTCCTTAGCAAAGGAAAGAAAATATGTTGCTTGTATAGCATTTAGCGTGATGTAAGAAGAGGAAAAAGAGTGGTGATAGAAGCCTTAAGACCACCCACCCAAGAATTGTCATCAAGGGTAAGTAATCTAAACTTTCCCTTAAATTTCTTAAGGTTAAAGTTTTATAACTTTATGAGAGATTTAATGATTGGGTGAGAAAATATGTTGTAATAATTTTTTATGTTTTAATTAGTTAAGTTTATGCTTGTATGCCCTATACAAAGTTAGTATTTACATGTTAGAATTATGTTTTGGCAAGTTTTGGTTTGTGAAAATTTTTTTTACAAACTTTGAACACATAAACAAAGGCCTTAGAATCAATTTTTAAAACTTTACGAACACGGGACTTTTAGTTTTTGACGTTTTGAACAAAAACCCGTGACTACGAAAAAACACAGTTTTGACTCTAAATAGGCTTTCCGAGTAGTTTTATTAGACTGCCCAAAAACTGTCCAAAAACTGCCTAAATGCAGTTTGCCAAAAAAAAAAAAAAAAAAACTGCCAAAACAGTTCCAGCAGTGCTGGAATTGTTTTGCCATTTTTGGGCCATTTTGAGTCCGAATTCTATGTTTTTCCAAGCATAAAAGTTTTAGATTTAGATGAGATGAACAACTTTTGTGAAGAAATTTTCTCCAAAATCTGCCTCTAAAATATAGTTATAGACAGTTTTCCAAAACAGTCCAAAAAAACTACCATTTTGGGCAGAAAACTGTTTTAAAGTTTCAGGTCATTTAGAAGCCAAACTACAATTTTTGCTAAACATAAAAGTTTTAGTTTGCAACAAAATTAAGAACTTTTGTGAAGAAAGTTTTGTGAAATACTACTTTTAAATTGGACATATAAAAACAGTCAAAACTTTTAATTAGTAAAAATTTTGAAGTTTTAACCAAGAAGCAATATTTTCAAAGAAAAATGGTAACCAGGGCTTTTAAAATAAACAAGAAAATTATTGAAACACACATTTAAAAATAGGTGACTTTTATGGGGGAAAAACTTAAAAAAAGAAACTGCATTCACTGTACGATTTCACATAAATTTTTCAAAACTACTCTATAGGTACTAGTTTTTCCAAACAAAGATAGTGTGACTTTAAAATTTGATTTTTCACTAAACCAAGAAATTATAGTACTTTTGAAACGTTATATAGGCCCAAGATTAAGTGGATTAACAATTTTGGGCATTATTTTATAGAGCGATTATTATTTAAAATTCTAAGCTAAACGGGTAAGAATTTCAAAGAAAAACTTTAGTAGTTTTCATTTGAACATTATTTCAACAAACATAAAAACCTGATCGATAAAACTTTAATGCCACGATGTTAGGCACAAGTCTAACGCTCATTTCAGTCTAAAATGCCACACATAACACAATCTATTGGTAGAATGTATATGATGTTATGATGTTATTTTTAGGCTTACAGGCTTAAAATCAATTACGAGCCCATTAAATGAATTTAAAATAAGCCCAATTAGGACTTAAGATAAGAGTCATAAATTTAGGAAGTGTCACTACAAGAAAAACTACATTTAACGACATATTATTTACAACATGTAGTTTTTGAATGTCATTGAAAAGAACATACAACGACATCTCCAACAAAGATGTCATTAACGACATTTGAAACAATAATTAACAACATCTATATAAATATCGTATTAAAGGTCTCCTTTTAATGACAATAGTTTAGTGTCATTAAATTATTTAACGACAAGTAGGAGATGTCGTTAAAACCTTGGAGATTCTACGACACCCCTTATAGACGACATTGGTCAAGATGTCGTTTATAAGGGGTGTCGTGAAATCTTCAACGCTTTGATGACATACCCTACTTGTCGTTAAATAATTTAACGACACTAAACTATTGTCGTTAAAAGGAGACCTTTACTACGGCATCTATATAGATGTCGTCAATTATTGTTTCAAATGTTATTAACGACATGTTTGTGGGAGATGTCGTTGTATATACTTTTCAACGACATTCAAAAACTACATGTCGTAAATAATATGTTGTTAAATGTAGTTTTTCTTGTAGTGTGTCCAATTTAGTGGATTAAAGTCTCATGGATTTAACAATGATAGGTAATTAATTAATTGTTTTAAAATTAATTAATTATCAACTTGGATACGAACAAATGGCAATTAAGGAAAAGTTTAAATATTATGAGGATTTATAAAAAAAATAATCCTTATAATAGAAATGATGAAATTCATGATCAACTGATAAAAAGAATTTACGATCTAATAGAGTGATTGAATTCTTGTGGTTATACTAAAATCTAAATAGCATAAAATGAAGTATTCTTACATACTCCAAATGGGTTTTTTGTACAGATTTATTTCATTAGAAAAGAAGGAATTTCAGAATCTATAGGGAAGCCTACTTCTTTGAAACAGGTAAGTAGGAATCTCGCCTATAGTGTGAACAGTTTTTAAATCAAACTGTTTTTACATAATTTCCAAAAACATGAAATGCATGTTCAGTGATATGCCCTACTATAATTATGTTAGGACATATATATGTATCTAAGATATGATGAGTTAACATCTTATGAAGTTATGAACGATATGTGCTGTATTAAAATATTCTGTTTCCTTGCTTTCAATTAAGCATGTTTTTAGTATTAATATGTAGTGTTATGTAGTAACATGTCATACTGCATACACATAATTATAGAAGTGAAACTAAGCAAGATAAGTTAAGGGTGTCGTACTAACCTCTCAACCCACAGGGAGGCTCCATGTTAAAGTAATAAATTATAATTGGTCACGGTGTTGTTGTACCTTGCAAACCCTAACATCCCGTTGATCACATGCAACTGGTATGATCACTTGGGCCCAAACAGCAAGTTAAGATAAAGTTTGAATAATGGAGCATAAAACAATGAATAAGCAAGCATAAAATGATCATGTATTATTTAACCAAATGATCTTCAAATTGTTTTGCGAGTTGAACTTCCTATTTGTTGAGTGAGAGTTCATTTAAGTGTGTTCATGCTATAGGTAAGGAACTCATCAGCATCCCTTGACTGGGCAGTGGCGAGCAACAGACGAAAAATGGAGATAGAAATAGATATTGCTCATGCAAATGTAACATTTCTGCATTTATAAGTTTACGAGATTATGCATGTTTTTATTTTACAAAATTGAGTATGCATTAAAAAGTAAATAAGATTATATATGCAAGTTTTTAGAAACCAGGGTTGTAGTCATACAATCCTGATCTATAGAATGTTAAGATTTAAAAATGTTGTATCAGAAAATGCAACAAATACGCATGAGTTTTTAAGCAAGAAAATTATAAGATTTCTTAGAATAAAAATGAATGTACGAGTTTGTTGTTAGAATAAGTAAGGTTTTTAATGAATAGGTTTTATGAATATGTTATTATGAAAGTCTAAATATTTATGCCTTACGAAAACTAATATGTTAGACTTAAATGAATAAATTATAAGAAATTATTGTTATGTTTAGTTTTAAAAAGACTAAGTTTTAAGAAAATCATTATGTTACTTTTAAAATAATAAGTTACAAGTAAAATATATAAACGATCGAAAAAAGCATTAAAGAGCATTTAAAATAGGATTTTATAATGGTATTCAATTTTGAATTGTTTTTGAAATAGATTTATTTAAATTAAAATATGTGTTAAAAGTAATAGTTTTTAAATAACTATCTCTATGTTTAAAGGATAAGTTTTAAGGAATTATTATGGCTATGATTTAAGAAGTAAATATATGATGTAATGAATCAAGTCTTTAGAGACAATGGTTATGTTTAAAAGAAATAATTGTTTTCACGTTTTAATCACATTTGAGAAATTAAAATTATTATGTTAAGAATTCATTTCAATGTTTGTTTAAAAAAAAATTTATTCCAAAAATTTTAAAGACCTCATATTAGAATATGTTTAAGTATTAAGATTATGAAATTAAGTAAGGCCACGTAAGGAGGGTCGTTACGTACCACTACAGTATGCTTCTGCTAGTTTTAGAAAATGTTTTCTCACTATATGATATAGTGTTTTCAAAGTTTTAAGATAGATAAAGTTTTGAGAATTGTTCTCAAAGTTTTAGGGTATATTTTACAAAATGTTTTATACAAATGTAAAGTTAATGTTTCTTATTAAGTTTTAAGAAACGATTTGAAATAGTTTTAACGTCAAGTATTGAGCAATGTCTCAATTTGAAATGCAACAGAAGTCGCAACAGTTTTTAAGAACATTTTAAAGGATTTTAAAAATTTTATTTCAATATTTTTCTTACTAAATAAGGAAGATTAATGTTTAAGAAGCGATGTTTATGAAAGTTAAGTGACTGCTTGAAAAGTCAGATCGTCATAAATGATGTGAGTATAGAATCTTATTTTTTTAACAAACCAAGAAATTTCAGTAGTCTAGATAGATTATACAAGCCCAAGAATTAGTCTGTTACCAATTTCAAGCATTATTTTATAGAGCAATTTTTACTCAAATCTTTAAGTTACATGGATGAAATTTCCTAAGAATAAATTTCAATAGTTTTCAATTTAATACAAAAACAACTATCATAAAAACCCGATATGCTAAAGTCCTAGTACCACGATGCTAGGCACGAGTCCAACGCCTGTTTTAGTCTAAAAAGCCACTTGGGTCATAGTTTCAAACAATATAGTGTATAGGACGTCATAGGATCATTTTTGGGCTTAGAACCTATTACGAGCTCATTAAATGAATTAAGAATTTGGTTAATTAGAACTTAGTTTAAGAATCATGAATTTAAGAAATGTCTAATTTAGTTGATTGAGGTCATATAGACTGAGCGACGATAGATAATTAATTAATTGTGTTTTAAATTAATTAATTATCAATGTTAATATGAACTAATGGCAATTAAGGAAAATTAAATACCATGAGGATTTGATAAAATAATTAATCCTTGTAATGGAAATATTGATTTTTATGCTCCTTTGATTGAAGGAAAATACTAGTGGGAATAGTGCTCAAAATGCCAATGTTTATGCTAAAATCTAAATAGCATAAGATCAAGTATTCTTGCGCACTCTTAATGGGTGTTTTGTATATAATTGTTTCCATTAGAGAAAAACAAAATTCATGATTTATAGGGAAGCCTTCTTCACTAAAACAAGTAGGAATTTTGCTTATAGTACGGATAGTTTGAAATAAATGTTTTTCAAAAGTAATAAGCATGTTTAATTTCAAGTCACATTATGCTATGCCATGTCATATTGCATGCTCACTAAATTGATTAGTGAAACTTCTAAGGATAAACTAAGAGAGTCATACTAATCTCTCAACTTATGGGGAGGCGTAAAATTCAAAAATAAAAGATAAATTAAATTAGGTCACGGTGGTGCGCAATCGCAAGGACTGCTCAGGCCCGATAAACAATACGACAAGATCATAACTGAGCATAATCAGTACATGCATTTTTATTGTTATTAAATGCTATTTTAAATGTTTTGCGAGTTATTATTCCTACTTGTTGAGCGAAAGCTCATTAAAAAATATTCATACTGGAGGTAAACAACTTGCTAGTAATGTTTAATGGACGGTGGTGAAGTGGCGGACGATTAGAGTAGAGTCATGGAAAATGGATACCGTGTACTTTATTTTCCACACATAGTTTTTGATAATTATGTCTCTTTTGATAATACATATAGCTGTATGACTCTAGTACTGGGTATGGTTTGGATAACTGCTAAGCCTCTATATTATGTTACTATTTTTGTTGTAACAGAAAATAAAAATAGTTTTAAATTAGATTTTACTAGCAAAGTTAACCTTTAAAAAGATAGTTACAAAAAAATGTTCTGGAAATTTAAGCAATCTAAGTAAATGTATGTTAAGTAATTAAGTAACGGCCATATAGTATGGTTCCATTGAGCTGGGTAATACATAACTCTTCCTCTAGAGAAAAACTCCCTGAATGATCTGATTCCCTTTTCTTATCTTATACATGTACATTGTATATTTTATTTTCATTTAAATTAGGACTTCTTGATATTTTACTTGCTATTTAAATCTTATTTGTGGTTAAATGAGATTCTACAATTCAACCTTTGTGAAGAAGTCGTTCCTTTTAAGTATCCACAAGGCACAAATTTGTCAAAGATAGATGTGATTTGTGGAGGGGACCATGGGACCTAGTTGCTCGACGAGTGCAATATCGATATCAAAAGACTTGGAACTTTAAGCTACTTCAAATTAGAGCAAGCAGCTTCATGGAAACTAGCTAGTCAGGATCAACGTGTAGGGCATTTGGCAACCTAGTCATAATTTCAATTGTAAACTGTGTAAAATTATTAAATAATATAATGTAAAACAAAAATATGCTACACTATAATGCTCTCACACAATACAGTTCTTATAGTTCTAACTCACAGCTCTAACTACGTTCTCAAAACACCCTGTTGTTATTTTCAAGGGAAAAAAACAAAATAACAATGCCGTATGAAGACTTAAAAGAGTAGACTCTATCAATAATAGGCTCTTTCTAGTGGGCTTTATGCCTTTCAATTTCCACCAATTCCTTGCAGTTTCGCCCTGTCCTAATTCTCCACCTATGCGCGCTACATGAAGATGTGGCGCAACAATCGAGCTACAGGAAAAACTTCCAAATCTTCCATTCAAAAGCAGACTTGGAGTTAACTTCCAAGTCTAAAACAAGAGTTTACTTCCAAGTCTTCCCTTCAAAATCGTTCGTTTTTTCCACATGACTAGTTTCCACGAAGCTGCTGTATTTCGTCCAGATCAAGACACATTTACGTTTGACATATTTTTTCTTATAATTTTGTTTCGCCCATATATTATTGTTAATATGGAACTACGTACTTTGAACATATTATAAAGATTCGAAAAATCCTTTTCAGTCCTAGAGGTTAAAACCTCACTCCTAATAAAATGTTAGGTACCGATCTAGTAGATAATGTACTTACTAAACTGAGCCCTATTTTAACCCTATGGGTTAATGTAGGAGTGCTAAAAAATCCTATGAAATTTTGGCTTGCCATTATATTGTTGGAATGATATAAAACCGTTAAAAAAATTGATTGAATGCTCCAAAATTTTTTTTTTTTTTTTTAATCAAAGGCTTGAAAAAGTGTGTTATTTTGCAAAAGTCATGATGTTATCCAAACACCGCCGAGATAGAAAAGTTTCATTATTGCACAAGTGGATATAGTTCCATTTATAATCACATCTAAAAAAAATTATATGGTAAAAAATTTACTAATTAGGTGTTGAACGCGGTTTCAACTACAATTTGTAGTCTAAATTAGGTTTGCTTCAGCGTTTTTTCTTATAAAATTTGAAATCAAAATTAATTTAAACTATAATTTATAGTTGAAATCGCATTACCAAATAAATTATTAATGCAAAGTGCTCCTTCTAAATATTATCTAACTCTCGAATAACTTTGAGGATATAATTGATTTCAAAATGGAATGGATTTCATAACTATGAAGAATGTTCCCATCAATTCATAGAATTATATCTCCAAGATCTAAGGTTGATCACCAATTTAATCCAACCGTTTGGAATCCCAAAAGATAAAAACTATAAATGAGTCCATTAATCCCTTTTGGGCTAAAGTCATTATATATATGATTATCAAATTAAGTAGAATTGATTCTATAAATTTGATTCACTAATTGGCATGAATTCCAGAACTGTCCCAATCCAATATATTCGTAATACATCTATAATTTTCTACCCAAAGCCCTGCACTTCAATAAACAAAATAAAGGGATATTTATCTTTTTATACCTTCTATTTTAAGTTAATTAAAAACTTATTTTATCTTTATACCATCTATAATTTTATACCAAATTATCCTTAAGTAAAATAGAGAAAAATTAAAACTTTTAAAACATAAAAAGAAAACAAAAATAAAAACATACAAAACACCTATTTTGGAGACTACTGTATAAATTTTTAAGTTGAAAACCTTAGTATAAAGTTTTTTCAAATGTGTAAAGTTCTATACATTGCAAGGAAGCAATTTGGATTCAAAGGCTACCGGAGGAGCTCGGGCATGGACAAGAGAAGGTTACTTTGTTTTGTGACAGTCAGAGCGAATTGCACATTGCAAGGAATCCAAACTTTCATTTAAGGACGAAACACATAGATGATCAATATCACTGTGTGAGAGAAGTAGTAGAAAATAGAAGTGTGGATATGCAGAAAATCCATTCCAAGGATAACCTAGCAGATGTTTTAACTAAGCCAATCAACTCTGACAAGTTTTTAAGGTATAGATCCTCGTACAGCGTAGCAGAGACATAAGCAGCATGATAGTGGCAAGATAGAAAGGATGGTATGGGGACATGATTGATTCTCAATCAAATCTCTGAGTAGGAGAATGTGAAGTTAAATGCCTCATTTGTTGAAGCCTCCATTGTTGAAGCTTTTCTTGAAAATAGAATGGCAAATGAAAAATTAAGGTAGATGGAAAAATGTAGTAGATGAATGGGTAGTTGGAGGAGGAGTTTGTCTATAAATGGAGCTCCCCTCCTCTCTCATTTGGCATCTCATTCTCATGTATCCAGTCTTTCATTCTCTCTAGTTCTAAGAGTTTTCTTTCTTTGCATGATAATTGTGAGGTGCTTCTCATATTTCCAAGAGAGAGATTTCTATTGTTCTCTCCTAGTGATTTAGAGAGAATGCTATATTTCCTATATTTGATAGTGAGATCATTCTATACTTTCCATAGACATAGCCAAATTTAAATAAACTATGCTAAATATTTGTATTTATTTTATTTTTATTTTATTTATTTCTAGTCCTTGTCGTTCCAATGTCAACATCATTCACTTACTCTGCATGACTTAGCTTCCACGAAACAGCTGCTTTTCCAAGTCTTCGACTAACATCGCCCTCAGCGAGCAAGCCCTGGCCCCATGGTCCCAGATTCGCATTTACGTTCGACACATTTCTTCTAAATAATTTTGTCATAATTCGCAGGGAACTAGCTTGAATATGAATCATAAAATTCCTATCCGCTTTGGAACTAGCTGACAATCTTGAAACATGAAAATTTGACTTTCCAACGCGTTGTTGGAATGACGTATAACTGTTTGAAAAATTGATTCAAGTTATTAGGTTTTAAAAAATTTCGTGCTGACAAGTTTATGATGTTATATAATGATTCATAATCGGAAATATTCCCAAATGACAGCCAACACATCTGAAAAAAAATAAACACTATATTAAAACTATGAACTATAACGACAAGTGTGAGAAAAAAAATTCAAAAGACAAAAACTATGAGTATGAATATATTAATCACTTTAGATTAATGTTATCTTACATATAAATCATCAAAGTATTATCTTATTCACTAAACGGAATACTATTGAATCAAATTCCGTAATATGTTTCAGTCCAATATATTTCAAATACATCTATAATTTCTCTAACTAAAGCCCTTCACTTCAATAACAATAAAAATAGGCTTAAATGGATACTTCTAAAGAATTAACAAAGATCAATTCAGGGTATTTGGTAAATGAGTTGAAACCCAATGTTTGAACTAAAAATATTATAGCATTTGAGAACTCTATACTGTAGTTTTTTTTTCTTATATTGTACTATGTGAGAGTTTTATACTAATGGTTGGAACAATGAATTTCAATTAAGGTTATCAAACACTACATTTAAATTTCTAATATAAACCGTTCTGAATTAAACAAGGAAGACAACATTACAATTCTAGCAAAGCAAGGCGTCCAACTTTACCTGTAGATTACAGGGAAAAAACATGATTAATTTTTTGTATTTGCTATAAAAAACCACACAATGGTCTCATAAATGTAAGTAAAATTAAGCTTAATTACAAATAAATAATAAACTTTAATTTTTAGATTATTTTCACATTTGCCTCTTGAACTATGTTACTTTGCCCTTTGACTTTAAAACGTGTCATTTAATTCCCCCAAAGTTTGTTCCATTAGTAAGTTTCATCCTTCCATCCAACTCTATTAGTTTTTGAACTTTTTTTGTGAAATATTTTTATATATTCCCTTAAAACTATATCACTTACTCCCTTGACTTTTAGAATATATCACTATGTTCCCCCAATTTTTGTTGTTAGTAAATAGACTCTTTTTGTCTAATTTTGTTTGGCTTTACAAGACAGTGGTTTTCCTTCTTTTCTTTTCTTTTTTTTTTTTTTTTTTTTGTTGGGGAGGGGGGTGCAAACATAAAAAAGAGTTTAAGAGAAAAAAAATATTAAGACAAAAACGAGTTCAAGGAAAAAAATATTTTTTTGCAATAGGTCATTCCAACCACATAAAATAGCTTAAAGAGAAAAACAAAACCCACAAAATTCCTTAAAAAATAGAGCTCTTAAGGTTTTTTTTTAAAGAACACATTATTTTAATTTTTTATAAAGAACCATTTTTTGAATTTTCTTTGTATTTGTATTTAAATAGCATGTTGTAAAAAGTATTTATATGCAAGTTGTGGTATATGGATTGCTTTGACGTAAAAATCTTATAAAGTTGGAAGAAAACAAATCAATTCATTAGCCAAATAAAATTGGATAAAATGAGGTTATTTGCTAACAAAAAAATTAAAGAAACATAGTAACACATTTTGAAAGTCATGGGTAAAATAGCATGAGTGATGTAGTTTGTGGAAAAATATAAAAATATTCTATAAAAGACTGTCTAAAAACTAACGGAGTTAGATAGGAGAAAAATACTTGCTAATGGAACAAAGTTTAAAGGGATTAAGTGGTACATTTTAAAAGTTAGAGAACAAAATAGCATAAGTGACATAGTTCAGAGGGTAAATATGAAAATAATTCTTTTTTTTTAATAAGTTAGAGACGAGAAAAGAGAGTCAGCACATAAACTAATAATAAACTAATTATTATACACAAATGTCAAGTTTTAAAATTAAATATCTGAATTCCATATGTTAATCCTTCTTCTTAGATATAACAGAGAAGCAAGGAGATTGCAGTTTTGTTGCAAAGCGCTTAAAGTCTCCCCCAAATGGAAAGTGGAAAACCCATGCTAGTATTGTCTTCACGTGTCATATCCCTTCTAATTGTTTTGATCCTAATATTCATTGGTACTAGCAATGCCAAGAATGATCGTCTTTGTTCCCCTTCTTCTTGTGGCAATATCCTTAATATAACCATCCCTTTCCGGCTTAAAACCGATCCACAAAACTGCGGCAACTCGAGGTATGAGCTTTCTTGCGAGAACAACCTCACTGTAGTACTATACTTGCATTCTGTAAAATACTTAGTGCAGGCAATTAATTACAACAATTACACAATCCGAATCGTTGATGCCAATGTTCACAAGGATAATTGCTCCTCTATCCCTTATCATTCCTTGAATAAACATAACTTCAGTTATGAAGATGGATACCAAACCTGGCAAGAGTTATGGTCAGAGACGTCTCCTGGGTACTCCTATGGTCTACGTCAACTTACAAAGACAATAATTTTCGTAAAATGTGAAAATCCGGTGAATTCCTCTCTTTTTATAGACACATCTCCTTGCAATAACATTACTCGTATGTTTCCCTCCAAAGGAGAGTTTTACTATTATGTGGTCGATGGTGGCTTATTGAATGCTTCTGAATATTGGAACAACGACTGCCGTGTTGAGCGAATGGCTCTGATCACATCGCAGAAGGAAAGAATGATTGGGAAGAGATATAATGCTTCTTATATGGACATTCACAATGAGCTTGCCTATGGGTTTGAGCTTTCATGGTCTCCGAGTGATCTTTGTTATGACCTCAATGACACCAACAACCTCCATCCTTGTGCTAATAGTTATTATGGTAACAAGTCCTTCCTTCGTCCTTTAAATCTCATCCTTTAAGTACATTATTTTCTGATTCGCATCAACTGAATATGGTTCTCGCTGTTTTGAACACTTTAAAGTATTTTTAATCTTTGTCAACAATACGTTTGTTCTATACTCGCAATGAAAAATTTGCCCTTTATTTTGAATAGTTTTAAGTTTCCTCGATTTAAAGTTACTTTTATTTTGGAACACAGGATTCTGGGACGAATTTCGCTTCTGGTGTCGACGTAAGATCTGTTTCATATATTGTGCTAGCTTACTTTATTCATAAAAGTCATTTCTCCGAGAAATATGAAATGCCAAGGATAATTGTATGAGAACAGTAATGATTGACCGTTCATCCTTCGCTAATGAGTCAGCAAAATATGAAAAAATAATAAATAAAAAAAAATCATATTTATCTCGTTCAAATGCATGGGTTTTTTTTCCTCTACCTCAAAAAGGAGAAATTCTGCGCGCTATCTGGAGTGCACTTTAACGTTTCCTACCGGATCCATTTATGAGCTTGTTTTCTCTTTTGGATTTTATATTGTTGCTTCTCAAGAATATTTAATAACCTTTTTCTCTATGGTTCATTTCTTTTTTTCTTGCAGTGATCTCCGCATTTCTCGGATCCCTAATTGGTAAGAATATGTACCTTACTTTAATGTAATAGCCATTGAAAAAGTAAAAACACAAGGCAGGATCCTGAAAAATATTAGTTTGATAAATGAATATCTACTAAGAAAAAATGATATTAGCCGGAGTTGTAACAAATATAGCTAGTAATTTAGCAAAAATTTTTGCTAATAGCCACTTTTACATGAATCGATAAAATGCCAGGGAAAGAGAATTAAAAAAAAAACAACACACACAGAAGCTGCAGGACAGAGTGACTAGTCTTTGAGAACAGATTTACATGTATATTTAAAATGTACTTACAGTTACTAAAGAATGTAGGATTCTGTAGAAGTTACATAGCTAGTAGAATTATAGAAGTTTAGCAGAAAGTTTTTCTAAAGTATGATTCCCTAATAACGAATAATTTGAGACCAAAAATAATGTAGGAACTAGGAAGAATAGTGTTATTAATTTAGTGTCTATGGTTCGTTATTTTTGTTAAATTCCTATCATTTGGCTTACTTGTGTCCTTGTTTTTTTTTTTTTTTTTAATCAAGATGTCGTATAGGTTGTTTTTGTTAGCAAATATAAGCCTAAAGAAGAGAATGTAACAGAGAGCATGAATTTGAATTTGAATAATGTAGTAAAGTTGTTTCTCTCACATTCGGAGTGGATTTGGCTCTTTTTAAAAGTGAAAAAATGTTAAATGTGCGGCCAACATGTTGTCTGTAATACGTAATGACCATTCATATACGGAGACATAGACCACAAAAGATTTTTGTTGTATAGTAATTTTCAACCAATGATAGTGCACTGAGAACTGAATTTTACTCTGGTAATTTCCTGATGCAGCAATGCTTTCTGCCCCAAAAACAATACTGGGAACTCCATTTGTGGTTGCCTTTTTGATCTATAAATGGCGAAGACGTCATTTATCAACAGATAACTCCATCGAAGATTTCCTTTATACACACAACAATCTTATGCCTGTAAGATACTCATACTCAAACATCAAAAAGATGACCAAAAACTTCAAGAACAAGTTAGGTGAAGGAGGCTATGGCTCTGTATTCAAAGGAAAGCTTCGCAGTGGCGGTCTTGTTGCAATTAAGATGCTGAGTAAATCCAAAGGCAACGGACAAGATTTCATCAATGAAATTGCCACAATCGGAAGGATTCACCATGTCAATGTGGTGCAATTAATTGGTTTCTGCTTTGAAGGGTCAAAGCATGCTCTTGTATACGATTTCATGCCTAACGGATCCCTTGATAATCACATTTTTTCTAAAGAAGGAAGTAACTCCTTAAGTTGCAGCAAGATCTATGAAATTTCTCTGGGAGTGGCGCGTGGTATTGAGTATCTACATCGAGGATGTTGCATGCAAATTTTACACTTTGATATTAAACCTCACAACATTCTTCTTGATGAAAATTTTACTCCAAAGGTTTCTGATTTCGGGCTAGCAAGATCATGCCCATTAGACAACAGCATTGTATGTTTGACTGCGGCAAGAGGAACCTTAGGATACATAGCTCCGGAGTTATTTTACAAAAACATTGGAGGAGTTTCTTATAAAGCAGATGTGTACAGTTTTGGAATGTTACTGATGGAAATGGCGAGCAAACGAAAGAATTTGAATGCACTTGCAGAGCATTCTAGCCAAATCTACTTTCCCACATGGGCTTATGAAAAATTGAGTGAAGGAAAGAACATAGAAGAGATGGGAGACATAGCCGAGGAGGATTCAGAAACAATAAAGAAGATGCTGATGGTAGCACTGTGGTGCATACAGTTGAAGCCAAGTGATCGCCCTTCAATGAGTAAAGTGATAGAAATGCTTGAAGGCAAAGTAGAAAGCCTACAAATGCCTCCAAAGCCTTCTGTGTGTCCTCAACAGGATCCAGTAAAGCATGATCGTGAGATATTCGACCCAACACAATCATCAATACCATCAAATGACTCGATGACTCCACCAAGATAAGTTTGGCAACGCCAAGGAGGAGAAATGAGTTGACTAGAAAATTTGGTATTATGTTGTTAGTTGCTAATCAATATAATGAGGCCTGTAACCATGACATATACTGATGAAGCAAGTAGTTATTTTTCTATAGTTCCACGCATAATAGCCTTAGCACTTTTTAATCTGTCCTAGCGTATATCTATTTTCTTCTGTAGTATGGTTTTATTGAGCTGAGTAATACATAAGTCTTTCATATATGGTTAAACTCTCTTTATATCCTCTGCCTGCTTCGTTATTCTATACATTTGTTGTATTGTATATTTTTATTTCTCTTTGTTGGTTCATCTGCATGGACTACTTGATCTTAACTTGCTACTAAACCTTACTTATGATTAAATTTGATTTTACACTAGACCCTATTTTGTAATGAAGTTGTTCCAAACTATTGTGACAACACTACAAATAAATACGAAAACTCAAGCACACGTTTTTTTTCTTTTTCGGGCAACAATGTATTAAATTCTATGTAGTTTTATTCTTTGTGACGATCAACATACTAATTCAAAAAGTAGAGCTTTTTGTTTATCAATGAATATCAAATGTAGTAGTTCAATTTTAGACGAGTGTTGGAGCAAACTTCCACTAATAAGACAAGGACCCCAAGGTCTTCCGGATCCCCCATGGGATGAAATTTCTACGTAAAATAGATGGTTACAACACCAGCAACAAGAAAATAGAATTGTCTATTAAACAAATGTCAAATCCATTAATTGCTCACATACGTATGCGAAAACTATGGATGTAATCCTTGGAATTCCTTGGAAGTTTCGTCATATCCCAATCCCAAGACTTTTACGTTTCTAATCAGCATACTTATAACTTGAGTAGAACGGCATTTGATCAGGACAGACATAAGATCCACCTAAGAATTTCACAAAAAGGAAATCAATGTACGCCCTAGACTAGACATGAAATTGCCGTGCGTTTCTCTTCACCGCTTTGTACCATTTATTTTATTTGATAAAATTTTTACGGAAAAAGAATAAAAAAATATGTGTAAAAAAGAGAAGATCTGATCAAAACTGTTGTCAAAACTGCAAACCAACAATATCGATGCTGGCTAGTCAGGATCAATTTGATGTCTTCAGAAAAACAAATTAACAACGCGGATGTTTTGCGATGACTCAAGGCGTAGACTCACTATTCATGCGCATCTTGTGGATATTCTTATGGCTTTATAATGCTGTTCAATTTCCACCAATTCCTTGAAGTTTCCCATGTCCTAATCCTCCACCTAAATGTGAACCTTATTCATGGTTAGGTTTGTGATATCAGTATCTAATTTTTATAAACAAGTCAATCTAGAAAATTATGTGATACCTTTTTGGTAAATTACATAGAAATGAGCAAGACGCGAATCTCATACCAACTAATGGCATCAAATTTGCACCATGGATAAGATAATCAAATTCCAAATTCATAGTCAAAGTCATCTGCACGTGTCAAACCAAGTTGTAACATCATGAGTGGGCCAAGTGAGCTTGTAGACTAGTAATGCCTGTCCAATTCTCTACGCAACGACCCCAATATTTTTGGCAGCATTCATTAATTCAAGGGCACTGACCGTGCTTTTGGTGTCTACTATTTTTTTTTTTTTTACATTTTTTTGGAATAAATCCATCAGAAGTAAGTTTAAGTCCACGTCCATTTAATTTCTATACCACACTCATAATCTTATTAACAAACCCCCCATCGTTAATAAAGCAAAACGAAGAGCATCCATTGAATCTGACGGATATTATTTCCCTTGACAGCTTCATCATGTCTTGGTTTTGCATGCTCTTGTTAGCACTGTCCTCCTTTGCAGAAGTCGGAGCAGACCAAATTCAATGCGAAGAATCAAAGTGTGGAGACCGTGGCTTGGCTATCAGATTCCCCTTCAGACTCAAAAACCAGCCAAGCCATTGTGGATATCCCGGGTTCGAGCTATCTTGCAATGGGTCGTATACGGTTCTTGAGCTGCCAATGTCTTCTAAATTCTTTGTAAGACGTATAGATTATAAGTCTCAGAGGATTGAATTATATGATCCGAGTAATTGCCTCCTCAGAGAGATTTTGAACATCCACAACTTATCAATCTCGCCCTTTCATTTTGACCAAGATGTCGTCCATAACTACAGCTTCTTCAATTGTTCTAAAGAAGGAGCTGATTATTATAACTGGTTCTTCCCCTGCTTTGGTGGCCGCAGCCACCAAATCTATGTCGTTTCATCTGACTCTTTACTAGAAGACTTGCCCCCAGATTGTTCGAACATGCACACGACTTTGCTTCTTCCATACGATGAAGATTATGAGGACGATGGTTATCAGGCGTACCGATATAACAGCAAAAACAAGCTTCGTTTCAGTTGGCTTAGACCAAATTGTGGTGAATATTGTGAGGCAAAGGGAAAGAGGTGTCGTCTGAAGAGCAATACCACCAAAGTTGAAATTGAATGTTTTCATCCCAAACCAAGTAAAGGTTAGACTTCTGCTCTTGACTTAGTTATATTATGCTTACTTAAAAGTGATATCTAAGTAGTTAGAGAAGTAGTTGGACGTGTAATTAGACATTCACAAACGGATTTATCTGTATGCTTAAATTTAAACTGGATGGGTTGGGTGGACTAGGGGATGGCTTGTTTTTAGCCTCTTGATCATATCATAAATTAGAGTTATCTTTTCTAAAGCGTAAGTACTAAACATATTGGAATCAAAACAATGACATTATGATAAAATTAACTTCATTCGCGTGAAATATTATTCATTATGTTATTGTCTTTTGCAGGTGAATCGATGAAATTTGTCACCATCGGTGAGTTGGCTATTTTAGAACATCAATATGTTTGATTTGTGTAAATGATGTGGGAAATCTCTATAACTAAAAAATGTTATATCTGTAGGTGTAACCCTTGGCGCACCTGTTCTTGCGCTACTACTCTTCGTCGCTTGTCGTGCTTACAATTCTAATAAACAGGAAAAGGACACTCAAAAGAGAATAAAGAGCTTTTTGGAGGATTACAGAGCTCTAAAGCCAAGCAGATACTCATACACTGATATTAAGCACATTACAAGTCAATTCAATGATAAATTGGGTGAAGGAGCATTTGGAACAGTGTTTAAAGGAAAGCTCTCAGAAGACTTTTTAGTTGCTGTGAAAATCCTCAACAGTTCGAAAGGAAATGGGGAAGAATTTATAAATGAAATTGGGACAATAGGTCGGATCCATCATGTCAATGTGGTTCGATTGGTTGGCTATTGTGCCGATGGATTCAGAAGCGCTCTTGTTTATGAATTCTTACCTAATGGTTCACTGCAACAATACATATCTTCGCCGGACACTGGCCACTTCCTCGGTTGGAAGAATCTGCAAGATATTGCCTTAGGTATAGCCAAAGGAATTGAATACCTTCACCAAGGTTGTGATCAGCGAATCCTCCATTTTGATATTAAACCTCACAATGTCTTGTTGGACCATAATTTTACTCCAAAAATTTCTGATTTTGGTTTAGCCAAATTATGTTCTAAGGATCAAAGTATAGTGTCAATGACTACAGCTAGAGGGACCATGGGATACATTGCGCCTGAAGTTTTCTCTAGAAACTTTGGAAATGTGTCATATAAGTCGGATGTTTATAGTTTTGGAATATTGTTGCTTGAAATGGTAGGAGGAAGGAAGGTTACAGACATGGCAGAGGATAACACCAGCCAAATTTACTATCCCGAATGGATTTATAATCTTTTGGAAGAAGGAGAAGATCTAAGAATCCATATAGGGGAAGAAGGAGATTCTATAATTGCAAAGAAACTTGCAATTGTAGGACTTTGGTGCATCCAATGGCATCCGGTGGATCGTCCTTCCATGAAAGTCGTGGTTCAGATGCTCGAAGGAGGAGAAGCACTAAGCATGCCACCCAATCCTTTCGCCTCAACTGATTTAACTAAAACAGTTGCCAAGATGCCTAGAAGACGTATGAACTTAGGATTAGATGTTATAGCCGAGTCAGAGTAATTGTGAGATTGTGCGTGGGAATATTTTTGTATGAAGGTGAATATAAGCTTGTATCTTTTTTAATACAGTTGCCAATATGCAAGGAATAAGTTTGTATTGAGATATACTCGTTGGATGGTCTTTCATTATCAATCTGCATGTTTTCTAAATTTAGTTAAATAGTAAGAACTCTTAGCAACCTCTCATTTTGTTTGGATTGCTCAATCGAGAGACTAAATATGAATGCAGTTGAGACTACAATTTTTTCTGTTTGAACATTCGTTTTCTATGGAGATAAAATGCCATTACTGATCAATTTACAGCCACATTGTCTCTGTAAGATATTTTGCTTTTCATGACAAGAGCTATCAAATGGACCGTGCCCTATGCTACACTAGTTCCAGCCCTCCTTTCTTAGGCCGTGCTTACGAATTAACTGTGTCATACCGAGCCAAATATGCGTGCCATGTTGTGTCGCGCTCCTGTGCTAATAGGCCAACTCAGCCTATTTGACGGCTCTATTCATGACATAGGCAACACAAGTTCCCTCCCTCCTTTCTCAGTCTAACACCTATTCTTGCCAATTGTCGTGGTAGCTTCTTCTTATTGTTTTTATAGTAGATAAAATGGGCAAGGAATGGCGATAAAAAAACAAAAGAACATCCCAAATTCCTAATTATGTTGTCAATCATTTAATTAACATAACAGTAAAGCAGAACTCTACCATAATATCACCGAAAAAAAAAAGAGTGCAATAACTAAATAGTACATGTGCTTGTATAAAAGCACTTTACTTGAAATCATTTTTGGAAACGCTGATTAATTTTTTTTGATGCAAAACGCGGATTAAATTAGTGTAGTGAATAGTGCTAATTATCAATTTAAGAGTGGTTTCATATTTGTGTTAATTAGTTGCATTTGCATAAATTTTATTTCCCTCAATTTTTAAAATTAAAAGACATGGATTTGGAGTTCACTTCCAAGTCTGCCATTCAAAAACATAGACTTGGAGTGGAGTTCACTTGGAAGTCTTCCCTTCAACTTCATTCATTTATTCCACAAGGCCAGTTTCCAAGAAACCTGCAGTTCTTGTAATGTTTGCTTCGGTAGAATCACTGAAAGATCCAACTCTTCCACTTATGTCGCTCTCAGGAAGCAGGTTGGTTCCCCCATGGTCCCAGATCAAGTCCCATTTGCGTTTTACGCATTTCTTCTTGTAGTTTTGTTTCCCCGTTAGCTTTGTTTGGAAATCCCTTGAAACTAAAAATTTATACTCCCTAAAAAGTAAAAATTTGTTACATATAAAACTCTTACATACTATAACTTTAAATTTAAAATGTAAGTTTTAACATTATTTTTAAACACACTCATTATAGTTCGGTAATTCCTCTCTTGAAAATAAAAAAATAATCTATCGATAATATTATCTTTTAGCTATAATATCTAGATATAAATAATATAATTTTGATCAAATTTAATAATACAATTTTTATAGAACAAAAGCTCAAATAATTCTTGACCAACCCAACAATCAAAAATATATCTTATCAATACATCTCTCCATCGAAGAAGCACCTAAATGGTCACACTTGGACACAAATCATAAAGATGCTATCTACAGGAGCTAGTTGACAACTCTGAAATATGAAAATTTGACTTTTCAACTTGTTTAAATATTGACTTTTTAACAAAGTGATTGAATTCTCCAAAAATATGGCGAATTGGGCATTAAAAACTGTGACATTTTGAACGAGTCTATGATGTTACCGTTAAAACTTTAATACCTTATTTCTTAAAAATCTTAGAATGCAATAATTTTTACATAAAAAAATTTAAAACGTATCTTGATTTATGACTTTAATTTATAGAGAATCCTTAAACAAAAATTATTAGAGAAAAATAACTCAGTTTCTCTTTTTAGACCCACAATTATTTCTTTTAATATATTTTCTGATAGAGAGAAGGAATACAAAAATTGATTAGGTGGAGAAAGGACTAGACTCTTATTTGTAGACCCTCAATAGGTGTATTCTATTGAAGCACACATTCTTTCAAATATAGATACATCATTTAATAAGAGTTGTACCCCCTTATACTCAATAGGATTTTAGTATTTAAATAATTATTAAACTAAATAAATATGATAAATCTAATAGGCCTTTAATTAATCATGTGTGCCATAATTCTAATATTCTCCCACTTAGCCCATTTGATATTCTTTTATTAGTTTAATAAGGCTAAAATGTGCACAACAATATTATGCTAAATTTTCTTAAAATTGACTAGTACTTTACATCATAATTAAACAAAAAATCTAAAATGAGTCATGGTGGTTGTACATCACTAATTTAATGTAGTCTCTTCCATGCACTATAACATTAGACATCTATTTAATATGATTCATAGGTTGAGGGGTATAATAATAGTCCACTTTAATTTCTTCAATGAGACAATCCTGTTAAACATTAATCTATAACAATCATGTATACTAAAAAGAAAACATGATATATTAGGAACATAATAAGTGAGCTCAAAGTGTCATATCATTAATATGAAATAAAATGTAACGACCCCTTACGGACCGTTACAGTTAAACTTATCTTTCTTATCTTTCTATCTTGTTAAAGTGCGAAGAATAATACTTTGAAATGATATTCGTAATTAGTCATAAATGATTTTTTTTTAACTTTGATAAATTTTAGGAAATTTTTTTCTTACAAAAATAATTTTAATTATTGATATGAGTCTAAAATCCATATTGCGAAATAAATAAGAGTTCCAAAATAATCCTCCAATCAAAATCACCATCAAACAAAGTCTTGAAGTTTATTTAAAATAAATATATTTTCATTCCAAGATCGTTCTCTCCGTTTTCCTATCGCACATCGTCTCGCATCCGCTGCAAACTTCTCCATTCTTACATCTTTCCTTTTCCCTTATTTGCAACTTGAATTAACTTATATAAGCAAAGCTTAGTAAGACACTTGTATCTCACAAAATAATTTTTTTTGTTATTTAGGTTATATAACAAACATCATCATAAATATTAACATCTTTGAAAACATTTTAACATTTAAAAATCATCGTATAGTGGGCCCAACGTTGTACCATCAACGTCGATTGGTCACAGAAAGAGTGAGGTAACTAATCCAAAACCTACCATGACATAAAGTTTGCTCACCAAACAAAAGACTGCTCACCGGTCACCATCAACATCAAGGGTGTACAACGCCAATTTAAAACACAAAATATATATACATATATACTTATATACACATATTTTTCATCAAACATCATCATAAGAGAAATATTAAAACATAATAACACCATCATCAACATCAAAATCATATATTTCTCATCATCATTTTTTTTATTCATGTTGCGGGTGAGAGTGTACTTACATAAATGCCCTACTTAACCTTTTTAAACTTTTCCGACGGTGACGTGCTATTGAGGTCTCGGGTGCTCGACTTTTGAACCATTCATGCCATAATATAATAAAATTATTAAAAGGTTATAAAAATCTATCAAATACATCCATCTCATTAAAACAACACCTAAATAGCTGATTTCATCCTCAAATAATATCAAAACACAAAATAAAACAAACAATTACTCAAGATTTCAAGACTTTACCAAAACTGACAGCCAGACCTCTGTATGTTTCAAAAATCATAACAATTCACACAAAATTCTAAACGACTTGAAACCAGTGTCATATAAAAATAGACATCTAGAGCTTTCTATTGACACTTAATTCATTAAAAATGAAGTTCATTTGAGTACTCAAAAACAGTTTTGAATTATGATAACAAAACTTAAAAAAAAAACAGACAACCAGACCTTCACTGCTTTAAAAATTCATAACAATTAACAGAGTAATCCAAATGGCCTGAAACCAATTTTACAAAAAAGTAGACATCCATAGCTTTCTAATAATATCTAATTTATTAAAAACGGAGTCCATTTGGACGTTCAACCAGAGTATTGAATTTTAAATATAAAACCTGGAAATTTCCAGCCTCAACTATGGGACGAAAATTCTAAAAAAAAATTCATAAAAAAAAAATTAACACTCACCATATGCATAAGTCACATAAACATAACAACCAATCCTTAGACATGTTTCTAAAATATCAAAATATGAAATCACTACTTCCAACAAGATCATGATTTAAGAGATGAAAAACACCCTAAAATCATCTAAATGAAATCAGTACAATCCAATTCACGAACCAAAAGAAAATCCTAAGGAAATAACAATACAAAATCCCTTAAATACGCATTCATGCCCTCCCCTATTACCATTTTTCATCTAATATAAAACAACCATCAAGAAAATTCCCAATCCCTCTTGAAATCAAATATATATATATATATATACATATAAAAAAAATGTCAAAAACGTACCTCAGCCAATATTTTATTTCAACTCCAAGGATTGAAAACTATTAAGAAAATTGAGAGTAGAGTTTATGGCTGTTTTGTGGAGAGATTCATATTTGTTGCATAAGCGTTCATGAGTGGAAAAAGAGAGAGAAAATGAAACAAACAGAAAGAAAGGAAAAGAGAATGAGGTAGAGGTGGAAAATATTGTACGTGAAGTTCTGAATAATTGAAATTATTTACTCAAATTTTAAAAGATCTAAGCTATCAAGAGTCTATCTGGGAAAGACAACTATGAAATTGAATGAGGTTTCAATGCAAATTAAAAAGGCTAGTCTTTAATTTTTTTTTTTTTACCTCACGTTTCAATAATCCCTTCTTTCCTCCTTTCATTTTTAATCCTTCCACACTACACGTTACATGAATAACCAATCACTATATTACATAACTAATACATTTAATATATTACAAACTTTCCCTTTTTTTTTTTTGAAACAACTTAACAGGTGAAAACGTAAACTCATAAATTCTTATATTCACGTCATCATAAATATATATGGTAATACTTAACTTAACATACATACATATATATATATATATATATAACATATTAATACTTGTTAATTAGCGTAGAAAATATATATTTAAATGTATTAACATATATGACTACTTATATACATATATGTCTTATTCACATAATTAAACCATAACACAAATTCATCAAATCATCATAAACAAAAAGTCATTAATTGGGAAGAATTTTGTTCTAGCGCCTCGAGTCCTCGTCACATCACCTGAAAAATAACTTAACATAACCTTATAGTTATTTGCATATGATTATAATGATATTATTATATTACCCAAGTTTATTTCTAACATCATATTTTGGGGCGTTACATAAAACATAATACTTTATTGCTAATGATGTTTAATAACATCCTTACGTTCAACATGTTCAATAAATGTTTTAGGTGGTAATCCCTTTGTTAAAGGATCTGCAATTATAAGATTGATGCTAATTTGTTCAATTGATACTTTATGTTAACGAATTTCTTGCTTAATGACTAAGTACTTAATATATATACGTTTTGTACCATCAGAATACTTGTCGTTCTTGACAAAAAATACTATTGTGACACTATCACAATAAACTTTCAGTGGCCTAGCTATATTATCGACAACTCCAAGTCCCAAAATAAAATTCTACAACCATAAACCATGATTATGGCCTCGGCCTTCATAGTGGATGTAGCAATGATGGACTACTTCGCACTTTTCTATTGCGACGACCCGTCTTTTTGGGCAGTCACTTAACTTTCTTAAACCATCATTTATAACATTAATCTTACTTACTGTCACGCCCCGGAGTACGGGAGGTGATGTAGCAGAATATTTAGATTAATTAAAAGAGAATTTAATTAAAATTAAGTGTTTAAGAATCCAATTAAGTAAGAAATAAAGAGATTTTTCACCACATTTGATAAACGAATTTATAAATATTTAGCAAATAATAATAATTGAATAAAAACCGCGAATATGGGTTCCACAACCCACAACTTGTGCACACACATGGATCTGACAATATCATAAATACAATTACAGCCCAAGTACAAATATGGTTAAGTCTTACATGCCTTGATTAATAATACAGAATATAAATAAATTCTCCTATTGCTCCTGAGTTCGGTCCGAAGAATCTTCTCCAAACCTAAAGGGGAAACCACCTAAGGGAAATTTAAAACAGATAAAACGTGAGCGAAAGGCTCAGTAGGACTATGTTTTATAAAAATAGTTTAACGCAAAGGAACACAGCATTATTAGAAGTTATTCAAAGGAAACTTAAATAAATAAATAGATAAACAATTTGAGTAGAACCGTCCTGACACAGAACAGTCTACTCGTCAAATCAAAACACCAATTTACTTTTACCTAGGCAAACCATGAAATCACCACTGTAGTGGCCCAGCTGGGTTTCGGGACCTGCCCCCAAGGTCGATCGCTACACGACCCGATCTCTGATATGGCATCATGCCCATGTGTTTATTATCATTATCATTCAAAACCCAATTACCGAGTGTTGTCAATTACATTTATTATGAAATTCATTTCAGTTCACGGTATATTAAAATATAACCGATAAAACCATTTTCAAGCAACCGTTGAAAACATTTTGGATAGAAATCCTTTTTAAAGCCAAATCATTTCAAAACCAGGCTACCAAAGAAATAGGATAGAAGTCCTACCTCAGTACTCGTGCCGGTACCCCACACCGTAATCCCGATCTGCTATACGTTAGCTCCACGGAACCACGTACAATCCTAGATACAAACTAAGTCGATCAATATCTAGTTTGAGACATTCTATGTTACTAAATCACTTCATGATGTCCTAGTGTGCCATTTGTATCATTAAAATCATCCTATAAGGTTGGGATTTAAATCAGGGTTCAAAACAGTGAAAACGGGTAAAAATCACAAAATTTTCCATGCCTCGGTCGGCCTGCCGGACGCCCTGCTTCGGCCTACCGAACTGCACAGTTTGGCCTGCCGGAAACGAGGTTCGGCCTGCCGAACATTTCCCCAGATTCGGCCTGCCGGTCGGAAGAACACCGGCCTGCCAATCATCACTCCGGCCTGCCGAACATGAACTTCGGCCTGCCGAACTGGGAAGATCCAGAAATCCCAGCCACGGGTTTCTCGATCCCCAAAATCCAAATCTTGTTTCTAACCTGTTTTTCTCAAATCCCAGGCATGAAAAACAACTATAATTGATAGAAAAACATTCTAGAACATGTTTGGAATCATTTAAACAACATTTAAACTCAAAATCCTCAAAAATCCAAAAATGAGAAAAAGAGGAGAAAAATGAAAAATCTTGAATCCAATCCGTTTTTCTTCAATCTAGGCTTAGATTCTAGTTGTTCTAAGTTCATTTAACACAAATCCACGGTTTTCTAAGCTAAAACAAACTTAGATTTCAAAAACACACAAAATCAAAAATTTTGTAAAAAGTTTAGAAATTTCGAATCTAACCTCGAATCGAAGCTTCAATCCGCGTTCTCGGTTGCCGAATCACGTCCCCGAGCTTCCTCCTTGCTATCCCGAAGCTTGGATTCGAAATGGAGTTCAAAATTTGAGAGAGAATTGAGAGAGAAAGAGAGCTGCCGAGAGAGAGAGAGAAGAGAGAGAGAGTTGAACGTGAGAGTGAGGAGAGAGAGAGAGAAGAGAGAAATAAATAGAGAAAATCGGTGGGCGGTTTTACTGTGCGAAAACCATGTACCGCCCACGGTTTTGTAAAATGGAGTATTTTTAACATTTTACAAATTGTTGTGTTTTAAAACTCAAAACAGCATTTTTAAAACAATAAGAAATCCTTCGAATTCATTAATTTAACAAAACAACCAAATAGTCTAATAAATGTTAAAACTTTAATTATGGCACACTAATTCATCATTTATATTACACTTAACATTAAATAAATTTCGGGACGTTACAGCTCTCCACCCCTAAAAGAAATTTCATCCTCGAAATTTACAACTCATCTAAAAAAAAAAACAAATGCGGATATAACTCCCGCATACCCGACTCTAGTTCCCAAGTGGCTTCATCAACCCCGTGATGCTACCACACGACCTTTACCAACGGTATCTCACGACGACGCAAGCTAATCACTTTCCGGTCGATAATTTGAATCGGCACTTCTTCGTACGTCGTATCCTCCTGAACCTGCACATCGTGAAACGATACTATCCTACCCTGCTCAGGTGGACATTTCCTAAGCATCGACACATGAAACACATCGTGCACATGAGAAAGTTCGGGCGAAAGATCAAGCCGATAAGCGACCACACCAACACGCTGAGTGATCTCGAACGGCCCAATATACCTCGGCGCGAGTTTCCCACTCACTCCGAACCGCATAGTTCCCTTACGAGGTGACACCCTCAAGAGAACAAAATCTCCAACCGCGAACTCTAAGGGTCTACGTCTCCTATCTGCGTAGCTCTTCTGCCGACTCTGAGCTGCTCTCAATCGATCCCGGATTACCACGACTTTCTCGTTGCTGTCACGAATCTCATCCGGCCCAAGAATAACTCTATCTTCCGGCTCGGCCCAACACACAGGTGACCGACACGGTCACCCATACAATGCCTCAAATGGTGCCATACTGATACTCGCCTGATAACTGTTGTTGTACGCGAACTCCGCCAAATGCAAACATTGCTTCCAATTCCCGCCGAAGTCCAACGCACAAGCACGCAACATATCCTCGAGAACCTGAATAACCCGCTCAAACTGCCCATCAGTCTGAGGATGAAACGCCGTACTGAAGTTCAAATCCGTACCCAAAGCCTCCTGAAAACTCCTCCAGTACTTAGCATTAAACCTGGTGTCTCGATCAGAGGTGATGGACAAAGGAACCCCATGCAACCTCACAATGTTCTGCATATACAACTCCCCGAGAATCTTCCTAGAACACGTCGACCTAAACGGAATGAAATGCGCCGATTTCGTCAACCTATCGACCACAACCCAAACTGCATCGTGCCGCTGCTCCGTCCTCGGCAAACCTGTGAGGAAATCCATCGTCACATGCTCCCATTTCCACCCTGGAATAGGAAGCGGCTGAAGCTGACCTGCAGGCTTCTGATGCTCGGCTTTCACCTGGAGACACGTCGAACACTTGGCCACGTACTCGCGAACATCTTTCTTCATGCCTCTCCACCAATATTGCCTCTTCAAATCACGATACATCTTGGTGCTTCCCGGATGAATAGCGAACTGAGACCTATGAGCTTCGTCTAGAACGGCTTTCGTCACCTCGGTGATAACTGGAACTGCAAGACGCTCCCGGAAGTACAACGATCCATCTGCATGCACGCTCCATTCCTCGAACTGCTCTCCGTTCTGAATCCGCGACCAAATCCCCTGCAAATGTCGATCCTGCCACTGACCTTGCTTCACCATCCGAACAAGAGCTGGAGTCGCTTCCACATGATATAACGAAACTCGATCACCATCTTCACGATACAGTAGCCGATACTCACTCACTGTCGCATCCCTGCTCCAGTCCTCAAAAATCAAACAAGCGAGGACCCTTGAAGACTTCCTGCTAAGCGCGTCCGCGACCACATTAGCTTTTCCGGGATGATACTGCAACGCGAAATCATAATCCTCCATGTACTCTACCCATCTGCGCTGCCTCAAGTTGAGATCCCTCTGAGTGAACAAATACCTCAAACTCTTGTGATCGGAGAAGACCTGAAACGATACTCCATACAAGTAACATCTCCAAATCTTCAGCGCGTAGATCACTGCCGCAAGCTCTAAATCGTGAGTAGGATAATTCCGCTCGTGAGGTCGCAGCTGTCTCGATCCGTACGCAACCACACGTTCATGCTGCATCAACATGCATCCAAGTCTGCGCCCTGAAGCATCAGCATAAACCTCATACGGCTCATCACTGCTAGGAATAATCAACACTGGAGCTGAAGTCAACCGGTTCTTCAATTCCTGAAAAGCAGACTCACAATCTTCATCCCACTCAAACCTGACATTTTTCTTAATCAATCTCGTCAACGGAGCTGCAATCTTCGAAAAATCCTTCACAAATTTCCTGTAATATCCAGCAAGACCTAAGAAGCTACGAATCTCCGCTACATTCCTTGGTTGTTCCCACTCCAATATAGCTTCAATCTTGGATGGAGCCACTGAAATACCATGCTCCGAGATGACATGACCCAGAAACTTGACCTCGGTCAACCAAAACTCACACTTTTCCCTCTTAGCATACAACTGGTGCTCCCGCAAAGTCTGAAGCACGACCCGAAGATGCTGCTCATGCTCATCCCATGTCTTAGAATACACAAGAATATCATCGATGAACACGATCACAAACTGATCTAGATACGGCCTAAATACCCTGTTCATCAGATCCATAAAAGCTGCCGGAGCATTTGTCAACCCAAAAGACATAACCAGAAACTCGAAGTGCCCATACCGAGTCCTAAAAGCTGTCTTGGGAATGTCCTCTTCCTTGATTCTGAGCTGATGATAACCTGACCGCAAATCAATCTTCGAGAAGTATCGCGAACCTCCCAACTGATCAAATAGCTCATCAATCCTAGGCAAGGGATACTTGTTCTTCACCGTAACACGATTCAGCTGCCGATAATCCACACATAACCTGAGAGTCCCATCGTGCTTCTTAGCGAACAAAACAGGTGCTCCCCACGGAGATGTGCTATTCCGAATATATCCTTTATCAGCAAGCTCCTGAAGTTGCTTCCTCAATTCCTTCATTTCTGCTGGCGCCATCCGATAAGGTGCCATAGAAATTGGTGATGTCCCTGGAAACAACTCGATACCAAACTCAATCTCCCGATGCGGTGGTAACCCTGATAACTCGTCGGGGAAGACATCCTCGAACTCATCAACCACCGGAATCACTGCACTACCTTTCGAAACATAGGGCTCGCAATCTAGGTTGGCAAGAAAAGCACAACAACCTAGATTCATTCGCCCTCCTAGACACGACTTCATAAGACGCTCACTCATTGACCAATCACCACCACCCTGGTAAGTGATTACCGTCCCCCTATCAGACACTAGGGTCACTTTTCTAAGTTAGCAGTCCACGACTGCACTATATCTGGACAACCAGTCCATCCCTAAGATCACATCATAGGAGCTCATGGGGAGTACAATCAAATCACTTTTCAAAATCTCATCCCCAATCTTTATTTTACATGTTTTACACATACAATTCACACACACCCGCCCCAAGGGAGAAGTTATGACTAGGGGTTCCTTAAACTCTTCTATTTCTAATCCCAAGGCATGTACAAAAGAACTCGAAATGAGAGAATGAGAGGCACCGGTATCAAATAAAACGCGAGCTAGAGATCTAGAAACCAAAACCATACCATCGACAACCGCGTTACCAATCTGAGAATCTGACCCTCCAAATGCCATTGCATGAACCTGCACTGGCGCTTTTCCTTTTCCTCTACCGACATTACTGGGTCCTGGATTACACGGCCGATGCTGCTGAGATGGAGACGACTGCACACTACCTGTACTTCGCGCTCTATACTGAGGAACACTGCGCTGAAAATACTGCGGCTGCTGTCCCCGTGCCGGATATGAGAATTGCTGAGGAGAAAACTGCGGATACTGCAACTGCGGGTACTGCGGAGGCGGAGGTAGGGTCTGAGGCTGAGGCTAAGACTGACGACTGGCATCCTCCCCGGTCTGCGATCCAAGACGAGCACTCCTGATCGGGCAATTCCTCTTGATGTGTCCGGGCTGCTGACAGAAATGACAATGGAAGCTGTAGGGATTGCTGCGCCCGCTGCCAGACGAACTGCTGCTGCCACTGGTCGCACCGCCTTGCTTGCCTTTCCCCGGAGCTGGACGACTACTGGTGCTCTTCCTGCCACTCCTCTGCGGTCCTCCTGAAGCCTTGGCTCGGTCCTCACAATACTGCACGTAATCATTCTCCACGGAGATCGCCGACGACACAAGCTCTCCGAAACCCCTAAGCCGTAGAGCAACCAACTGCCGTCGAATAGGAGCCTTGAGTCCTTCCTGAAACTTGATGCATTTCTCGCGCTCCGATGCCACAGCTGATGGAGCAAACCTAGCCAACTCGTTAAACTTCGCCTCATACTCCCGAACTGACATATCACCCTGCTGCAATCTATAAAACTCAGCTGCCTTCTGATCTCTATATCCCTGCGGAAAATACCGATCATAGAACAGATCCTCGAACTTGTCCCAACCGATATCGCCACCGCGCTCCAGACGCTTAGTTTGTTTCCACCAAGTGTTAGCGCCACCCTCGAGCTTATACGCTGCAAACTCCACACAATACTCCTCAGGCACACCAAGAGTATCTAGATGCTTCAAGATCGAATCCAACCAATACTCTGCTAACTGCGGATCCCCATTGCCATCAAAAGTCAGAATAGACGCCCGTCGAAATTCCTTAAAGAAAGCATGCCGACTACTAACACTGGAGTCTTCCGGTCTAGTCCTGGCTGCCATCTGCCGGAAAGCCGCAATCATAGACCTCATCAGGCCCTCATCATTCCCGAACTCGGCGTCAGCTGTCGAACGACGTCTAGGTGCCATTCTCTCACTTCTGAAAACAAAATTTGGACTGTCAGAGGTATTTCATTGTCAAACCTATGTGTGCACAATTCCCAAGGTTCATAACCTTGAGCTCTGATACCATTCTGTCACGCCCCGGAGTACGGGAGGTGATGTAGCAGAATATTTAGATTAATTAAAAGAGAATTTAATTAAAATTAAGTGTTTAAGAATCCAATTAAGTAAGAAATAAAGAGATTTTTCACCACATTTGATAAACGAATTTATAAATATTTAGCAAATAATAATAATTGAATAAAAACCGCGAATATGGGTTCCACAACCCACAACTTGTGCACACACATGGATCTGACAATATCATAAATACAATTACAGCCCAAGTACAAATATGGTTAAGTCTTACATGCCTTGATTAATAATACAGAATATAAATAAATTCTCCTATTGCTCCTGAGTTCGGTCTGAAGAATCTTCTCCAAACCTAAAGGGGAAACCACCTAAGGGAAATTTAAAACAGATAAAACGTGAGCGAAAGGCTCAGTAGGACTATGTTTTATAAAAATAGTTTAACGCAAAGGAACACAACATTATTAGAAGTTATTCAAAGGAAACTTAAATAAATAAATAGATAAACAATTTGAGTAGAACCGTCCTGACACAGAACAGTCTACTCGTCAAATCAAAACACCAATTTACTTTTACCTAGGCAAACCATGAAATCACCACCGTAGTGGCCCAGCTGGGTTTCGGGACCTGCCCCCAAGGTCGATCGCTACACGACCCGATCTCTGATATGGCATCATGCCCATGTGTTTATTATCATTATCATTCAAAACCCAATTACCGAGTGTTGTCAATTACATTTATTATGAAATTCATTTCAGTTCACGGTATATTAAAATATAACCGATAAAACCATTTTCAAGCAACCGTTGAAAACATTTTGGATAGAAATCCTTTTTAAAGCCAAATCATTTCAAAACCAGGCTACCAAAGAAATAGGATAGAAGTCCTACCTCAGTACTCGTGCCGGTACCCCACACCGTAATCCCGATCCGCTATACGTTAGCTCCACGGAACCACGTACAATCCTAGATACAAACTAAGTCGATCAATATCTAGTTTGAGACATTCTATGTTACTAAATCACTTCATGATGTCCTAGTGTGCCATTTGTATCATTAAAATCATCCTATAAGGTTGGGATTTAAATCAGGGTTCAAAACAGTGAAAACGGGTAAAAATCACAAAATTTTCCATGCCTCGGTCGGCCTGCCGGACGCCCTGCTTCGGCCTACCGAACTGCACAGTTTGGCCTGCCGGAAACGAGGTTCGGCCTGCCGAACATTTCCCCAGATTCGGCCTGCCGGTCGGAAGAACACCGGCCTGCCAATCATCACTCCGGCCTGCCGAACATGAACTTCGGCCTGCCGAACTGGGAAGATCCAGAAATCCCAGCCACGGGTTTCTCGACCCCCAAAATCCAAATCTTGTTTCTAACCTGTTTTTCTCAAATCCCAGGCATGAAAAACAACTATAATTGATAGAAAAACATTCTAGAACATGTTTGGAATCATTTAAACAACATTTAAACTCAAAATCCTCAAAAATCTGAAAATGAGAAAAAGAGGAGGAAAATGAAAAATCTTGAATCCAATCCGTTTTTCTTCAATCTAGGCTTAGATTCTAGTTGTTCTAAGTTCATTTAACACAAATCCACGGTTTTCTAAGCTAAAACAAACTTAGATTTCAAAAACACACAAAATCAAAAATTTTGTAAAAAGTTTGAAATTTCGAATCTAACCTCGAATCGAAGCTTCAATCCGCGTTCTCGGTTGCCGAATCACGTCCCCGAGCTTCCTCCTTGCTATCCCGAAGCTTGGATTCGAAATGGAGTTCAAAATTTGAGAGAGAATTGAGAGAGAAAGAGAGCTGCCGAGAGAGAGAGAGAAGAGAGAGAGAGTTGAACGTGAGAGTGAAGAGAGAGAAAGAGAAGAGAGAAATAAATAGAGAAAATCGGTGGGCGGTTTTACTGTGCGAAAACCATGTGCCGCCCACGGTTTTGTAAAATGGAGTATTTTTAACATTTTACAAATTGTTGTGTTTTAAAACTCAAAACAGCATTTTTAAAACAATAAGAAATCCTTCGAATTCATTAATTTAACAAAACAACCAAAAATTCAAAAAAAATCCAACCAAATAGTCTAATAAATGTTAAAACTTTAATTATGGCACACTAATTCATCATTTATATTACACTTAACATTAAATAAATTTCGGGACGTTACACTTACTTAGTAAGAAAAATACTGATTTTTTTTTATTTCTTTAAACATCCTTGAAAAACATTCTTAAAAACTGTTGCGACCTCTGTCGCCTTTCAAGTTGAGACCTCGCTCAACACTTGACTTTAAAATTATTTCAAATCGTTTCTTAAAACTTAATAAGAAACATTTACTAAAACGTTGCTCAATACTTCACTTTATAATTATATAAAACAGTTCATAAACTGTATCTTAAAACTTTGAAAACGTTTCTTAAAACTGTAATTTCTTAAAACTTTGAGAATACTATATCAAAGAGTGGATAACCTTTTCTTTGTGTAGTGGAAGCAAACTGTGGTGGTATCTATACCTAAATCCTCACATCCGTCCTCCGCAGCACCTAGCTCTTCTAACGGGTCCTACTGGTCACCTATAAAACTACCTACAGCATGAAAAAACTTTTTATAATCTTTCGCTCAGTAAGTTCAAACATATTCTCACAAATTATTTAAAACATGCTTTAAAAACTTTTTCTCATGAAAACCTTTTTCTTAAAACATTTTTCATAAATGTTTTTCATAAACATTTTTTATAAAACATTTCTAAAAAGTTTCTCATAAACGTTTTCATAAAGCATTTCTATAACATTTTTCATAGAATATTTAACATAAAACAATCCTCAGATTGCTCTTTATAAACGCCATTTATGTTTTCATAAACACTTAATATAAAACATTCCTCATAATGTTTTTCATAGCATATAAATGTTTCATAACAAGGAAAACTAGTAAAATCAAAATGCATGTTTCTATTTATACTCAATTATGAACTTTAATTATGAGTATTTTATGAACATTCTTTTCTTACTTTAACTTTCTACCTCTGTTTCTTAACTTTCCTTATCTTACTTTAACTTTCTATCCTTATTCCTTATCTTTCCTTATCTTACTTTAACTTTCCTTATTTTGCTTTAGTGTTCATACCAACATCATTAATCATGAGATCATAAACATGATGCTTCCCTTACGGAAGACTTGAGACCATCGAAGACCATCGAACATCGAGGTCATGTACCTCACATCTAGGAGGTCAAACTTTAACTTTAATTTCATTACCTCACAACAAAGAGGCTGGTATGACACTTTCTTTTTATCTTTTTGTTACTTTCTTATTAACTTTAGTGAGCATATCAAATGCAATTACGTCATATGCAAACACACTTGCAAATCATAGCTTGTACTATAAAATCTATTGCATAACAAATGCAACATAAAATGCAAACATATTTTGCAAATCATAACTTGTACTCTAAAACTTATTGCATAACAAATACAACTTATTGCATAACAAATGCAACATAAAATGCAAACACATTTTCCAAATAATAATTTATACTCTGAAACTTATTGAATAATAAATGCAACTTATTGCATAACAAATGTAACATAAAATGCAAACACATTTTGCAAATCATAATTTGTACTCTGAAACTTATTGCATAACAAATGCATCATAAAACTTGTAACTTAAACTATAAAACATTATGCATTATCAAAAGGCAAAACATACTTTAAATACTTTAAAAATCATAACTTGAACTTTTAAAAACATTATGCATATCAATATGCAAATATACTTTAAACATAGTAATTGCAAATTCATTGCAAATTTTCTTTTGAACTTTAAAACTTTTTGCATGATAAATGTAAACATACTTTAAAAGAAACTTGCATAATAATTACAAACTCATTTACAAATGTATATGTAAGCAGTTGGAAATTATTTACTTCATGTTGTAGGTGAAGTCTGAACTTACCTGGACTTTCCTCTAACGTTCTTCTTTCCATTCCTATCTCGTTCCTTTTCCTTCCATTAGTCGACTTATGTGTCATGATCATACGATAGCCGACTCATTAATTAACTTTCTTTTTATCAATATACTCGATTGATAACAAAACGTAAACATTAAACATTCATTTCCTCTTAACTTAACTTAGTACCCTATCGGTTTACCCTTCTCTTTACTTGACCTTATAAACCATCAGTTTACCTTTCCTTTACTTAGCTTTGTAACCCACCGGGGTTACTTTTGTTCTTAAGCGTCCCCTAGTTAAACTTTTCATCTCACTAGCGGTTTCGTTACTTAACGCATTATGGAACATTTTTCTTCTAAGGACGTTATGCTAATTCGGAGTATTCGACTCCGCTTTGGCCGTTGTCGTAAAAATGATATTTTTACCCTTATTGGGTTTTTCGTCAACTTCGTAACCTTATAAAACTCATTGCTTAACTTCACTCTTCTATTACCTACATATTATGAAAATGAATTCCCACTAAGGAACGTTTCCCGACATCAAGCATTTTGGGTCTATTTTGGCCGTTTTCACAAAATGACCATTTTGCCCTAATGTTTTTCTTTCATTCTCTTCTTTGACTAAACTTTGAATCCTTTAGAACTTAGCATCCTTAATTATTTACTGCCTATGGCAGTGTAAGAATTCTGCATTTCTTGGTGAAAAACCCAGTTTTCACATGATTTTACAGTTTTAGCCAAAAATATAAAAATATTTATATTTTTACCCCCGATACCAAAAACAACCAATTCATACCATAACGCTCAGTTTTTAACAATGAATAAAACTTAAAAAAAGCACTATGGTCGAATTCCAAACATTTCATAACGTTTTCATTTCTTCAAATTTTGTGCTCAAAATTTCGTAAAATTCATAACTTTTAAACCGAGCAGAATTTTGAAAAAATATTTATGTTGTCCTAATAGTTTTGACGATTTCTACAACTTTTGTGTTTTAACTTTCTTGAAATTCCATCGTTTATAGGGACTTTTTGGCTGATTTTCAATTCTACCGAGAAGACCTTTTTCTTTGCAATTTAGTCCCTTTTGAAGTTTCACCTACTTTCTTCCTTCCAACATCATCACCATCAACATATAACATAAAATAACCATGCCACAATGTCCATTTACATGCGATAGACCAAAATCATTTTATCAAACACATAATATGCATAAAAGCATAAACTTTAACTTAACTTCAAAGATTAGAATTTTACCTAATTCTTGTTAGGGCTTGTCCTTCCTTTTCATTGCTTGAATTCCTTCAAAGTTTCCTTGATATCAAGCCCATACTAAACCATAAAAGTTTCATCAAAACTTCAACAAAAACCTAGAAAACTTAGGGTAAAGTTTGGGTTTTTACCTTGAAAATTCTTCAATCTTCTTCTCCTTCACTTACACTTGCCTTAATGCATGATTTGGAACTTGGAATTCATCAAACTTTTCAGAAAGAATTCCTAGGAGGGGGACAGTTTTCTTGGGAGAAATATGGGCATATATTTTTTTTTTCCTTTCTTTCTTTTCTTTCCTTTCTTTCCTTCTTTCACATTTCTCTCTTCTTCTTCTTTTTTTCCCACCGTGGAGACCAACTTTGGTCTCTTTATATAATACATTGATTCACCTTTTTTTTTCTTTTTCTTTTCTTTTTTTTTTTTTATAAAAAGGTGATGAGTCATCACCTTGGTAATCAATTAGATTACTTTGGGTGGCCAAATGTGATTGGGCCATATTTCATGGTGTGGTGGCCCAATCAAAATCCATTAAGTGTCCATCAAACTTTTTATGCAGTCCAAGTTTATACTAACAATATTTTTCCTATATTGTCGGTATTCTTATCCATACAGTTCATGAGGTCCCATAACCTCCAATACTTATTCACATCTATCACATAATGTAATTCCAATATCATCTCACTTTGCACTATCTAAATTTATACTAATAGTATTTTTCTTATACTGTCGGTATGTTCTCCATACTGCTACAGTATTTCTTATTCAGCCTTATTCTCTAAACAGTATTATTCCTATACTGATTCAACTTAAACAGTCTAATTTTTGTACTGTATGACCTTAAACAGTCAAATTTTTACACTGCGTTACTTTTGCAGTCTAATTTTTATACTGCATAACTTTATCAGGGTACTTTCTTACACTACATCATTCTAATATTGTATATTTTTTCATGTTATTATACAGTATTTTTCTCTTTAAACTGTATTTTCATCTTATATAATTCTTAACTTTTTGCATTTTTAATGTATTGAAAATGCTCAGGTGTTACATCCATGAAATTGGTCCTCCGGCCAAAAGGAACATATAATCGAATGTAGATTTTCTAGTGTCAGCACATTTGGCAAAGTCTGAATTTGAGTAACTGATTACTTTCTATAAGTGAGTTTATGGTCATTTGTTCCTTACAAATACCTAAGAACTTTCTTTGTAGCTTTCCAACGATCTATTCTTGGAGTACTCTAATATCTTCCTAACATTCCAACAACAAAACTAATGTCAGGTCCAGTGTAAGTTTGAGTATACAACAAGCTACCAATGACAGATGCATAAGGAATATTTTTCATTTGCGCTTATTCCAATTCATTCTTTGGACATTGCATATGAATAAATTTGTCCCTTTTTTGAATTAGAACTATACATGTTATATGTCTATCTATCGTAAATCTCTCTAAAACTTTGTTACTATAGCCTTTCTGAAACAACCCCAACAATCCTTATGATCTATTACAAAATATTTCAATTCCTATCACATAAGTTGCCTCACCTATATCTTCCATTTCAAAGTTCTTAAAGAGGAATTTCTTAGTTTCATGTAATAAACTAAGATTGTTAACAGCAAGCAAAATATCATCAACATATAGGACTAAGAAAATAAACTTGCTCCTACTGACTTCGTATATATACACCGATCAACAGTGTTCTCTTTAAATCCAAACGAAGTAATGTATCATTAAACTTAAGATACCATTGTCAGGAGCTTGTTTAAGTCCATGTATTGACTTCTTTAATATACACATTATGTATTCCTTTTTTTTACTTGAAAAGCCTTAAGGTTGGTCCATATAAACTTCTTCCTCTAAATTTTCATTGAGAAAAGCGGTTATCATATCCATTTGGTGTAACTCTAAATCAAAATGAGCCACCATTGTCATAATAATTTTGAGTAAATATTTCTTAGAGAACAGTGAAAAAGTCTTTTTATAGTCAATGCATTCTTTTTTAGTAAAACCTTTGGTAACAAGTCTAACTTTATACCGTTCAATATTGCCTTTAGAGTCGCATTTAGTCTTAAAGACATATTTACACTGACAGACGATTAGAGTGGAGTCTTGAGAAATAGATACCGCGCGCTTTATTTTCCGCATATAGTTTTTGAAAATTATGACTCTTTTGATAATAGTATAACTATATGACTCTAATACTAGGTATGTTTTGGATAACTGCTAAACCTCCATCTTATGTTACTATTTCTATTGCAATAAAATGTAAAAATAGTTTTAAATTAAAATTTACTAGCAAAGTTAACTTTTAAAAATATCATTATAAAAAAATTGTTCCGCAAAGTTAAGTAATCTAAGTAAATGTATATTAAATAATTAAGTAATAACCAATTAGTAGGATTCCATTGAGTTGAGTAATACATAACTCTTCCTCTACAGAAAAAATCTATGAATGATCTGATTCCCTATTCTTATCTTATACATGTACATTGTATATTTTATTTTCTTTTAAATTAGGACTTCTTGATGTTTACTTGCTATTTAAATCTTATTTCTGGTTATATGAGATTCTATAATTCAACCTTTGTGACGAAGTCGTTCCTTTTAAGTATCCACAACACACAAATTTGTCAAACATAGATGTGATTTGTGGAGGGGGACTATGGGACCTAGTTGCTCGACGAGTGCAATATCGATATCAAAAGACTTGGAACTTTAAGCCATTCCAGTGGATCAAACACCTCAAATTAAAGCAAGCAGCTTCATGGAAACTAACTATTCAAGATCAACATGTTGGACGTTTCGCAACCTAGTCATAATTTCAATTGTAAAAAATATAAAATAATCAAATGATATAATATAAAACAAAAGTATATTATACTATAAAGCTCTTACATATTATAATACTTATAATTCTAACTCATAGGTTCAATTATGATCTCAAGCGTCCTCTTGATATTTTCAAGGAAAAAAAAAAAACAGCAATGCCGTATGAAGACTTCAAGAGTAGACTCTATCAATAATACGCTCCTTCTAGTGGGCTCTATGCCTTTCAATTTCCGCCAATTCCTTGAAGTTTCGCCCTGTCCTAATCCTCCACCTATGCTCTCTACATGAATATGTGGCGCAATAATCGATCTGCAAGAAAAAATTCCAAGTCTTCCATTCAAAAGCAGACTTGGAGTTAACTTCCAAGTCTAAAACAGGAGTTTAATTCCAAGTCTTCCCTTCAAAATCGTTCATTTATTCTACATGACTAGTTCCCACGAAGCTGCTCGTGTATTTGGTCCAGATCAAGTTTGACATATTTTATCTTATAATTTTGTTTCCCACATATATTATAGTTAACATGGAACTACATACTTTGAAGAAATTATAAAAATACGAAAAATTCTTTTCATTCTTGTAGGATAAAACCTTGCTATTAACAAAATGTCAAGCCCTAGTCTAGTAGATAATGTACTTACTAAACTAAGACTTAAATTGTATTTTGGAGTAGCAGAATTTTAACCTATGAGTTAACGTAGAAGTGCTAAAAAATCCTATGAAATTTTGACTTGCTATTATGTTGTTGGAATGATATACAACTGTTAGAAAAATTGATTGAATGCACCAAAAATCTTTCTTTCTTTTTTTCTTTTGTTTTCTTTTTTTTTTTTTTGCCAAAGGTTTCAGAAATTGTGTTATTTTGTAAAAGTCATGATGTTATCCAAACAAGGACTAGATTGATGTGTCAAATCCAAACACCGCCGAGATAGAAAAGTTTCATTATTGTACTAGTGGATATAATTCCATTTATAGTCACATCTAAAAAAAATGTATATGGTAAAAACTTTAAAGCGGTTTCAACTATGATTTGTAGTCCAAATTAAGTTTGTTTTAGTGTATTTTTTTATAAAATTTAAAGTAAAATTAGTTCAAACTATAATTTATAGTTTAAACCGCGTTGTCAGACAAACTATTAATGAAAAGAACTCCTTATAAATATTATCTAAGTCTTGAATAACTTTGAGGATCTAATTGACTTCAAAATGGAGTCATGGATTTCATAACTGTGAAGAATGTTCCAATGAATTTATAGAATTATATCTCCCAGATCTAAGGTGTTGATCACAAATACTAAAAAAAAAGCTTGCATGATGTGATATGTGAGGCCTTTTGTTAGAGAAGGCTGTATTCAGTCATGTTTACCTATGAATAAACATAAATATATATATAAATAAAATTAGACCATAACGGGCCTTTGGTGAGCTGGCCTATATGGGCCTTAGATAGGCCAGGATGGGCTGGCCTATTATGGGCCTAGATATGCTGACCCAGTTTAGCCCAAGCTTAACCTAGCCCATGATTTTTTATGGGTTGTGCCGGGTTAACCCATGAGCTAATAAATATAGGTCCAGTCCAACCAATCAATATTTATGGGCTGGGCCATACCTTAAACAGTGACAGATCGTGCCGAACCGACCTGTTACTGTATCAAGATGGGCCTGAGCCGGCCTACTGTTACATCTCTACATACCATGTTGTCTTGTGCTCCCGTGCTAATAGGCCAACTCAGCCTATTTGACGGCTCTA